>JAVIWB010002811.1:0-364833 GCA_031893035.1 Dermolepida albohirtum | reverse complement strand
AATTCTAATGTCATTGAGTATATTCGGTTTATCTTTTAGATCATATTTTATTAGCTTTAAATAGCAATTATGAATTTGGTTTCTCTTATAGTACATTTTATACAATTTATAACAAATTTTTCCTAATAATATGTAAATATTCTTAATCGGAAACTTTAGTTTGAAGCAAATACTCCAAAAGAGCTGTTTAAAAAACTTATTTTCCCAACGATATTCCCATTACACCATTATTTCTTCTTTGAGAGAAAAGAAGGCGCTGTAAAATCCATATATTCGAACAAAATAAATTATTCACCCTTTTTTTTTTCTTTATAGCCCAGTTTCCTTTCTCATCTTAATAATACAACAATCTATCGCCACTATCTCACCGATAGTGGTAATTTTTCCGAAAAAAAACGGAGCCTTTCTAAGCATAGAAAGGGAATAAATCTATTTTTAATGATATTTTTGCGAGTTCATACTTTATTGCCAGTATATGGTGCTTTAATAATATGGCGTTATGCTGCTACGCGAGTGATATATATCAGGCCGCAAGTTCTCCGACCGCACTGGCGGCATGTTCAGAAAAAGCGCATTAGCGATGCGGTCTCGCGGAAGACATTACCTTAATGCGGGATATCCCATTGGAAATAATGAGGTTACATATCAAAGATTGGAAAATTTTATGCAGCGCATCATTAGAGATAAAAGTGAATTAAAAAGCCTTGAAAAGAATGTAAGTAATTGTATGCGCTCGGAATTTATACAGTAAAATAGAATCGGAAATAGAGTGAGCTGAAATATTTATAAAATTTATTTTTATTAATTATTATTTATTTATTGTAAATATTTACATTTCTGCAGATGTAGCATGTGATCATTACGATTTGTATTTGGAAAAGCTTAGTTTTGAACTTTTAAATTAACATTCTTTAGTACGAGAGTGGTCCCATAAGTACCCGGTCTGCCCTAGAGATGGCTGTTGTTGTTTGAAAAATATCGTTGTATTAGAAAGTACCCAATCTATAAAGCATATGTTTCAAGTTTGAAGACGCCACGTTGTTTAGTGTTTGTTTGGCAACCATTAATAGTGAACGTTTTCAGTGAATTTGTGTGCCATCGTTACCTGATACAATACTTTTATTCGAATGGCTTCAGCCCAACCTATATAAAAGCTGAACTGGATTCCACTCTGGGTGAGTCTGTTCCTTCGTTTACAATAGTGAAATATTGGGTAGCAGAGTTTAAACGAGGCCGTAAAATCTGCCAAGACGAGCATCGCAGTGATCGATCAAATGAGGTGACGACTCCAGAAATGGTGAAGAAAATCCACAAAGCGGTACTGGATGATCGACTGAAAGTGCGCGAGCCAGCAGCCATAGTGGCATTTCAAAAAGTACGGTACACCGCATATTATCTGAAATTTTGGACATGAGAAAGCTGTGTACAAGATGGGTGCCGCGTTTGCTCATACTCGAGCAAAAACATTGTCTTAAATATGTTTCAATTGAGTGTTTAGCGAAGTTTCACAGCAACAAAGCAGAATTTTTGCGCCGTTTTATAACCATCAATGAAACATGGGTCCATCACTTCACACCCGAAACAAAAGAACAATCAAAACAATGAACTCAAAAGGGAGAATCGGCTCCAAAGAAGGCGAAGACCGTTTCATTTGCAGGCAATGTCATGGCATCGGTTTTTTGGGATGCGCGTGGAATAATTTTCATTGACTATCTTGAAAAAGGAAAAACTATCAACGGCGAGTATTATGCGAACTTATTGCAACGTTTGAGCGAAGAAATCAAGCAAAAACGGCCGCATTTGGCTAAGAGGAGAGTATTGTTTCATCAAGACAATGCACCAGCTCACAGATCCGCTATTGCAGTGGCAAAAATTAATGAATTAAAGTTTGAATTGCTACCTCTTGCACCCTATTCGAACTGTTAAAAACGTCTAGAATGGGCCCGAAGACACGGTAAAGTGATTTTACAGCACAATAACACGCCGTCTCACACAGCAAAACCGATCAAGAAAGCGTTAAAAGCACTTGGATGCGACATAACGCACCCGCCGTACTCTCCAGACCTTGCCCCAGCCAACTGTCACCTTTTCGCATCAATGGCACACGCGCTTGCAGAGAAGAAGTTAGAATGTGGCTCTATGAATGGTTTTGCTTAAAGAATAAACAGTTTCTTTGGGATAGCATCCATAAATTGCCTGAAAAATGGGCAGAATGGGTAGAATCAAATGGCCAATACTTTGAATAAATAAATGTTTCATTTTCTTGAAAATTGTGTAGTTTTTTTCTATGAAAAAAACAGTAATGACTTTCCGGTATATTTGATGGAAATGTTATATTATCAGTCGTTAAGACACACGAGACCACCTATGTTGAAAGTGTGCGACAAATAATATTACGAATTTTTTAAATTTTCAATGAAGAAACATGTTTTTTACACTAAAATAAAATTATGCAACACTATGTTGGTGTAATTAATCGTTTTATAACAATATTTTTGCCATATTAAGCATTTCTTTAACTGGTTTTTACATTAAAGTACATATGGCAACATTAGCCCAGAATAATATCTGTAATTTAAAAATAATTATTTGTTAAATTTTCACGTTCATAACGTCACTATTTTCGATTCCAATTGCAATTTGTAGTGTACACTTTCATCGAATACTCTGATATGTAATGGCTCTTTATCAGGGTCAAGTTTGGACACTGTGCGGACCAAGATATAATTTTATTATTAGGAAATTACTGCCTTCCTTTTTCAGTACAATTTAGAGATCAGTCATTCAGACCCCTCTATTTTTATAAAATACTTATGCCAACCTTATAACTAAAAAGTTATTTTATTTTTGATGAATCGTTTCCCCCCTCCTATGTAATGTTTATAACCTCATCTAGGCATTCAGAATTGCTATCAAAAGACGGCTTTCTTGTATGAAGAAATACTCAATTCTTTCTGGCAACTGACATAAAATATATTTAGTTCAAATTCAGCAATTTTTATTTTTATGATCCAAAACCTAGTAATCCCACCCACGAACTCATTAATTTAGATTTCATTATTAAATGATATTTGTTTTTAATAACCTTTCCACGGGAAAATTTAAAATTACAAGCAAAAATTCGAACCTTTGAGAACCAATCTGTAAAAGTCCAATTTTTTAGATCGATACCTTTCACGAGTATCTATTCGAAGAAACAGCACACCTACACACATACCCACACACATGTTCATAAAAAGAGAGTGAAAGAAGGACAGAAAATGAAGCTTGTTAGAACCCCCGCGGTCTTAATAAGCTTCAAATTTAAAATCCACTTCGACTGCGCACCACAATCAAATGATTGCGTACCATTAATGTTTCCCTCGAGAATTTTTAAGCTCCCCCTAGATGTTATAGTTTCACATAAATTTCTTTTATTATTTTTTTTAATATTACAGAATTCCCTCACGTTTGCAAATATATAAACTTTATTTCTTTGTATATTTGCATGTCATTCTTTTTACTGTTTCTGCTACACCAGTTTTCATTATAACATAATATTGGCTCGGATCTAAGACGTAGTTGTGTATATGTGGCATATATTCCTCAAAATAAGAAATGCCTGAGAAGTAGGACGAAGAATATACGTTTAGAAAAGAAATTTTGCGTATCCCCCCGAGTCCTGTATATTTCATATATGTATCATTTATAAACGTATATTATTTGAAAGCCAAATGACATATTGTACTACTAAATTGCGAGACTATACCAGGTGTACCGGAAAGTCATTACCGGTTTTTCCAACAGATGTCGCTAGCCTTAAGTATGCAATGTTATGATTTGACACATGTCATTTTATTCTACTGACATCACGCTTCAAAGCCACACATGTTACATTTTGCGAAAGTAACACTGTCATAGATTTATACCTCTTTAAAAATATCGAATTTGGTACTTGAAACAGTGCATTTGCGGCACGCATTACTTACTCTTATTTAATCGAAAAAAAAGCCGCTAAAAGTCATCGTTTTCTGTTAGAAACTTACTGTGAGCATGCTTCAACATGTGAGGTGTAGTTTCGACAATTCAAAAGTGGTAACTTCGATGTGCAAAGCAAAAAACATTCTGGCGGAACAAAAAAAAATTTGAAAAAGATGCGAAAATGCAGGAATTATTGGAGTGGACAGGGTTCGATTCTCCTCTGATGGCATAATTTTTTTTTATTAATGTCTGCCTTAATTAAAACGGTGTAATAAGTAAAACATTTCAAGTTCCCAGTATACAAATTCATTACTTTTTATAGCGAAACATTTAAATTTTATAAATAGTGCATTGTCTCAGAATAAAATGGAGGAAAGTCTGTTTTTGCAATTTCAAGATTATAAATTCTTTAGAGGATGTACATATTTGTTTCTTTTATTCTTCTAATTATCAAGCAAACCAATTTTTCTTAAATATTGACAAATTTTTTACTATTTTAAAAGAATATTTGTTATTAAATTTATATTATAACGCCAAAATATTAATATCCAATAGTATTATCTAATTTATTTTGTTCGCAGGAGATCCCGGTGGTGCAATATGTTCCCCAGATGAGTTTCGCTGTCCAGAAGGCACATGCATACCTTTGGGTAAAGTGTGCAACTATCAGAGAGACTGTGATAAAGCCGAAGATGAACTTCAATCATGTCGTAAGTACAACTTCGTAACAAGTATTTGAGATATTTGCATTTTGTCAATACAACTGTAAATAACGAAAATAATCCAAGAATAATCAATATCTACCTGCGCAGAGATGTATGTGTTTTACTTTTATTTTTCTACATAGTCTCCATTATGGTTAACACATTTTTCTCATTGCTGTTCTGGCATTTCTAATGCTTCTCTAAAAAAATTGTTCAACCTCTACAAACCACTGATTTACCGCACATATCACATCATTATTTGATGAAAATCATTTACTACCAAGTGTTTTTTAAGTTTAGGAAACACTTGGTAATCGTTAGGGGCAAAATCTGGTGAATATAACGGATGTTCAACTAATTTGAAGCCTGTGTATGCTATTGCAGCTGTTACAATTGCGGACCTGTGACGAGTTGTGTTTTCCTGACGCAAGAGAACACCTTTACGCAACTTCCCTCGACGTTTTTCTTTTATCACGTCACGCAATTTTGGAATTAAGTTGACAGAATAAGCACCTGTACTTGTGGCCCTCTTCTGCAGGAAATCTACTAAAATTGCACCTTCGGCATCCCAAAATACGGATAGCATGATCTTCCCTGCTGAAGGTTGCATCTTGAATTTTCTCAGCCGTGGTGAACATTGATGTGTCAACTCCTTACTCTATATTTTGGTGTCTAGATCATAATAATTAATCTAGAATTCTTCTATTGTCAAAAATCTTGCAAGAAAATGTTCTTTGTCTTATCTGTACCGCGATAAAAACGACTACAAATGCCTCTTCGAGTTTCTTTGTGCATCTGTTAACATTCGTGGTACCAATTTTGCAGAAAATTTCTTCATGTTTAACTCGGCAGTAATTATATTATAATATATACCACATGGTATGAGAGGCCGGGATCTTCAACTAGTAGCCTAATATATCCACCAAATCTTGATGAATTTGATTTGGGGTCATCTTTTTTAAACGCAAGTATTTAATCACTGCTGGTGCTCGACACGATCCATTTTGATACTGATATGTGACTCTCTCGAGCTCTGGCGTCTACTGCAGGCACACTTTAGGAGGTTCAGACTTGTAAGTTTGTAGCGTTAGTCTGTACATAATGGGTTACAATACGACGTGAAGATAAATAACTGTTTTGGTTTATAAATAAGTCAGGGGCGGACCAAAGGGATTATCCCTCGTACGTATATCAATAACTAGATTCTTTTATTGTATATAATGGAATGTAGCTCTTGATGTGTAATTTTAAGGAATTTAGGAAGTTCTAATCTTACCCTAAATTAGATAAACGAGTTTGTATTAGAATTATTCAAAATTGGGTAATATGCATGACATGAAGTCGAAGAGTACATTTATTAAAATACAGATCTATTTAATCTTACGTTTTGGATTGGAACTTAGCTCAAAGCACTTTCTTTTAGCGGTCGACAGCCCAGAACAGTCAATGTGAATAAGTTTATTACTCAAACCGTGTACTGATAAGTAAAAAAAACCACTAAGATACTTTTCACAGCAACCTGATAACCGAGACAAATACTAGTACGGCAAAGAAAAGGATATATTAACAGAGTAGGAAAAAATAGAAATAAAAACTAAAAGGAGAGACGATAATATTAATAACACTGGCAAACAAATTTAATTAACCTAGATCTGACACTTGTTTTTAACTAATTTTTGGCATCCGAATCCAAAACTGATGTCAATTTTTAACTTTTTCAAGCTACAGGATACCCTCTCTTTGTCCCAAAAATCATACACAATGTGCATACAAACGAAAATAAAGGAAAAAATTGCCAAATATACTGTCCACAGAGAATAATTTTGTTTATAAAGGTGTTTCAAATTGCGCGGTTTTTTTTAAGAATAAATAAAATATAGATGGCGCACTGAATTTGTCTGGGCATGTAGGCATTTAAAAAATATGATGTATGACATTTATAAAAATTGCGTTCAAAGTGCTGAATTATTTTATGAAAATCAGCGTTCTGCGAAAAGAGATTTTAGAAAAATACGTGAATTTTATGGTTTACATAATTGTCCATCTGAAAGCACTATTGGTCAAATTATTAAAAAATTTCAAGAAACCGGTTCTGCGGAAGATCAAAAAAGTGAAAAATACAGTCGTAGTGGTCGTTCACAAGAAAATATTGATTTGGTTCGTGAAAGTGTTGCTGAAGATCCAGAAATGTCCATTAGACGACGTTCACAACGACTTGGACTTAGTGGATCAACAACATGGCGTATTTTACACAAGGATTTAGCTCTGAAGGCATATAAGGTTCAAATAACACAGGAACTGAAGCCATTAGATCATTTAAAACGTCGTTCATTTGTCAATTTATTCAATGAACAACCAGCTGATTCTTCCCAAAAAATAATGTTTTCCGATGAGACACGTTTTGAACTTCGTGGCTATGTTAATAAACAAAATTGCCGTATCTGGGGTGAGGAAAATCCACGAATTATTCATGAGAAACCTATGCATCCTAAATGATCTAGAGGATATGTGGTTTCAACAGAATGGTGCTAGCCTCACTTTGCACACGAATCAATTGATTTATTGAGAGAAAAATTTCCTGGACGTGTAATCCCAAGAAACGGTGATGTTAATTGGTCACCAAGATCATGTGATTTGACACCGTTAGACTATTTTCCTTGGGGTTATGTGAAAAGTCAGGTTTATAAAAACAATCCACAATCAATTCCTGCTTTGAAAGATGAAATTATTCGTGTCATTGGTGAGATAGAGCCTCAATTATGTCAAAATGTCATTGAAAATTTTAACAAAAGATTGGACGTCTGCGGAGCTGCAAGAGGAGGCCATTTGGCAGATATTATTTGTCGCATATAAATGCCATAACTGATACTTCAATTACCAATAAAAAGTTTTTGAAAGTGAATGCAAATTATGTGATTTATTTATTCTTTAAAAAACAGCGAAATTTGAAACACCCTTTACATTAACGACATTTTTTTGTAAATATTCTCCAAGTGTGCATTTCTTTTCATTTTAAAGTACAACAAAACTTTCCGCCAGAACTAATATATTCATTAGTTATTTCCAATAATAATTATTGCTTCATATTTCACTGAACATTGTTTTTCCATTATTTACGTCTACGAATGAAAGAAAGAGAACTCAAGTACTTCGTCGTACCGCCTTCATAAACGTTAACGTATTCAGACAGTCAATGACGTGAAAATAACGCCCATCCACCCGAAAGCATTACTTCATCGATTCTTTTACTTCATTGTTCACCGTCATCATTATCCACAGAACTTCCTAACGAAAGAGAGACAGAGGCAGATCTCGACAAAGAATGGGGAGCACTAAAACCTCGCGTGTCGTCAGTTTATTTTGAATTTTTCTTTTGACTAAAGTTTTCTTCCTCCCCCATCGAATAACTTCCCTCAAATCCTTATCTTTCTTCAAATATGTCTCTTAAGGTTTGAAAAGAGAGACGGAAGAAGAGAATAAGAGACTTTCAACTCCAATTTTTCTCCGCACCATCCTCTTCATACACGATTTTAACTTTAAACGCGAACCGAAGCGTGTTTCTTGCTTTCTTTTTTTGCCTATCTCCCAGATGCCACCCACGGATTCCCCGTTGCTAAACTTCGTATACAGAAAAGGAAACGGTTGGCGTTTGTATTGGCAAAATTCACGCGAGGGTATCTCATAGTGTTTATTTGTTGTGCTTTGGAAGTTTAAAATCACGATCGAAGCGGCAGAAGGAGCGAAAAAAAAAGGAACGATGAACACGAAAGGCGAAACATTAAAGATTCAAAGGAATTGAATAAATGAAAAATTTAAACTCGCGAAAGTGCGTCTAAAAATATACTATGTCAAAGGAGAAAAAATATCGCTGCTGTCGACAATAAAGGCGAAAAATTTACGCAAAAAAAATTAAGAGGATTATTAATTTAGACACACGGAACATTTCGGGAAGTAAATATGACAGCTTTTTATTCTTATTAATTGAATTCTCCAGGATTTCGAGACTTTCGGAATTTAAAATATATCTCCTCAGATTATCTTAATAATAATTAAAATCTTAGCATATTAACGGATAAAAGACGAGGTAAGATACCCTAATAAATCAGGAAGGTAACCATTAATCAATATTAATACAGCTACTTCAGATTTAAATGAAAACAGTATTAAATGGAAATGAAGATACTTTATACGTGGGTTGTCTTTTAAGTTTTGCACATAAAACTGGAATAAAACAGTAGATAGGTTTTAAAGACTTAATTGTTTTCGAAGTATCTTCCTCGAACCAACTCTGGAAGCAGTTCGCGTAAAGTATTTCCTATGTAAGGTAGAGAATCGCTTCCTAACAAAGTTAGTTTTCATACATAAATGTAGAATACCCATCATAAGAAATAATAAGAATCTCCAATGCCACTCAGTTACGAGAAATTCAATTAAGATTACTAAGTGCAGTTATTACGAAACGGAAGCAGAAGTAAGTTCTATAAAATATAAGATATGCATGCGGGTTGTCTTTTAAATTGTGCATATAAAACTGGAATAAAACAGTAGACAGCTTTTGAAGACTTCCATGTTTTTCGAAGTATTCTCCACAAAGATTAATGCACTTTTGTATGCGCTTGAATCAACTCTGGAAGCAGTTGTTCCACTCGTTTGTTGGTACAGTCAAAATTGCGTTTTCGAAGGCACCGACTGCTCCTACTGACAACTGGGACCTTTGACCACGCAGTCCGTTCTTGATTTTCGGAAAGGTACAGAAATCGTTTGGACTTAGCTCCGAACTCTACGGAGGATGGTCCAACGATTCGACGTTTTTAAATTCAATTGTCTTGCGTGCTGTGCGCGAACTTGCAGTAGAGAATGTATGGTTGTATACCAATCGGCAGTAACAGTTCTTTGATCTTGCAGAGGAATTGTTGCTACATGACCTGCTTTCGAGACAAATGTCGCAACCATCTTTTTGGAGACACTTCGAGAACGGATGGCTTTTGTCGACTTTTCTTCACCTTGAAACACCCAAACAGACGACTGGCATTTATTTTCTGCCTCGTTTGAGTAATCCCAAGACTCATCACCAATGACTGTTGTACACGTTTTTAGAGTTTCCGGCGTTGAAGCGATCTAGAGTTTTTGATGAACCTACTCTTGAATCGTCGCTAAGACTAGTCCGCCCACGTTTGAATTCTCCATACCAACGAGAAATTGTTGGCTGCAGTGGTGCTTCGTTGTCGAAAACAGAAACCAACTTGTCGAGGCATTCTTATTGAGATAATTGTCTTCGAAAATTATAAAAAATTATTCCACGAAAATATTTAATTCGATTAATTCGATTTAATTCCATTTTTCAACTAACTTATCAACTTTGACAGTTCGTTGTAGCTACAACACTACACGTATCGCATTGAAACTTTGGATTTAGGTTAACTAAAGATGGAAGTTAATTTTTAGTAGTGACATTGGTTAGTGGCGGCCTCTATGTCCAACTATACAAAACTTAAAAGACATCCCACGTATCATAATTCCAGTAGTTTGATGAAAATGGCTTCAACAGAAAGTTTATTACATTAACTTAAAGCAACAAAATATTTTAAGTCATATGTAGTTTAACATACGATTTTCGTAGCTTCAGAATCTACAAAGAAACGTCGGTCTAAACTTATCAAGAAGACTGAGGTGTATATGTGCATCACGTAATTCTTTTTTACGCGTTTCTATATTCTCGTCATTGTTTTTCAGCTTTTCCAATTCAAGCAGGTTTGTTAAATTGGCATATAGTTGGTTCATGCGCATGCAAAAATGTGGAGAATACTTCGAAAAACAATGTCTTTACAAGTCTTTAAAAGCTATCTACTGTTTTATTCCAGTTTTATATGCAAAACTTAAACGACAACGTATTCGGCACTATTGTCTTTGAGTGTAAATCTCTTCTAATTTCATTAAAACAACTCTGACGACCCTCAACGATACAAAAATAAATTTATTCCAGTTTTATATGCAAAACTTAAACGACAACGTATTCGGCACTATTGTCCATGAGTGTAAATCTCTTCTAATTTCATTAAAACAACTCTGACGACCTTCAACGATACAAAAATAAATAAACTTCACTTTCTGCACTATCTTTAGGGGCTAACGGATCCAATTTTTCAGCAAAATAATTCCATGTTCCCATATAACCTTGTTTTAAACTCTTCGAACAGATCCTGGAGCTTCTCTCAAACCAACACATTGGTCAAATATAGTAGTCAACACTAAGTGCTGCAATTTCTACGTCTCATTGTATACATATTCAAATGAAAACTTCCTCAAAGGAACGATTGTATATTTTTTATATTTTTTTTAATTTTATTTGGTTTTTATATTAAGCGTACTTTATAATTGCATTCTCTAAGAGCTGCTAAGATAAGAAATATATCGTGTTTGAATTATTACCGTTTTTTTTTTTGCTGAAACTCGGCACCGTAATGTTTCAGACGTATTTTTTACGAGCCATTCTGTCAGAACGGAGAGACCCTGAAACACAGAAAAAGGATAACGGCCACCTCTTACATTGTTCCATTCAGTAATAATACGATAAAGTGGTAATCTTATGTGTGTTTTAGTGTGAGCACTCTGTACACGCTCGCACATCCTGAAAGGTAAAAGCAACCCATCCAGCAATCCAACATTGCACGGACAAATTGGATTGCCGTAGATTTGCGACCGCTTCTCTCCCTTTTGCGTCCACGCGTTTCTTTTTTTTGCCCGCCCCGTAATCTTGATTAGGTTTTTCCCCGGCGTTGATGTATGTCATTCTCACTAAATCACGTTCAGTTTTTCTCGTTCCCCCCCTTGCCTTTTTTACGCGTTTTTTTACCCTCTTCGCAATAGTGAACTGGAAGGTGGTGCGTTGTTTCCTTTCGAATCAGGATGTGGTAATGGTCGGTCTAGTGCGAGGTTCTACTCGATCTGTCCATTAAAAGGGACCGGAGTTGGTAAAAAAAACGCATTTTCCTCACCTCTCATTCGCCGACGTAGGTCTAAGTGAATCGGCGAGTGAATTGATTTTCAGTTGTCGATGTTTCGTTTCTAGATTTCTTAACGAGATCGCCACCGCTAATTTAGAACGCTGCTGTTTATTGAGACATTTTTCATTGCAGATTTATTTCAACCTATTGACTCGTGTTTACGTGTTAAAATAAACTATAGAAAATTAATTAAAAAAAAATAATAAAAACCGTTTTCATAATATTGTTGTCTTTCGACAATTAAGCTGTCATCTTCAATAGAAAAATATAAACACAGTCTTGAACATGGGCGCAAAGCACTCCATAAAATACTTTTGACAAGGTGTCCTCCATACTTGCTGTATAAGGTTAGGTTTCGGTGCGATGTGCATAATATCAATCTAAGAAGGAAGACTATGATTGGTCTACCTAAATACCGCACAACTTTTTTTAGAAGATCTTTCACGTATAATATTTATCACTATTACAGTTCTTTGAATGATCACTTCAAGTCCATGGAATTGGTGCCTTTCACGCGTGCTATATTTAATTATCTATTTGATAAGCAGTCTTGTGTGTGATATCTCTTTCCATTGTTAACTTATTCTTGTATGCTATATTACTTTTTTATGTTACTTTGTTTAATTGTAATGACTGTTGGGTTACGGTTGTATGCACGGGCAGAATAATTCAATTAGGTTAGGTTTTTATTAGTTCTTAGTATTAGGCAATTACTTTGTTATTTATATTTCTTTATAACTTTAAGGGATTGGTGTTAGAGCAGGGGATGACTTCTAGTCATCCATCTGAACCACCACTTAGGATTTTCCATTCAGTTGAATGTTTTGTATTTATATTACTTGTATAATTACTTCTTGGGAAATAAAGGCATATTATTATTATTATAAGTAACAGTGGAGAAAATAGCGTGAAAGCTTGACACGGTTCACGCTTTATCTGTCAAAAAATCTCTATTGGAAAAGGTACATCATAATGAATCATCCATTATGATAAAATTTAATTGATATTCCAATGTACCAATTCATCGGATTTAAATCCATTGTAAAATACGTAGGATTTCCTTTTACTTAAATGTGATTCAATTAATATTTATACAAAATTATATTGTTTATAAATATATAATTAAATGTTTCACGATGAGAAATTAATGAAAATGAATTATTAGTAATTGAAGAAAATTAATTAAAAATTTTCTGACTTGGGCGCTACTAGGTTCCTGAAAATTAGCAATGAAAGAAAAGTTAGTAGAAAGAAATAGTAAGCGAGTGGCTGTGTAATTTATTTAATCAGGTATACGGGGAGGAGGGCAAAAATAACTAGACGTTCTTCTTCTATAACTTTTCAAAATTTTTATATCACATTTTGACCACCTTTGTTGACCAATATACACTTATCCAAACATTTCTCCATTGTTCAAAACAGTTCATTTAATGGGATGTTCTTTAACCGTTTCAATATCTCCATGTAGAAGTGTTAACTATTCGGCCTGAAGAAACAAATTCTGCGTGCACAACACCTCTGAGCACTCTCTTTATGTTTGACTTCATCCGACGTGCTTTTTTTGAATGAAAAGACTGAGCCCTCTCTCACTGGCTTGATTGTTGCCTGGTTTCGGGATCATAGCACCATGATTCGTCACCAGCAATAATCGTGGAGAAAAAATCCGGTTTTTCATCTCGTAATAGGCCTGGAGACGATACTTCTTTGGATCTTCAGTGAAGAGACGAGGAACAATTTTGGCTGCAACCTTTCTCATCTGAAAACATTCCAACAAAATCCTCTGAATTGAATTCCATGATATTCCAAACATGTCAGAAAGTTAATCAATTGTTCGACGACCAGAATCTGGTTTACAGAGTAAGAAGTCATTTTTCATCAAGACAACGCATCCTCTCACACAGCTCAAAAAACATCGCAAAAATAAAAAAAATCGAAAGTACGAATTGTTGCAACATCACCCTATTCGCCAGATTTACCTTCCTCTGACTTCTGACTGTCCTCACATCTCAAAAAATTCATGGGCGGAAAACGATTTTCATCGAACGAAGGGGTAATAGCGACCGTGAAAGCGTATTTCGACAGTCTTCTGGATTCTCATTTCTGAGATATAATCCATAAATTAGGAGATCACTGGAACAAGTGGATTGAGGTTCATAGAAGTTATGTTGAATAATAAAATATATTTCAAACCATTAAATCGTGTTCTTCTTATCGAAGGATAAACTTATTGAATAAACTGGTATGTACCGCTGCAAAAAAAACCCAATGAAAATCATTTAAAGAGAAGTCGTTTTATTGAATTAATTGTTCAAAATGTTCACCGAGTTGATGTATATACGGTCTAGCTCTTAGAATTGAAAACGTAGCTCTGCTAACGGTCTCAGAATCAACACAAACAGTTACTGCGGCATCCATAATTCTGGCAACAAGTTGTTCTCTGCTTTCTGCATAAACCAAATTTTAAAACTGTTAGTCCAATGTACATATACTAATATATACTAAATAACATACTAATTTCATACTATCTTAACTCATTCTTAACATAGCTGATGTTACACTATGGCTGAATATTTTTGTACAATACGAAACCTTCACCTTCTTGATATTTCGCGAAATCCCATAGTATTCTGTTACATATTGCTTTAATCGCAACTTCCCGCATGGAGCATAGATATTATGTGCTTTTATGATCCCCCCACTTCCCCATACAAACTTCGTCTTGTTCAATCTGGTACGTAGACTTCCGCGGTCGTGGTCCATACTATCTTCTTCTGGGCTTCCGGGCTGGAACCGCGTCACTGGTATAACTGCCGACGTTTCGTACCCACTCGTATGGGACATCTTCAAGGCTCAACTACTGCTACTGTTTGTTGCACTGAAACTGATGTTCGTCTTGTTTATTTATGTATTTTCAATTTTTGTAAGCATGTTATTGTCGTTATACTTTAAAAGATGTGGTGGGTCATAAATAGAAATAATTTCTTTATCATTGACAAGTACTTTTCGCACGGAAACACTAAAGTATTTAAAAATTACTAAATAAATGTATAAAAATATAAACAACATTTTCAGTTTGTTCGTAATTTTATAATCAGTTGCTGGAGATTACAAGAATTAAATGCACTGGAATTAATAAATACAATGTTGTGCAGTTATACCCTCTACTCATGATTAAAAAGTAAAATATTTTATTATATATTATATAATATATATTCATGCAAATTTTTAAATCGCTGCTGTAAATTGGAAATTGATCTTTAGAACAGCTATACAAAAAGTACTGCAGTGTGCAATTTCCCCGAAATGAATTTCCCTTGTAATTTCCTCACTTAAATTGCAAGGCGGTCTCTCCAAATTACCGAAGCTGTGTAGGAAATTTCAATGGTATAATATCCTGTGTATTTGTTTCTCGACAAAGCCATCTGTATTTCTTTTTTCTTAGACAATGAGTACATCTGCAAATTTATGATCGACTTTGCTCTTTCTGTTTTAGAAAAAGAAAAGGAAAAAAGAGCTCAAAAAATCAATAATTCATCTTTTAAATTGTGATAACGTAATATTTGAATGATTTTTAAATAAAAACTATCTCTTTTGTACTGAAAAAAATTGTATTTCGTAACCTATCCAATTTAGATGTGCGTATAAATAATTTTTACAATCAAAAATTGTGTTAAAAGTTGCGTAACAGTTAAGAATTCAAAATTTGTATTTTAAATTACTATTCTTGTCACATTATAATCTACACATTAAACAACCAATTATATATAAGGGTGATGCATTTGGAGGTGCTTTTTTCAAAAATAAAAACTTCAATTTTATCGGGTATTCTTTATTATCATACAAAAGAATCGTTCTTGCCATTTATTTTTTAAAAATTATTTCCAAATGTTGGTCGTAACTGGTCCATTTCGAAGTTCCAATTTTCAATGACGCGTTCGAGCATTTCAAGTGGTATTTGGCGAATAACGTGAGTAATGTTGGCTTCCAATTGCTCTATCATAGCTGGATTATCCATGTAGATTTTGGACTTTACATAGTCCCAAAGACAAAAGTCTAAAGATGTGATATCACATGATCTAGGTCATTGCACATGTCTATTACGTGAAATTAAATATTTACCAAATTGTTCTCGCAATAAAGCCATGCTTTCACGGGCTGTGTGGCAAGTAGCTCCGTCTTGTTGGAACCAAATGTCATCGAGATCACGGGCTTCCACTTCAGGCAGCAAATAGTCCGTTATCATGGTGCGATAACGGGCGCCATTCACAATTACGTTGCAGCCCATAAACTATATCAAATCGTGATTTTCTCTGGATGTAATGGCAGGTCTTGAACCTCTTCCGGCTTCATTTCAAATACGATAATTATGCTTAGTTATGTAGCCATTAAGCCAGAAATGAGCCTCATCACTGAACAAAATTATGGTCGTAGACAGCGGATCTTCTTCAAAAGCCCAAAAACTGAAACGGTGACGATTCGAAAGGTCGAACGCTTTCAATTCTTGAACGAATTGAATTTTGTTTACTTTTAATACAAAATCCTTACGTAAAGTACGCCAAGTTGTGGTATACAACAAGCCAAGCTGTTGAGATCTACATCGAATCGATTCTTCACGGTCATAGCGTACACTTTCAGCTATCATCGCTGTATTTTCTTCACTACGCGCTGGATGTGGTCTATTTGGCCGCGTATTATCCAATAATGAAAATTCCGTTTCAAATTTTTTGATAGTATGGCGAATTGTGCCTTCTGTGAGCCGACTATGTAGACCATAAGTCGCTCTAACTGCACGAAACACATTTCTCGTGGAACGCTGACTTTAGTAATACAGTTGAATAATTCGTAGACGCTGTGCCAGGCTGAGTCTTTCAATAATAAAATGTCCGTGAAAGCTTGACACGACTAACGCTTTATCTATCAAAAAATCGCTATTGAAAAATGAACATGATAATGTTTAATCACCAAAGATTGATATATAACCCCTTTCCACATTAATTTTCGTAATTCTGTATACGTGTTTCGACAACTAAGTTGTCATCATCAGCAGATAATTAGGCAGTGTTGCACCTGGGGAACTACGGCAAGAAATACCCGTACGAAAAAACTAATTCCGCACACGATCTGTACCGTTGAAAGCCAAGACGTACACTGTGCGTGCTGGCTTTTTCTAAATTTTTAAATTATAATTCTGCACAGCTTGTACAAAAAGTCATAGCAATATTTAAAAAAATAAGGGAAGCTATAGAAATTACCAATCAAAATAATTATTATTAAAAACCGCAATACACATATAAAGACTTCAATTTACTTTTATACTGTAAACCTACAAGATCTCTTGTAATATAACGACGAAAAAAGCATGAACGGTGAAAGGGAGAGTGAAAAAGAAAATATCCGCACCAAACAACCGTTTCATGCGAGCCGGAAATTTTCTCGTTCGAGCGCAGAAATTTATTGGGAAAAAAGCGTGTGACCAATCAAATACTGAATTCCACACAAAGTATTATGGATTTATTCGCAATAAATCCGGTACAAATGTGTGCATTATTCTGTGAATAAAGCCGTCGGAATTTTGTCAATTACATGGCAAGCTAACTCTTACTTCCTTATCTCAAGAGACCATGTTATGGTGTACTGAAAAAAAAAGAATAATTCGGTATTTAGGAGAAAGACGATAAATAATATTTTTTTATTCGAACAAAAAATATCCTGCCATGTTAGTCGCATAAAGAACACATTTCGAATTAATATTTTGAAATTACTGTTTATTTAGTTTACTAATTCTTAGTGTAGTATGTTTATTATCATGCAGTACAACGAATCGCTTTCAAACAATTGTCCGGTAAGCATGAGATCGTGAGTTCGAATCTCACCAAAGAGCAGTAATTTTTTTTAATTCTGTAACGTCCTAGCGATGAAAAAAGTAGTAAAAATTAGAAACTTTCAATTTCACATCGTAAAAGCGCGTTTCCATGATTCAATTTTTGGCACGTTAATAGTTTCGAATATCTCCATTCTCTGTGGTCGAGTGGTTTAGACACATGCCCGCTAAATATGAGATCGTGAGTTCGAATCCCACTGGAGAGTAGAAAGTTTTTTCAAAAATTTCTGGAATTACAATTAAAAATTTTTAGTTTTGACATTGTAAAAGCGTATAGTTATCTTCATATCATCTTCTACTTCAATGAATTTGAATTTTTTTGTTTTGCTTTGAACAATTTTTGTGCGTGGCTATTTCATTTATAAAGGGTTTTCCAATAGGGACTTGACAACTTTTAATTCAATTTGTGAACGCACCCTTTCACTAATCATCGAACTGTCACTGTCAATTTATTCAGTAAACTTAACATTTTCATCATGGTAAAGTACACAAACGAACAACGTCTGCAAATTATAAAAATTTACTACAGAAATTCGGAGTCGGTGACCGCTACTTTAAGAGCGTTAACTCCGATTTTCGGTCGTAATTCTCGCCCTAGTAGACAGGCAATAACAAGTTTAGTGCAAAAATTTGAGTCTACATATTCGTTGTGTGATGTTGCCGTGCCAGTGAGACAACGGGTTGGTCGAAGTGTCGAAAATATCGCTGCCGTTGAAACGTCCGTAGCAAATGATCCAAATCAGTCAATTCCACGGCGTTCTCAAGAGTTGGGCATCGCCCAGACCACTTTATGGCGAATTTTGCGTAAGGATCTTGGTTTACACCCATACAAGATCAAGCTGACTCAAGAATTAAAGCCGATGGACCATTTGATCGTAACGTTACTGTGAATGGTAATCGTTATCGCGCCATGACTACCGATTAATTTTGGCCCGAATTGGAAGATATGGACTTGGACAACATGTGGTTTCAGCAGGACGGTGCCACAAGCCACACAGCACACGTTACAATCGATTTATTGAAGAGTAAGTTTGATGAGCGTGTTATCTCAAGAAATGGACCAGTCGATTGGCCGCCTCGTTCGTGCGATTTAATGCCTCTAGACATTTTTCTTTGGGGGCTACGTCAAGTCATTGGTCTATGCCAACAAGCCGACAACGTTGGAAGACTCAGAGCCGAGTCATCGAAAATTGGGTCCAACGAATCGACCGCTGCAAACGTGCCCGCGGTGGCCATATGAACGAAGTCGAGTTCCATTCATAAATGTTTTGATTGTACTTCAACCCGATAATAAAGTTTTTGAAATATCTCAAATGGTCTGCATTTTATTTTGAAAAAAAGTTGTCAAGTCCTTATTGGAAAACCCTTTATATGTTTATTCTTCGATTCACTGCATCTTAAAAATTCGTTCCTACTTCTTCAGTAGTAGTGCCCACCACTAACATAACTAATTTTATGTTAATATTGGGTCGTCGTGTTTTTGAAATTTTATGAAAAGTTGAAAATTAAAGAACGAAGTTAGATAATTTTGATGAAGCCTGTGGTTGATTAACTTAATCACTGAAGGTTGATATATAACCCTTTTCTACATTTTCGCATTCTCTACGTATTTCGACAACTAAGTTGTCATCATCGGCAGACAATTAAACAGTGTCGCACCTGAAAAACTACGGCAAAAATACCCGTACGAAAGTAAATTCCGCACACGATCTGTACCGTTGAAAGCCAAACCGCACACTGTATATTCGTTTCACATAATTTTTAAAAGATTGTTATCTAGTCTTAAAGTGAGATAAAAGAACGAAGTGTGCATTTTCGTTGAATTCTACTTCTTTTACTCCCGTCACGTCTGTATGTACAATCGTGGTGGACCCTCTCCTACGTCCACAGACAGACGTTGTTAGGGAAGCTGGTGGTGAGACGGTGAAGACGATGCCGTATCCTTCGAAGACGTCCAAAAGTTGAACACGGGACGCACTTTGTATACAGATAATTCGATTACACTACCGTAAAAGCAACCAAAAAGATTCCTGTCACTGAGAAGCGCTAACTGGTCAAGTTTGCCACTACTAAGGCGATAATGAGTTGCCGGCTTGGGAAAGCAGATTAACACTGTAATGGTGGCCAAAGACAGAGGGAGCTAAATCTGGTTAATACGGTGGGTGTTGCAACAATTCGTAGTTTGATTGACTGATTTTTGCGATGCTTTTTTTGAACTGTGTGAGAGGGTGCACTTTCTTGATGAAAAATGATTTTGTTCTTCTGTAAATCAGGTCTTTTTTCACGAATTTTTACATCCAACTGGACCAAAAGATTACATTAATAATCCAAGTTTATTGTGTTGCCAGTTTTAAGGTAATTCACAAACAAAATTCCTTTTGCGTCCCAAAAAAAACTGATGCTAGCGCCTTCTTGGCCGATTTCTGGACTCCAACTCGTTTCGGAGCAGAAGTACCGGGTTTACATTATTCCTTAGCCTTTTGTTTTTATTGAAGTTCATGGTGGTAGACCCAAGTCTCATCCATAGTGATGAAACGACACACGAAATCGTTTTTATTCTTTCTAAAACTCTCGAAATATTGCTGAGAAAGTCTCATTTGAATGTGTTTTTGTTCCATTCCAAAGAATGCATTGTCATTTTCGCGTTAGTTCTTCCAGCTCTGTGAAAAGGTGCGTTGTCTTGATGAAAAATGAATGAAAATATAAAATAAGGAAACTTGACACGTGTTCATAAAAAACTAGTACAATTTTTTAAAAAATGAAACGACGAATCTAATAGCGCCATCTCTTATCGAACGACAAAACTTATTATATTATATAAAACATAAAACAAATAACAGCCAAGCCAAGTACCGATACTAACCAGCAAAATGATGTGCATACGCATTGCTCGTGACGTTCGACAATTGACGAAAATATTCACTTCACTGGTTCGGATTTGTTTATGTACACGACACATTTGTATTTTATATAGCGGATCCTGACCTGTGACACTGGGTCAAATGACAAACTTACGTATTAATACGTAATTTAATCGAAGAGATTGGATTCAGATATTCAAATTGAAAGTTCAAAATGACAAATTAGTACCTGACGTATGAACGTTTGTTACAAAAACAATAAATTGTGTTTAATTTTTGAACTGCAGAAGCCGTAACAAGTTAAATGAAGGTCTTAATAGAACCAAAAGAGATAATCGCCGGGGCCCATCTGGAAACTCACTTTAATGTTGAAGTGGCCGGTAATTTTCCGAGCGAAATTGAAAACGAACAAAATTATCACACGGCGAAATTCAAATCTTACCGCCGCCTTTAAATTCTTCCGTGCAATATCCCCAACAACTTATCCGGAAGTGGGATCGTAATTCGACGGTAAAACGCGCGCCTTCTTCCGTCCGAACATAGATCAGCCTGAAATTTTAATTAAGGCGAATTAAATTTTCCAGATGCGTGTCGCGGATTACCCACTTTACATTACCTTCATTGTTCTGTTGCCTTTTTCCACAACCCTCCGTCGTCTTACCGGGGGTGTAATTTTGGTTTTCTACAAGAAAATTTGTACTTTAATTAAGATTGTATAGTCAATTAGAACGGGCGGAAGAGATGGGAGCAAAGAGGAGACGACGAGCGAGAGAGAACGTTATCATGCCTGTCACGAACTAATATACTTTATTCCATTAGGTCGAAATTAAATTTAGTGTTTCCCTTTCATCATCCTTACATCTTCAAAGGGGAATCATTTATTCCATCCTTTCTTTTTATTATTGTATTAGAAGATATACTATATTAAATGAAATACAAACATTGCTTAACAAGGAAACGTTTTTGAGTGGTAAAAATTCTTATTTCAAACACAGGATTTTCTTCCACACTCAGTTTTGTATCAAATTTTTGAGCTTCGTTATGGAAACGGAAAAATGTTACGACAAAGAACAATGAATTACACAGTGAAAGTATTTATTTTGAAACTAAATTTCGTACAAACGTTTACTGAATTGAGCACAATAAATATTAAAAGAAGAAAAGAAAGCTGTATATAAAAGTTTTACGTCTTTTTCTAGGGAAGGAAATCATTTCTTTCATTAACGAACTGAAATTTTAAGATGGCTAATTGATATAATATTGATAATTATACAATTTTATGTCAAGAAGCAGTTAAAAAGCAAACTCTTCTCAACAAAAAAGTCAATAGAATACTTTCAAATTATAAAATTTGAAGATGAACGGAAACATAACATTCTTTTGATAAAGAAGTTGACTCTATGTTGGTTGTCTTTTAAGTTTTGCATATAAGACGTTTTACGTCTTTTTTGACTTTAGGCGAGACGAACACGACTTCGGACATTCGTATGTTTGAAAGAGGGAGGGATATATTGTTTTTTCAACATTTTCATTATATATTTTTCGCTATTAACGCTTCTGCAATTAAGGCAGTTTCTTGTACGTGAGTTACCCTTTAAGTTTTGCATACAAAACTGGAATGAAACAGTAGATAGCTTTTAAGGACTTCATTCGAAGTATTCCCTACGAAGATTAATGCACAGACTGCTCTTTCTAACGACTGGAACCTTTGATCACGCAGTCCGTTCTTGATTTTCGGGAAAGTAACCTAGATCCGGACTGTACGGGGGATGATCCAACAATTCGACGTTTTGTTGCGTTAAAAATTCAATTGTCTTACGTGCTGTGTGCGAACTTGCATTGTTTTAGTGGAGATTGATTCGTCGTTCGGGGTTTGTTTTTCGAAGCTCAGCGATGACTTGCGGTAAACAAATTGTTGTATACCAATCGGTAGTAACAGTTCTTTGATCTTGTAGAGGAATTGTTGCTACATGGCCTGCTTTCGAGACAAATGTCACGACCATCTTTTTGGAGATACTTCAAAAACGGAAAACTTTTGTCGGCTTTTCTTCACGTTGGAACATCCAAACAAACGACTGGCGTTTATTTTCTGGCTCGTATGAGTAAATCCTACATTTATCACCACTGACAATGTTGTACTACACGTTTTTAGAGTTTTTTGACACCAATTCACCCTAGCTGCTTTCTGTTCTTTGGTCGAGAGATGCGATATCCAACGGGAAATCTAATCTTTTTACACACAATTCTTTATGCAAAATTTTTTGAATTGAGATCTTTGAAATCCCCAATAATGCATCAATCTAGCGGTATGTCACATAGGTCTTCATTGATGATCTTGCGCACAGCATCGACGTTTTCCTGAGTGACTGCCATTTTTGGTGAACCTGCTCTAGGATCGTCACTAAAACTAATCTGTCCACGTTTGAATTCTCCATACCAACAACAAATTGTTAACTGATGTGGTGCTTCACTGTTGAAAACAAAAACCAACTCGGTGAGACATTCTTGCTGAGTCTAGAAGAATTATTCAACTAACTTGTAAATTTCGACAGTTCGTTGTAGCTACAACACTACATGTATCGCACTGAAACTTTTGATTTAGATTAACTGAAGATGACGGTTAACTTTGAATACTGACATTTGATTAGTGACGCCCTCTATGTCCCACTATGCAAAACTTAAAAGACATCCAACGTATCTTCTTTCTTTTTCGAATAGACCAATAACATTTTTCAGTTTTCTGATGCTACGCTTTTTACTTGTATTTCGCTTATAATTATTTTTAGCATTTATAGAAATGAAACATCTTTAGAATTAAAAAAATAATTCCTATTAACTTCCCATTATTGAGTAACCAAAAATTTCGTTAAATTAGGGAATTACAAATACCTACATCCAGGAGTGGAACAATGAACTTTTGTAACAGCCACCAGAATATCGAACGTTCTATTCTACGTGGGTGTTTTATTTCCGAATGGAATCACACAATTACACTGTCAAATTCATCAAATTTAAGTCTCTTCTCTGGCGCACGTCATACGTATGCTGTATGTTAAGTACCATTATCGCGGTTCCAAAATTCCAGACGAAACAATTCACGCTCCCGACAGACACACACGGCGACAATTGAATATTTATATTGACGTCCTGTGCTCGATTCACGACTCGTTTTCGAGTCTCGATCAAAAGCCGACGAGCAGAGTGATGCACAGTTAATAGCAGATTAACAGAGGTATAACGAAACGCCACGGCAGTTTTCGAGTGGAACTCGTAATTTCGCCAACAAAAGACTTTAATTCGCGGTTTGCGTGAACCGCACAAAACCGATGTGCCGAGAACTATTCGCGAAGCAATTTATCAACGGAAAACAATTATAACAGCTAACGCCTCCTTTTGCCGCTTCCTGGCGTCTTTTCGTGTTAACTCCCTTTCGCGTTTTCTTCCGTCTCGTCTAGGCTTAACGAATTCACTGTTAAATGCGAAGATACCAGTGGCGTAGTTACTAAAGTGACTAAAATAATGTTTACTTTCGGCTACACAAATAAGTCGTTTTCTATAATTAAAGTATTGAGATGAGCATTTAATCAAAGTCATTAATTCAAGACGAGGACACGTGATCGGTTACTTCCGGTGTGCCTTAAGGCAAGCACTTAGCACCAATCTTTTTCCGCTTTTTGTAAATGATATACAACGAGAAAATGTAATCAGTTACTTCCGGCGTACCTTAAGACAGGTACTTAGCACCTACTCTTCTTTCTGCTTTTTATAAATGATATACAGCTTATATACGAGTATAATTGGTCTATGGTTAACAAAATTTTCTTTTAATATGATGTAAAAAGTAATCGATTTAAGAATCCAGAAGTTGTATTTGTTTCTACTCTTCGACATACGTAAGATATTGGGTTGGCAACTAAGTACTTTCGGTTTTTACTGATAGAGAGCGTTGCTTTATTTTTTGTATAACGTATGTTAGTGCTGTACTTTACCGTGTGTCGCGTGATACTAGTCATACTAGTGATACTAGACATTGACGTAACTTCAGAAGCAAGTAGTGCGTGATTTTTATTAAAGCTATTAGTTGTGGGTTAATTTTAAATGGAGTGCATAAACGAACATTTTCGACATATTTTACTATTTTATTTCCGTAAAGGAAAGAAAGCTGCTGCGGCTCATAAAAAAATATGTGAAGTTTATGATGCTAATTGCTTAACAGAGCGCACGTGTCAGAATTGGTATAAAAAATTCCGTTCTGGAGATTTTTCCTTCAAAGATGAGCAACGTTCTGGTCGGCCTACTGAAGTTGATGATGACCAAATCAAAGTCATAATTGAAGAGGATCGTCATGTAACTGTTCGAGAGGTTACGGAGAGGCTACATGTATCGCACATAACAATTGAAAAACATTTAAAATGTCTTGGGCTAGTTAAGAAGCTTGATATTTGGGTACCTCACGAATTGAAAGAAATTCATTTAACACAAAGAATCAACTTTTGCGATATGCACCTTAGACGAAATGAAACCGACCCTTTCTTAAAAAGAATCATCACTGGTGATGAAAAATGGGTCCTGTACAGTAACATAGTTCGAAAACGATCATGGAGCAAACACGATAAACCAGCTCAAACCACATCGAAAGCTGAATTGCATCCAAAAAAGATCATGCTGTCAGTTTGGTGGGATTATAAAGGTGTTGTGTTTTTTGAGCTGCTTCCAAGGAATCAAACGACCAATTCTGATGTTTACTGTCAACAATTAATAAAAGTGGATGAAGCAATCAAAGAAAAACGGCCAGAATTGTCAAATCGGAAAAGTGTAGTTTTCCACCAAGATAATGCAAGGCCTCACACATCTTTGGCAACTCGTGGGAAACTATTGGAGCTTGGCTAGGAAGTGATGCCTCATCCCCCATACAGCCCTGATCTAGCACCATCTGATTACCATTTATTTCGAAGTTTGCAGAATTCTTTGAATGGTAAAACTTTCACAAATGACGATGACCTTCACTCGCACCTGGATCAGTTATTAGTTGTGGGTTAATTTTAAATGGAGTGCAGAAACGGACATTTTCGACATATTTTACTATTTTATTTCCGTAAAGGAAAGAAAGCTGCTGCGGCTCACAAAAAGATATGTGAAGTTTATGGTGCTAATTGCTTAACAGAGCGCACGTATCAAAATTGGTATAAAAAATTCCGTTCTGGAGATTTTTTCCCTCAAAGATGAGCAACGTTCTGGTCGGCCTACTGAAGTTGATGATGACCAAATCAAAGTCATAATTGAAGAGGATCGTCATGTAACTGTTCGAGAGGTTGCGGAGAGGCTACATGTATCGCACATAACAATTGAAAAACATTTAAAATGTCTTGGGCTAGTTAAGAAGCTTGATATTTTGGTACCTCACGAATTGAAAGAAATTCATTTAACACAAAGAATCAACTTTTGCGATATGCACCTTAGACGAAATGAAACCAACCCTTTCTTAAAAAGAATCATCACTGGTGATGAAAAATGGGTCCTGTACAATAACATAATTCGAGAACCATCATGGAGCAAACACGATAAACCAGCTCAAACCACATCGAAAGCCGAATTGCATCCAAAAAAGATCATGCTGTCAGTTTGGTGGGATTACAAAGGTGTTGTGTTTTTTGAGCTGCTTCGAAGGAACCAAACGATCAATTCTGACGTTTACTATCAACAATTAATAAAACTGGATGAAGCAATCAAAGAAAAACGGCCAGAATTGTCAAATCGGAAAGATGTAGTTTTCCACCAAGATAATGCAAGGCCTCACACATCTTTGGCAACTCGTGGGAAACTATTGGAGCTTGGCTGGGAAGTGATGCCACATCCCCCATACAACCCTGATCTAGCACCATCTAATTACCATTTACTTCGAAGTTTGCAGAATTCTTTGAATGGTAAAACTTTCACAAATTCACCTTCACTCGCACCTGGTTAAGTTTTTTGCTGATAAGGACCAGAAATTTTATGAGCGCGGAATCATGCAGCTGAAAGAAAGATGGCAAAAGGTCATTGAGCAAAATGGAAAATATATAATTGATTAAAAACTATTCTTTGTTTAAAAAAAAGTGTTTTATTTTATACTACAAAACCGAAAGTACTTAGTTGCCAACCTAATATATTAATGGTGTTACATTAGGGTGTATAAACATAGCAAATAATTTGCACATCTATTGTTTTTAATTGTTTTTGAGGGATGAGAATGGCAGTTATTAAGAAGAATGACATATTATGTCAAGTTTTTACTACGAAAAAAAGCTCTAACCTTAAATTCTTAAAATAAAATAGGACAGATTGGTATTTTTGATCGCCTAACTGATAAAAAAAACCAGTCTTTAAAAATGTCTTTCGTCATATATGGATTTGCATTGTTTTTGTAGACAACTGGATTTGAGAAGTTTTTAAAGCAGGTTGTTTTGCTTTTTCAATTACGAGTGGCTTTAAATTGTGCGTCCCAACCGTGTTTGTACATCCAACAAATGTAAATCTTTGCTTTGCAATTTTGAATCCCGAAGCTCTTTTCAGCAAGTGAAACATAGGTCCTATTGTGTAAGAGTTTCCAGAATAATCAAATCTCGTCAACGTTATGAATTTGTGTTTATATAAATCAAATTCCGCGACTTTGTGTCTCAAATTATTGTTTATAAGGATCCGAAAAATATACCAAAACACAGTGAACACCACTGCCGTGACATGTAACGTAACAACCAGCAAACTGGCAGTACGAGGGATGTGTGGCGTTTTTAGTCTTTTAAATGCCCGTTAGATATAGCTATGCTATCAACAATACTTGCAAACCAAGACTTCATGACTTACTGCAAATGAAATTTGCAAATAATTTAAAATCAATCAAATGTTTGTCGAAACGAAAGAAACTCGTTTCGCACATCGCCAGTACTCTTCAGTCCAAAAGACTTTTACGAAACGCGTCTCTATCATTACTTTTGCCAATAAACATTTGATTGATTTAAAAGAATCCACTAGATGTAACACAGATGATCATTTTCCTCCGGTAATTTTTAGATGTCGAATTCCAAAGCGTTTATTAAAAGGTTGCTCATCCATAACTGGCATTAAAGTTACACGTACCTTGACTACCTTTTTTGTAGAAAAATAACCCTTTTTGCCGAATTATTTAAACAGCATCGGGAACGTTTTAAATATTGGGCACCTCGTAATGGATGTTTTGTTTGCTAGATGTTGACGCACTGACCAAAACGTCGATAATTTTTTTTCTTTTTTACTTTTAATTGGTCAAACTGTCGATTTTGCTATGCCATACTTTTGAAATAGCAGTCACAACCTTTCTCGTGAGTTTCTATAAGTTTATCTTTTATAAATAAAGAAAAATATTTTGCTTTAACTTCTGTCATTTTACGACAATTAACGCACCACACAAAAGCATTCATCGAACTCTGTTGCGCGCTTTTACATGCTCCATCATACCATGAAGACAGGGGAAATCCCCAGATAATGAAATTTTATACAGAAATATACTGCTCTGATAACTTCAAAATTAATCCTTTTCATTATTCGTTTTTTTGAAATTTCTTTGCCCACACTACAAAGTAAGCAATGGAAATTATTTATTATTGAGATCGTATTGTATTTTAATTTATTTAATGTCAAAATTTGCTTTTCGTTAGTTTAAAAAGTAAACATAAAACATATTTTCCAACCTGCTGAGAAATTTCATAATTATAGCCATCCGAAGTAATATATCAAACAAACGGCTTTGTTTTAATTACATTTTTACACCGAAATAAGCTATAAATATTCACGCCACATTAATAATACTCCCGAAATACCACAACCTAAGACCTCTTACAAATATTACAACTACGTTCCTGGTTAATACAGGCCCTACGCAATTCCCCCGTCTTGTTACGATTTCATAGAATTTTGCGGTGAGACCAGTTTTGTGTGTTCATTAATTAGACATGAAATTAGCTAAATGGCGACCGGTTTCGGTGAGCGCGGAATGCTTGCGCCAGTATAGAATTCCAAGTTGAAAATAATTAAACTTCTAATTAGTATTGTGTGAGACAGCTTTTACGTTGAAGCAAATTAATATACGACGATGACTTTTGCAAACAAATACGACAAGAAAGGAATGGCTCCGGGAGAAGCTTTGTCAAAAATTTTCAGAAAAATCAATAATAGAAATTGAAATGAATTAGTTTTGATGATTGTGATTTACAATTTCAATATACGAGGGAGCGTTTTTATATTCGCGGAATGAGCGGGTTGTAGAGGGGTGAGTAGGCCCATTGGGGGCGTGGCCTGTGCAGCGACTCATGATTAGTATAAATACGAAGTTTCATTGTTATTAGACAGTTAGTCTTTGAGCTATCGTCAACCAAGTAACATAATCAGGAGTGAAAAGTGAAATATGGAAAAAATCGAATATCGTGCCGTTATAAAGTTCCTTACCAGGCAAGGAAAATCAGTCGCGACCATAATGAATGAGATGTCATTGGTTTACGGCGACTCTTGTCCAGGAAAAACCATGGTGTACAAGTGGCATAGTTTATTTAAACAAGGAAGGGAATCCCTTGAAGACGACCCGAGGCCGGGCAGGAGCATTGAGGTGACCACGCCAGCACTTATCCAAAAAGTTCAACAAATTGTACTCGAAGATGCTCGACTAAAGAAGAAACAACTCGCAGAAATGGTTGGAGTATCCGATACAACAATTTTTAAAATCCTACACGATCATCTCGGCATGTCTAAGGTCAGCGCAAGATGGGTGCCGAGAATGCGCACGCCGCCGCAAAAACAACAGCGCGTAGAGTGTTCGCGTGCATTTTTGGACCTCTGTAATGAAGACAAGGATGGTGTATTGAGTGGAATTTTTACTGGAGACGAAACTTGGGTTCATCATTATGAACCCGAGTCCAAACAAGACTCCATGCAGTGGCATAAAAAGGGCACAGCACCTCCCAAGAAATTTAAAGTGTCACAATCAGCTGGGAAACTCATGGCAACGGTATTTTGGGACTCAAAAGGAATATTGTTGATTGATTATAAAGATAAAGGTGTTTCTATAACCGGAGAATATTACGCTTCAATATTAGAGCGACTAAAAGAAGCCATTAAAGAGAAAAGACGGGGAAAATTGACAAAAGGTGTTCTGCTTTTGCACGACAACGCGCCCGTCCACAAGAGCCGCGTTGCGTTAGCTGCCCTGCATAAGGTGGGCTTCGAAATTGTGAATCACCCACCCTACAGCCCAGACCTGGCCCCGAGTGATTATTACCTGTTTCCGAAAATGAAAAAAGAGCTGCGGGGCAAAAAATTTACTGCCGATGATGAAGTCAAGGAGGCAGTTTCGGCGTATTTTGCAGATAAAGAGAAAAATGTATCCGTCTTGCAGGTGAATATATTGAAAAAGAAAAATAATTTGGTTTTTTTATTTCCACCCCTTGTCCCCCATTCCGCGAATATAAAAACGCTGCCTCGTATTTTAAGTATATTGGTCAAAGGTACGAGTAAAAAGTTAAACTAACGGGTGATTTATTTGGAGGTACTTTTTTCCAAAAATAAAAAAAACTTCAATTTTATCGTGTATTCTTTATTATCATACAAAAGAACCATACTTGACATTTATTTTGTAAAGATTATTTCCTTCAAATGTTGGTCATTACTGCGCCTAACATGGTCCATTTTGAAGTTCCAATTTTCTATGACGCTTTCGAGTATTTCAAGTGGTATTTGGCGAATAACGCGAATAGTGTTGGCTTACAATTGCTCAATCGTAGCTGGCTTCTCCATGTAGACTTTTCACTATACGTAGCCCCAAATTAAAAGTCTAAAGGAGTAATATAACATGATATAGGCAGTCATTGCACAGGTCTATTACGTGAAATTAAATGTTCACCAAATTGTTCTCGCAGTAAAGCCATGCTTTCACGAACTTTGTAGCAAGTAGCGCCGTCTTGTTGGGACCAAATGTCGTCGAGATCACGGGCTTCAATTTCTAGCAACAAATAGTCCGTTATCATGGCGCGATAATGAGCGCCATTCATAGTTACGCTACGGCCGTCTTCATTTTTGAGGAAATATGGACAGATGATTCCACTTGCCCTTAAACCACACCAAAGTGTGGTACGTAATGGCATCCGGTGCAGTGCTACAAGCGGAGCACCGGATTCTAGGACAATTATTGCCAATTATTTAAGTTTTTTTCTAAATAAAGAGGGTATGTAATGGCAGCTCTTGAACTTATTCAGGTTGCTCTTCACTTCAAATACGACAATTAAGCTTATTGATGTAACCATTAAGCTAGAAATAGGCCTCATCGCTGAACAAAATTTTAGTCGACAGTGGATCTTCTTCAAGCTTTTCAATAATCCAAAGACTGAAACGATGATTCAATAATTCGAAAGGTCGGCAGCTTTCAATTCTTGAACGAGTTAAATTTTGTATGTTTGTAAACCAAGATCCTTACGTAAAATGCACCAAATTGTGGCGTACGACAAGCCAAGCAGTTGAGATCTACGTCGAATCGATTCTCTACGGTTATCGCGAACACTCTCAGCCATCATCGCTATATTTTCTTCACTACGTGCTGGATGTGGTCTATTTGGTCGCGTATTATCCAATAATGAAAACTACGTTTCAAATTTTTCACTGGTATAGCGAATTATGCCTTTGGTGAACCGATTACGTATACCATAAGTTATACCATAAGTTGCTCTAAGCGCACGAAACACATTTCTCGTGGAACGCCGAATTTCGTAATGCAGTTCAATAGCTTGTAGATGCTGTGCCGGGCTAAGTTTTGTCATAATAAAACGTCACACAGTACTTAACTAAAATACGTGAAAGTTTGACTCGACGCACGCTTTATCTGTCAAAAAAGTTCCTGTTGATAAAAGTACATCATAATGAATCACCCATTATATCAGAAGGCGAACCGTTTTTAAGAAATAGACGATATCTTAGATATCTTTCATGTTTCGGCAAATCTCAACGTCTTAAATATTAAATTAAATGTTATTATTAGTGGGGAAACGTGAAAAACTCTACAATCTCGTATAAGAAAACCCGACATAATCTGTTGTGCGGTTTGTTTTCGGCATTAAACACATCGGGCTCGGTTAGAATAAAAGAATTCACAAATGTTGAATCTTCAGCACTGGCAATACTTTGTGGATCATTATATACAATATTGTCGCATTGTAATGGGTTAGAAATCGTAGAAGTACCGATTTTCTTTGAATAAAAGTCCAAAAGTAATGCAGTGATTAACGTTCTCTAAATACACGTCATCTGGGATCTAAGCTGTTTATATTTAATCACGTCTAATAATTTGTTTTTTTTAAATGTTTAACATGACGGGTCTTTGATTTAATATTTTTTACAATCCTGCTGTTAAACCGCACAGAGTAATCCGATTTCCGAGTTTTATATTTTTGTACATAACCTTCAAACGGAAGTCTAATTGGATTACACATTTTTGCATAACTTTTTGAGGCACGTGCGGAAAAATGAATCGATTTCATTTGCAAGTATTCGTTTTCAACTCTTCTAGATTATTGAGTTTATTCGCAAACATTTTAAATTTCAAATAACCCCGGAGAAAATAATTTTATATCAAGTTGATCTGTTACCCAGGTCATATGTTGTATATTGTTTTTCTTGTCTATCCTGTATAATATTTGATAGAAGAGCTACAGATTTAATAAAAATAAATTTTAAAATATGGCTTGTCTCAAGCTTAAGCGTATTGTGACAACTTAGTTGTACATCTGACGGAATGAACAAGAACTTCTACACGAGGGCTGATCTTTTTTGTCCGCCCCTGACCCATTTATAAACCAAAACAATGATTCATCTTCACGTTGTATTGTAACCCGCTATGTATAGACTAAGGCTGCAAACTTACAAGTCTGAACCTGTTAAAATGTGTCTACAGTAGACGCCCGAAGTCGAGAGAGTCACATATCAGTATCAAAATGGATCGTGTCGACGTCGATCAATTCTTCTTGAGATAATCCACGCCGAAAGTTATGAAAAATGATTGCACGAAAATGTTCGCTAGTTAATTTCATTTTGTCGCTGACATAAAATTTTCAAGTTACTATCAACAATAGAAATAGCGACCGGATAATAAAACTGTCAAGGTAAATATATTGTCAAAAATGACAAATTTCTGTTTTTGGGTCTTAGTAAGGCATTTCGTTCAGTGTTCAAGTGTTAGGAAATAGTATGTTGAGATTAATGGATCGTAATCTTGTTGTATGCCAATAGAACGTGGCGTTATCCAGGGTAGTGTTCTTAGTCCTCTACTTTGTATATATTTTATATTTGGGTTCTATGGTACTGAAACAAATTTAGTGTAAATTATTACGAGGGAGCGTTTTTATATTCGCGGAATGAGCGGGTTGTAGAGGGGTGAGTAGGCGCATTGGGGGCGTGGCCTGTACAGCGACTCATGATTAGTATAAATACGAAGTTTCATTGTTATTAGACAGTTAGTCTTTGAGCTATCGTCAACCAAGTAACATAATCAGGAGTGAAAAGTGAAATATGGAAAAAATCGAATATCGTGCCGTTATAAAGTTCCTTACCAGGCAAGGAAAATCAGTCGCGACCATAATGAATGAGATGTCATTGGTTTACGGCGACTCTTGTCCAGAAAAAACCATGGTGTACAAGTGGCATAGTTTATTTAAACAAGGCAGGGAATCCCTTGAAGACGACCCGAGGGCGGGCAGGAGCATTGAGGTGACCACGCCAGCACTTATCCAAAAAGTTGAACAAATTGTACTCGAAGATGCTCGACTAAAGAAGAAACAACTCGCAGAAATGGTTGGAGTATCCGATACAACAATTTTTAAAATCCTACACGATCATCTCGGCATGTCTAAGGTCAGCGCAAGATGGGTGCCGAGAATGCTCACGCCACCGCAAAAACAACAGCGCGTAGAGTGTTCGCGTGCATTTTTGGACCTCTGTAATGAAGACAAGGATGGTGTATTGAGTGGAATTGTTACTGGAGACGAAACTTGGGTTCATCATTATGAACCTGAGTCCAAACAAGACTCCATGCAGTGGCATAAAAAGGGCACAGCACCTCCCAAGAAATTTAAAGTGTCACAATCAGCTGGGAAACTCATGGCAACGGTATTTTGGGACTCGGAAGGAATATTGTTGATTGATTATAAAGATAAAGGTGTTTTTATAACCAGAGAATATTACGATTCAATATTAGAGCGACTAAAAGAAGCCATTAAAGAAAAAAGACGGGGAAAATTGACAAAAGGTGTTCTGCTTTTGCACGACAACGCGCCCGTCCACAAGAGGCGCGTTGCGTTAGCTGCCCTGCATAAGGTGGGCTTCGAAATGGTGAATCACCCACCCTACAGCCCAGACCTGGCCCCGAGTGATTATTACCTGTTTCCGAAAATGAAAAAAGAGCTGAGGGGTAAAAAATTTACTGCCGATGATGAAGTCAAGGAGGCAGTTTCGGCGTATTTTGCAGATAAAGAGAAATCATTTTTTTATGAGGGTATAAATAAATTAATTGAAAGATGTGAAAAATGTATCCGTCTTGCAGGTGAATATATTGAAAAAGAAAAATAATTTGGTTTTTTTATTTCCACCCCTTGTCCCCCATTCCGCGAATATAAAAACGGTCCCTCGTACTTTAAAGAAAATGAGTTGAATTTAAACAGTAAAAAATTGTTTTTATAGAATTTAAAACAACACACACCGTAGGAAATTATTTTCATTATTTTAAAGTCAATGGTTATAGTGTAAAGCAAGTTGACTCTACCATGTTTTGGGATTGATAACACGCCTGCGATGGAAAGATTCTTTAAAATATAATTAGTGATCTTTATAGTCTGATTACGGGAAAAAATAAAAATTCCATCATGCACAGTTTAATAACAAATTTCACTTGAAATTACCGACACTACTAGGCTCTTCAGGCACGTAAGCATTACAGTATTGATTCTTAATAATTAATTTTTTCCTTAATCTGAATCTGTCTTATTTAAGGAAACGAACTATAAATTATTGAATATCACATTTTAGTCATAAATTTCCCAAAATACCAGCCTTCCAAAACTAAAAACCACATACATACATATTTCCGTCCGGAATTGATTTCGTCCGAGGTTTGATGCAAAGAGTTAAGCTTTGATTTATTGTTTCAGCTCCGCCGGAATGTGACAACGGTCAGATCATGTGCCGACAGTACATCTGGAACAAGACTTATTGCCTGCCTCCGCACTACAGATGCGACGGAACCGTTGATTGCATAGACGGCTCAGATGAAACGGAATGTGGTGAGTATATATGTATACAAACAAACGTACGACTTTAATCAATACAACAGGAAACAAGACGTATTATTCGAGTTCTGAAAAGACATAATTAGTTAATTAATATAAATTGGTATTGTCTTATATTCAATTATAAATAATATTAAATTATTCATATTTCTAAGTATTACTTTAACGCTCTAAAGTTAGTTGCATGTTTATATTACACTATTAATATACGAGGATAGTTTGACAAGTAGTGAGAATGACACATATGTAGGTGCCGCTCTAATTGGTAAAACAAATGCACTGTAATTTAGGTTGCCTATTTTTATGTTTACATTCAGATATTTAGATAAATCGGTTGATTAGTTTATTTTTGACAGCTGATTGAAAGAGAAGCAACACGTCGTTTTGTTGAAATGAAAAAAGCAGAGTATCGTGCGGTGATTAAATACTTCGTAATTAAGGATATGAACGCTACCGAAATAAAGGATGAGTTACGGAAAACATTGGGTGAATCTGCTCCATCATCCGCCACATAAGTAGATGGGTCAATGAATTTAAACATGGTAGAACAAGCTGTGTTGATGAAGCGCGCTTTGAAGCACCCAAAATCGTGACTTCTAAGGAAATGATTATAAAAATCCATAATATTATTACGCAAGATCGACGACTCAAAGTGAGAGAGATAGCAGACATGGTAAACATTTCAACAGAACGCGTACACCACATTTTAACGAAAGAATTGGGCCTTTCCAAGCTTTCAGCAAGATGGGTGCCGCGATTGCTTACGACTGATCAAAAGTTCACTCGTTTGCGCATTTCCAATGAGTGTTGCAAAAATCAAACCGGAATCCGGGTTGATTTTTGCAGGCGATTTGTTACTTGCGATGAAACTTGGAACACTACAGTACACCCGAAACTAAACAACAGTCGAAACAATGGTTAGAACGTGGTTCTGCACCTCCAAAGAAAGCGAAAACCACTTTATCGACAAACAAGGTGATGGCATCAATTTTTTGGGATTCAAAGGGCATTTTGCTCATTGATTACCTTCAGAAAGGTGCCACAATAAACGGACAATATTATGCAGAACTTCTACAAAAATTAAATGTTGAGATTCGTGCTAAACGGCCAGGAATGGCAAAGAAAAAGATTCTGTTCGACCAAGACGACGCTCCCTCGCATACCAGCACAGTTGCGATGTCCAAAATCCACGAGTTGCATTTCCAATTAGTACCGCATGCGCCTTATTCGCCGGATCTAGCCCCTTCGCACTTCCACCTTTTTCCGAAACTGAAAACGGCACTAGGTGGAAAGAAATTTTCGTCTAACGACGAGCTTATCATCTTCGTAAATGAGTATTTTGCAGGCCTTCCGGAATCGCATTTTAGATATGGCATAAGGGCATTGGAGCACCGTTGGAATAAATGTATTACTCTTTTAGGAGAATATATTGAAAAATAAAAGTTATTTTGTATTTAAAAAATTCGTTTTTCTTTTTTTATATGATTAGTTTTTGTTGTTAATGAGCAAATAAATTGGAAAAAATAACACACGGAAAACTTTCTTAGTACGATATACGAGGGTAGTTTGACAAGTAGTGAGAATGGAAAAGAAAAACGAATTTTTTAAATACAAAATAATTTTTATTTTTCAATATATTCTCCTAAAAGAGCAATACATTTATTCCAACGGTGCTCCAATGCCTTATGCCATCAGTCGTCGATCTTGCGTAATAATATTATGGATTTTTATAATCATTTCCTTAGAAGTCACGATTTTGGGTGCTTCAGAGCGCGCTTTATCAACACAGCTTGTTCTACCACGTTTAAATTCATTTACCCATCTACTTATTGTGGCGGATGATGGAGCAGATTCACCTAATGTTTCCTGTAACTTATCTTTTATTTCGGTAGCTTTCATACCCTTAATTACGAAGTATTTAATCACCGCACGATACTCTGCTTTTTCCATTTTAACAAACGACGTGTTGCTTCTTTTTCAATCAGCTGTCAAAAATAAACTAATCAACCGATTTATCTAAATATCGGAATGTAAACATATAAATAGGCAACCTAAATTACAGTGCATTTGTTTTACCAATTAGAGCGCCACCTATGTGTCATTCTCACTACTTGTCAAACTATCCTCGTAAATCGGGCCTAACTACTCTCACTGTGGCTATTCGCATCGGGTGGCCCTCTTTTGATGAATTTATTCCACTAGTCTCTCAACGAATACACCCGATCAACGAAGTGTTGATTATAAGTACGCTGTTTTTACTGTATAATAAATAATTAACTAGATTAATTTTATACCGTCATTTATACGACTTTCTTAAAAAAATAAAAACAGAAATAATACGGAAAGCTATAAACGATATAAACAAAAAGTATATAAATCAACATACAAATTCACCCATCCACATAAAACTAAACCTTATCCCCCTATAGCCTATCCGTTCAAGAATAGGACGAATGGATATAAAAAAAGGAACCGGAAAATGCGAGCCCCGTAAAACAATGTATAAAATTCAAATTTCGCACGCCGCTAACTGTAAAAATTATATTCCCGAAGGGCAATCGAAAAGTTGAAATAATGTTATTTTCCAATTCTCGGCCGTGCATGCTGTCCGAAAATTGCCGACGCGAAAGAGATGAAACGGACTCGCCGGACGATTGTGTTTTATAATTTAGCGTCGAATCGAGGGCGCGGAAAATGGAGAAGCGCCGCTTTCAAAGGAAGCGCAATAAAAAAAAGGCTCTCGAAACTCAAATAAAACAATAGAGGAAACGATTTTCCCTTCTCCGATCCGTTCCTTTTCTCTCCTAAATTATGTATTTATCGAAAGGGATGAAAATTACCTTTCAAGACCGTTTTCATCCTGGGGTTGTCTTTGGTTTATGGTTGGTAATAATAATGTATCATGCGGATGTGAATTTTATTTCGAAACGAAACCCCCTGGACAATAGAAAATGTATTTAAATGTTGATCTTCATTTGTTGAGTATACAATCTTTTGTTCATATTGCTTCCATTCGGAACAAAACACGTTTCGCATTTATTACCGATAACTATTACATGAATTTTACTCCTCAAACGTCCTCAAATGAAATTCGAATCCACTGACTCAATGCATATTAAATTGTGAAATATGATTTAAAGATTTTAATATGGTTAACAATAATTAGTAATAATCTTAATTTTTCTCACAAAATAAAGGAAAATTTACATTACAGTAAAAGAAAAATAATAATAGATTTATAGCTGCTAAAATATTCTGAAACATTTACTCTTCGGTGAAACATTACAGCAGTTTATGTTTCCAATAGCGTTTCACTGAGCGATGTTCACGGCTATGAGAAGATATTCTTATACAAAGAAAACAACCATTCTATATCTGGTGGTGTAACATTTGCATAGTTAAAGTACATCAATGTGACTTCAGTGACTTCAGTAACGAAAAATTTTTAAATTTTTCTTTTCTCAATTCTTTTTTAATTCAGGTGAATAGTTGAAAATCCATAAAAACGTGAAACCTGATTTTTCCATTTCGAATTGTACATATTCGTCTTCAATGAGTTAAAGTTCAAATTGCTTCCTGTTACACCGTATTTGCAAGATTTAGTCCCCTCGGATTATCTTCCAAACTTTCCAAACTTGGTCAAATGTGTCAGTGGTAAAAGATTTGTCAACAATAAAGAGATGGATTTTGCGGTTGATGGCTATTTTGAAGAACTCAACGATTCCCACTATAAACAGGGTATCGAATCTATTCAACATCTCTGGAAAAAGTGTATCGAGTTAGAAGGAGACTATGTAGAGAAATAAAGATATTTTTTTATTTTAGTTGGGTATTCTAAATAGATCCACATTATCATAAATGTGGATCTATTGTATTTAGATGATGAAATGCTGTGTTAAATGACTTTTTTACCATCTAAACGTTAAATTTTTCTAGAAACGAAAAGTGAAAAGATTTCGTAACAAAATTTAATTCAAATTATTTGAAATACATTCCTTATTAGACTTAAGTGGTCCTTTAAATAAAGATATTTTATGAAGCTATTTACAAGTAGTAGGGCCTTTCAGGGAGCATAAAACAAATATAACATCACCGAGTCGATAAAGCTTTCACTGTAGCGTTTCCACTTACTTTCCTCCAAATACTCGTAGATGTTATACTCCGTTGAACACTTTAAATAAGCAACGCATTACAGAAAATTAAATTAGAGAAACTAGCATTCACACAGGACGTTCTCTACTAAAATACGACGATCTTCCCCTCTGTAGGTTGAGGGGTCGTTAGTGGATTAGATTGCTGACAAGCAGCACGCGGTAAAAAGGAGACGCTGAAAAACACCTGTTGAATTGAGGATTTCCACCACATAGTTCTCAGGTTTATTTACCGGGTTCGACGTTTATGACTCGAAAACATAGTTACTCCCGTCTAGTCCGTTGGCGCATAACTTCATATAAAGCGAATTCATCGGGATGTATTGTGTTTCCTGAAATGTAGCGTGAAAATGCTGTGATTCACGACCCTAAAGTGTCTTATTTGTATTGTACAGTACGCGGACAAAATCTGAAGTAAATTTTATATTCCTTTTTGATTCACATTTAACGAAAATGTGGATCATATTGATGGAAAATTATTTGTTTTTCCACTTCCTTGCACAATACGACGCCATCGACTAATCTATTCGGAAAAAAAGGAGATATGTGTGATGTCGTTTAAGTTTTGCATAGTGGGGCATAGAGGGCGTCACTAATCAAATGTCAGTACTAAAAATTAACCGCCATCTTTAGTTAACCTAAATCTAAAGTTTCACTGCGATACGTGTAGTGTTGTAACTGCAACTAACGGTCAAAATTGACAAGTTAGTTGAAAAAATGCATTTTTGCGGAATAATTTTTTATCGTTTTCGAAGATAATTATCTCAACAAGAATGCCTCGCCAAGTTGGTTTCCGTCTTCGTCAATGAAGCACCACATTAGTCAACAATTTCACCTTGGTAAATATAAAGAATTCAAACGTGGACGGATTAGTTTCAGCAACGATCCAAGAGCAGGTTCACTAAAAACGGCAGTCATTCAGGAAAACGTCGATGCTGTGCGCAAGATCATCAACGAAGATCGACATATGACATATCGCCAGATTGAAGCATTATTGGGGATTTCAAAGATCTCAATTCAAAAAATTTTGCATAAAGAATTGTGATCAAAAAAATTAGTTTCCCGTTGGATACCGCTTCCGTTGACCGAAAAATAGAAAGCAGCTAGGATGAATTGGTGTCAAAAAACTCTAAAAACGAGTAGTGCAACATTGTCAGTAGTGATGTATCTTTGATTTACTCATACGAGCCAGAAAATACACATCAAGTTGTCTATAGGTGTTCCAATGTGAATAAAAGCTGACAAAAGTCATCCACTCTCAAAGTGCCTCCAAAAAGATGGTCGCGACATTTGCCTCGAAAGCAGGTCATGTAGCAACAATTCCTCTACAAGATCAAAGAACTGTTACTGTCGATTGGTATACAACCATTTGTTTATCGCAAGTCATCGCTGAGCTTCATAGTCTTGCTCATTTTTATATTTTGTCCGGTCTTTTCTGTGTTAAATATCGACTTACTGTTTATGGCGTGTATATAGCTGATATAGCTTTTTATTTGCACTCAAGCACGTTTGCGCAGTTCGTGGGGGTGTGGATTGCTCATTGTGTTTGCTGGTTTCCGGAGCTCAATTAGATTTTCCCTATTTGGATTCTCTGGCGTCAACTTCTGTCATCTGAAGTGAGACAAAGGAAAGCACATGTTTTTAAAGCTCTCAAAACCAAGGAAGATAAAAAGGTTAAGGGACATTACATGCCCAGCTTCAGACAATTGATGAACAAATAATCTGTAATCAAAATAATAATAATCAGAGAAATATATTACGTAAATATTTCACAATGGAGAACATTCTTACATAGTCTGTTAGCATTTTTAATTATATTCACCAGTGACACTCTTAAAGATATGTTGATTTGTGTACGTCTAAAGCAACTGCGTTGCGCGCTAATTCACGAAAAATCTGAAACTCGCTTGATATAAAAGAAAAGTTAATGTATGACGGATTTTACAATAAGTATAACATAAAGGTGCTTTAAAAATGCTTTAACACTAGTGAAATTTCGAAGAAGCTGCAAGGGAATATTATTCCGACCCTGTAGGCATATTCACCAATCCACAAAAGTAAAATTAGATTAATAATAAGCTTATTGTCTTATCGTCTTATTGACAAATCGCCGAGATATAAGTGTCTGTCTGTATACGTTCTGAGAACTTTTATGCCGACGTGCGAGACAGACGCGTTCTCGTTCGTTCGTTCAAGTACACTTGTGTGTTGTACGAGAGGGGGAGGCACAGTTTTTTTCATATTCTTGTAGAAACAGTACTATTTTCATATTTCTATATTTACTAATTATAAATGGTAACTTAATCTATTTTCTCTTTCAGTATACAGAAAATGCCATCCAGACGACTTTCGTTGTGGGTCACAGTCGGGAGCCCACTCAGAACAGTGCATTGCCAAGGAAAAGCGTTGCAATGGTTACTTGGATTGTCGCTCAGGAAAGGACGAAGAGGGATGTCTCGGAGTTCCTTGCAGATTGGACCAGTTCCGATGTGCAAGCGGACGAGGTTGCATCGATCAATCGCTAAAATGCGACCACAAGAGCGACTGCGATGATGGATCAGATGAACAAGGATGCAGTAAGTTGACCGAACGAAAAATTGTTTCAAATAGTTCATTGATGAGGTCACTATATTATATATTTAATATTTTGGTTTAGATACGTAGACGATATAGCGGAGTTTCCCTGTACTTGTAGACTACTTAAGTCATATTCCAACTTTTTGAATTCCGTACATTCTTCAATCAAGATGACCACAGAAGTAGAAATTATAAATATAAATAACAGGAAACTGTTATTTATATTTACAGATATTTCCAAGAATGGTCTTTTACTTTAATCTTGTATATAAAGGATGTTTCAAATTGCGCGGTTTTTTTAAGAATAAATAGAATGTAGATGGCGCACTGAATTTGTCTGAGTATGTGGGCATTTAAAAAGTGTGATGTATGACATTTATAAAAATTGCTTCGTACACGGTACAACAACGCGTTCAAATTGTTAAATTATTTTATGAAAATCAGCGTTCTGTGAAAAGGGTTTTTAGAAAATTACGTGAATTTCATGGTTTACATAATCGCCCATCTGAAAGCACTATTGGTCGAATTATTAAAAAATTTCAAGAGACCAGTTCCGTAGAAGATCAAAAAAGTGAAAAATATAGTCGTAGTGGTCGTTCACAAGAAAATATTGGTTTGGTTCGTGAAAGTGTTCCTGAAGATTCTGAAACGTCCATTAGACGAAGTTCACAACAACTTGAACTTAGTGGATCAACAACATGGCGTATTTTATACAAGGATTTAGCTCTGAAGGCATATAAGGTTCAAATAACACAGGAACTGAAGCCATTAGATCATTTAAAACGTCATTCATTTATCAATTTCATCAATGAACAACCAGTTGATTTTTCCCAAAAAAGAATGTTTTCCGATGGGGCACATTTTGAACTTGGTGGCTATGTTAATAAACAAAATTGCCGTATCTGGGTGAAGAAAATCCATGAATTATTCCTGAGAAATCCATGCATCCTAAACGAGTTACTGTTTGGTGTGCATTATGGTCAGGTGGTGTAATTGGACCTCACTTCTTTGAAAATGCTGCTGGTGAAGCTGTAACTGTCAATGGTGATCGATATCGTCGGATGATAACCGAATTTTTATGGCCTGAATTAATGAATATTGATCTAGAGGATATGTGGTTTCAACAGGATGGCGCTACACCTCACATTGCACACGAATCAATTGATTTATTGAGAGAAAAATTTCCTGAACGTGTAATCTCAAGAAACGGTGATGTTAATTGGCCACCAAGATCATGTGATTTGACACCGTTAGACTATTTCCTTTGGGGTTATGTGAAAAGTCAGGTTTATAAACAGTCCACAATCAATTCCTGCTTTGAAAGATGAAATTATTCGTGTCATTGGTGAGATAGCGCCTCGATTATGTCAAAATGTCATTGAAAATTTTAACAAAAGAGTGGACGTCTGTAGAGCTGCAAGAGGAGGCCATTTGGCAGATATTATTTTTCGCATATAAATGTCATAACTGATACTTCAATTACCAATAAAAAGTTTTTAAAAGTGAATGCAAATTATGTGTTTTATTTATTCTTTAAGAAAACCGCGAAATTTGAAACACCTTTATATTTTACCTCTTTCGCTTTCTTATAAGCAGGTAAACGGGCTTAATTATTGCTTTTCATTTTCCTATATTAAGGAGATTGTAACCTGTATTGTACCTTCTCGATAATGACCTAACAGACGAAACTAGTTGCAGTAAATATATAATATAGTGTGAAATTTGGACAAAGCCTTTTATTTATTCCTTTGTGTTTAATTTGTTCTTTAAAAAAATGATTTATGTATTGGAATGATGAACGGGTGAGAGCCTGAAAAACGTATTGATCAGAAAAGGCAAAAAACCCTTACCATATAAATGTTCGTATTCCGTATACATATTTCATCATGATCATCAATTAGCAGACTATTGATCACAGTGTCGCACACAAACCCGCGGTTTCGCGCACTCATTCTGCCAAAAGCAAGACGACTTCGTTTGGTTTTGGAGAAATAAGTGCGAGGAATTTTTTTCTGTGTGAGCTTTACTGCGGATCCAGATGGTGATAATTTAGTTGTCGAAATACGTATGCAGAGTCCTTTGCCATTTTTCATTAGTTTAATTAACCACAGCCTCCAACAAAATTTATCTAATGTCTTTCTGAATAAAAATCGATTTTCGTAAATCCTCTTGAAAGACAATCAAGCAGCTTTCGTAATATAAGCGGTGAAATCCTACAATTTATGAAATTCTCTCGTTTTCCATCGTCCACTTTCAAAACGTTTGCATTTAACATTATTTTACGCTACTCTTTTCTAGTTTTCTTTACTCCAATGTACTCCAATTACAACCATCTGAACACAAATATTTTTCTTTAACGTCAATCCCAACCACCCTTCCAAATTCAGTTCATTTCTCTTAACTAGTTTAAAAGTTGATCTAATTTTATGAATTCTTGCAGATTTTCCATTATGCCATGCATTACAATTCAGATGCGACAATGGTGTTTGTCTACCCAGAGGATACCACTGTGATGGTTGGAAAGATTGCATCGACGGTTCGGATGAAATGAACTGCACAAGCATACCTTGTCCAGAAAACAAGCATATGTGCCCCAGAGGACCTGATAAAGAGAAGTACAAGTGCATCGACAAAACACAACTGTGCGATGGAAAACCAGACTGCGACGACGGAAGTGACGAAAAAGACGGTTGCTGTAAGATTAAACTCTCTACACACTTTTCGAAAGTTCTTACCAAATAACATCTACTTTTAGCGATATTGTCGTGCCCGTTATTAGACTGCGAATACGAATGCAAACCTTCCATAACTGGTGGTGTTTGTTCGTGTCACCAAAATCAAAAATTAGCTCTAAATAACAGAAGTTGCATAGATAGAGACGAATGTGCCGAGTGGGGTTTCTGCGACCAACATTGCGTAAACATCGATCGTGGTTTCAAATGTTACTGCGCCAAAGGTTACACTTACCAAGACAAAAACAAAGCTAGATGCATAGCCAATAACGCTAGCCTTATGATGATATATTTCGCTCACGAAAATGCCGTCGTGTCCATGAACTATCAAGGCGGCGATGTTAGAATCATCGCTAACACGACTGGTGCTACAGGCTTGGATTTCCACTACAAAAAGGGCCTTCTATTTTGGTCGGATGTGAAAACCAGAAGGGTATGCTAAATTACGTTGAAAATATAAGTTTTTCTAATCAAATCTTTGCAGATCCATGTTCAACAATCAATAAACAATCCAAATCCCCAATTCCAAAATCACGAAATAGAAATAATTTCACCTGGTGGATCTTGGACGCCGGTGGCTGTTGCGGTTGATTGGGTTGGAGATAAACTCTACGTAGCAGACTCGGTGGGCCAAAAAATTGACGTTTTTGAATTCAGAGAGAAGTCACACGCTATAGTTTTGGGTTCTAACTTAACAAGCCCATCAGATATTGGTTTAGATCCGTTGGTGGGCTACTTATTCGTAGCAGATACAACGCAAATTTTAAGAGCGAATATGGACGGAACGGACACTAGATCTATAGTGTCGGAAGCCACATACAAGGCTTCCGGTATAGCTGTCGATATAATAGTAAAGAGAATATTTTGGTGTGACTCCTTGCTGGATTACATAGAGACCGTAGACTACGACGGAAGAAACAGAATTATGGTATTGAGGGGTCATTCTGTTCCAAATCCATCACGACTAGCCTTGTTCGAAAATAGGATTTTCTGGACGGACAGCACGAGGCAGGGCATCATTTCCGTGGATAAATTCGAAGGAAACACCAGCGTGCAAGTAGTGCATCGCATGATTAATATACGCGACCCTAAATCCATTAAAACCGTCCACGGTTTGGTCCAACCGTCAATGACGAATCCGTGTGGTAACGCAAACGGTGGCTGCGCCCATATGTGTATAATCACTAAAACGCCAACTGGATTGGGCTACAGGTGCGCGTGTAAGATAGGATATCGTTTGAGATCCGACGAAATGACCTGCGAATTAGTTCGTGACTTCCTCATGTATTCCCAGCAAAGGTTTATTAAAGGAAAAGTTCTGGATCCCGTAATCGAAGGATTTAGCGATGCTATCTTACCGGTAGTTTCTAAACGCGCCAGATTCGTTGCTTTAGACTTCGATGCCAAAGACGAATTCATTTACTATTCAGATGTTCTACAAGATGTCATCTACAGAATACATAGAAACGGGTCTTCAAGGGAGATTGTGCTTCCATCGCAAAACGAAGGAGTCGAAGGTCTCGCCGTGGACTGGGTATCGAAAAATCTATATTACATTGACAGCAGGAAAGGAACGTTAAACGTATTATCTACCAGAAACGTAACATACCGAAGAACACTATTACACGACCTGAAACGTCCAAGAGCTATCGTGGTCCATCCCAACAAAGGTTACATCTTCTTCTCAGAATGGGATCGACCGGCCAACATATCCAGAGCCTTCAGCGACGGTTCGAATATAGTCACTTTCAAAAACTTCACCTTGGGTTGGCCGAATGGATTGGCGATAGATTACAGTACTGACCGATTGTATTGGTGTGACGCCCTATTAGATCACGTACAGCATTCTAACTTGGACGGCGGCGATGTCAAGACAATAAGTTCACGTCTGTTGAAGCATCCGTTCAGCATCGTCATCCACAGAGAATTTATGTACATAACTGATTGGAGATTGGATGCCATAATGAAGTTGAACAAATTAGGAGGCGGTAAAGAAGATATTTTGATTAAAGAACCCCAAACAAATAGACTGTATGGCGTCAAGGTGAGCTTTTTGAAATAGTAATAAAACAGAGAAAGTAAAATTTTAAAATGAAATGAAGTACAGTAAAAATTAAAGGATGAACGAATAAAAGTCAAATTCATTGAAAATTAAAAATCAAGAAGAAATTTCAAAGACTACAAATTCAATTTTTATAATTTATTGCTAACTAAAAGACGAAAAGAAAATGTGAAAAAGTGTGAAAATCGAAAATTGAAAATGAAAGTTAAAAAATTAAAATTTCTGTACTCAAAAATAAAAATTAAGAACTGAAAATCGAATAACAAAGAATGGACAGTTAAAAATTTAAATTTCACAAAAATCAAAGATTCAAAATTAAATATTAAAAATTAAAATCTGAAATTTCGATTTTATAATTTCGTAAAAGTTAAGAGTTGAATATTCGAAATTCAAAATTAAATATTATAAACTAAAATTTCAAATGGCACAATTAAAAAATGAAAACCAGCATAGTATAGTATCGGAAAAATGAAGTACAAAATAAGCAGTTAATAATAGTAAAAATTCATTTTTTAAATTTCAATATTAAAAAGTAAAAATTCAAAGCTAGAAAACCAATAAATACAAAAATGAACAGTAAATGAAGAACCTCAAAAAATTAAGGGTTAAAGAATCAAGAATCGGAATTAAATATTATATATTAAAATTTCGTTATTAAAAATTGATCACTAAGGATATAACTAAATATACACTAAATATAACTCCTTTCCACATTAACTTTCGTAATTCTGTATACGCATTTCGACAACTAAGTTGTCATCATCAACAGATAATTGCAAAGTATCGCACCTGGTAAACCACGGCGGAAAATGATGATGACAACTTAGTTGTCGAAATGCGTATACAGAATTACAAAAGTTAATGTGGAAAGGGGTTATATATCAACGTTCAGTGATTAAGTTAATCAGCCACAGGCTCCACCAAATTCAACATTAAAAATTGAAATAAAGACTGAAACACGAAAAACAAAATGAGCCGTTCAAAATTGGAACTCCACAAAAGTTAAAAATTCAAAATTAAATATTAAAAATTCAATTTTCAAATTAAATTACAAAGAAAATGAAAACAAAATAAGGTGTTAAACATTAGAACTTCATAAATATGAAAATGTAAAAAATTCAAAATTAAATATTAAAAATTCAAATTCTTAGTTTCAGTATTAAAAAAGAAAAATTAAAAACCGTAAACCTAGTAAAAAAACCTAAAATATGAGCAGTTAAAAATTTGAGAAATTCTCATAAATATTAAGTATTGATTTTTTGAAATTCATTTTTAAAAAGCAAAACTAAAAACCCGAAAAATAACAAAATAGTTAAAAATAACAGAGTAACAGAAAACAAGAAATCAAAAATTAAAAGTAGTTCTATTCCAGAATGCGATTTATGGCGTGTTAAAGGACTCGAAGTTACACTGCCTGGTGGCTTAATTGGTAAAGCAGCCGCCTAGAAAACGGCAGACAGAGGTTCGAGTCCATCTCCAGCGCAGAAATTTTTAATTAATTTCTGTGTATTTAATTAACGATGGAAAAGCAGAAAATAATATAATTTTCATTAAAAGTAGAAATTTCATAGAAATTAAACATTAAAAATACAAGATTCAAAATTAAATATGGTAGATAAATTAAAATTCCAAATTTCATTATTACACAAGACGCAGACAAAAAATGAAAAAGGAAATGAATTGTTTAAAATTAAAACTTCAAATTTAAATCCAAATATTAAAAATTGAAAATATTAAAAATTCAATTTTCGAATTCAATTATAAAAAAATGAATAGCTAGAAATTTGAAGTCACCTCAAAATTTAAAAGTTAAAATAGTCAATGTTCAAAATAACATAATAAATATTATAAATTAAATTTCCAAATATCATAATTTAAAAATGAAAATTAAATTATTATAAATTAAAAATTAAACATTTAAAAAATTAAATATTCTAATTTAGAATTTTAATATTGATTTGTGAAAATTAGAAACAGAAAAATGGAAACGAAAAGTGAAAAATCAAAAATTGAAACCTCAAAAATAAAAATTTAATTATTTTTATATTCAAAATTGAGATTTGAATCATAAAAATTCTAATTTTAAAAATGCAAACAGGTTATGCAATTGAAGAAACAAATATTGATCTAAATTTTAATGCAGAACAATCATTTTTTCCAGATATACAGCGAAGACGAACAAGTAGTTGATGAACTTCACCCGTGCTGGCATAAAAACGGACAATGTCAGAAACTCTGCTTCGGCTTGCCTATGAACAATTCCGGAAGTTTAATGGTGAAATGCGGTTGTCCGTACGGGGAAACCCTCAGCGAGGATGGAAAAACTTGCATATCCGATCCCAAGAGCGAACCGCCGATTCAGGCTTGCCCTAACAGTTGGGACTTCACTTGCGATAACCAGAGGTGTATCTCCAAGTCTTGGGTTTGTGACGGTGACAACGACTGTCTCGATAACAGTGACGAACAACAGAATTGCACGTGTAAGCTTCAATTTAGATAACCTAACTTAAAAGTTCAAATTTTATGAAAAATTCTTTCAGTACCAACATGTAGCCTGACAGAATTCCAATGCAAGAATCAAAGGTGCATACCGAAAGCCTTCAGGTGCGATCACGAAAACGATTGCGGCGACCACAGTGACGAAATGGACTGCCCCAATGTGACCTGTAGCGATTCCCACTTCAGATGCGCCAACGGACGTTGCATACCTAACAGCTGGAAGTGTGATTCGGAAAACGACTGCGGAGACGGCTCTGATGAGGGCGACAGTTGCGACGAAAAAACGTGCGCTTATTATCAATACACTTGCCCCAGAACGGGTCATTGTATACCGCAAAGTTGGGTCTGCGACGGTGATGACGACTGCTTCGACAAGAACGATGAACAAGACTGTCCGCCGGTGACTTGTTTGCCGAATCAATTCAAATGCACTGACTTGAGGCAGTGTATACAAGAAAGTTATAAATGTGACGGCATTCCGGATTGCAACGACGGCAGTGACGAAAAAGGATGTCGTAAGTGTTAAAAATTAAAATTTAAATGCTGCGAATTAATACATTTTGTTTAATTTTCATTGCAGCTGTCCTAGAACCTAATCAATGCAATAACGAGAAACAATTCCAATGTCATTCTTCTGGTATTTGCATTCCCAGGGCTTGGTACTGTGATGGAACGGCAGACTGCGATGATAACTCCGACGAGCCATCTACTTGCGGCGAAATCAGCTGTCCAACAAATTTCTATAAGTGCAATAACTCCCAGTGTATATTTAAGGTAAACAAATCACATTCGTGTATGATATATTGAGAAAGAAACACCACAAATCACTGCCTAGTTTAAATTTAGGTACTTACAAAGGGTACTAGGAAAGTTTTGCAATACAGCTTTGTTTATTTAATTTTTTCAAAGTAATTTCCTCTACCCTCAATACACCTCTCTATCCTCCGAAACCAATCTTTAATCCAGTTCTGCCAAGTTTCACTAGGGAGTAAAGCACACTCACTGTCCCGAGCCCTCAGAAGGTCCTCATCACTGGAAAACCGCCTCCCTTTTAGCTTCATTTTCACATGCGGGAACAGTGCAAAGTCGCAGGGAGCAAGATCTGTACTGTAGGGAGGGTGCTCGAGAAGTTTCAATCTTGTCATGGTCAAATATTTGGGGCAGGCTTTGGCGCGGTGAGCTGGAGCATTATCGTGATGGAGGAACCAGGTGTTCATTCTTGACTTTGGGCGCAGGTTCCTCATAGATCCAATCACTTTACGTAGGCACCGTTCAGTATACGACTTAGCTGTGACTGTCTGCTGTGTGTCCAAAACGATGCGATCCACAATTCCACTCGATTTGGAAAATACAGCTGTCATTTTCTTCTTTACAGATCGGGATTTTCTGACAACTACGGGTGTGTCCTCATCATCAAAGACCCAAACTTTGTTTAAAGGTTTGGTCGGCACATCGTAATAGTACAGCCAAGTCTCGTCACCTGTCACGATGTTGTTCACATACCGAGATTGTCCCTTATTAAGCTTTTTTAGCATCTCCCGGCACCAAGTCACATGTCGTGTCATCTGCTCTTTAGTTAGTCGATGCGGCACCCAGAGAGAACAAAGTTTCTTCACGCGCAAATGATCATGCAGAATCGAACGAATTGCTGGTGCATTTAGGCCTGAAGTACCCTCTATCTATTGGTAGGTCACTCGCCTATTCTAGCCAAGCATTTTCCTCAGAGTAGTAACATCTTCCTCCGTAACTGATGTTCGTGGCCTTCCCGGCCTCTCAGCATCCTCCACAGTTAAATTTCTCCTCCGGAATTCTCTATACCACCTGAATATCGTTGTGCGATGTAGACAAACATCACCTAGTGTAAGTGTCATTTCTTCGAAGCACTGGTCTATGTTTAAGCCACGCACGAAATTATAACGCAAAACTGCCCTTATCTCATTTCGTGACCACGAAGCACTTTACACTCTCACTGCCAATGAATAACTGAGCCCATCGACATGGCGCGGTGGCTACTATGCACGTATGAACATGTCTCAACATGCAGCAACAAGCAGCTTTCTACCATTCATTGTTGCGTCATATTGCAAAACTATCCTAGTACCTTTTGGAATGTAATATTACAATGAGAGTTCCCCAAGGCTCCAAATTAGAACCATTTTTTTTATAATTTTCTTAGATTAAATTTAATAGGTTTCACAAAACAAATGTTAATGAATATCCGTAAATTTCACAGATAGAGAGAATTATTCCTTTCTGTATCATTCGTGTTTTCTTCGCTCATCTCATTTTTCATTCGCAAAAACTTGCGTTTTCTTATCCTAGTCGACAAATTTTCAATCAAACAAGCAATTCGTAGTTGACATTCAGTAGTCAGTGCATAATTTTACGAATTTTCGCTATGTATATTTGTTTTAACATTGAATTAGTCGACATATTTTCTGTCATGCTAATGGGAATGCAAGAAAAACGTACAATTTTTTGCTTTTATTGCTTGAAAAGTTTGTGTTCCTAAATTTCCACAAAAATTTAATTAAAAAAAAACTTTTTAGCTTTGAATTGCTATCTTACATATCTATTATATATCAGGATACGTCGAGGTATATCATTTACACCCTATAGAAAAACGGTGTAAACGCAAAATCTTTCGTATCTCCCAAATAATTGATTTACGGGTTCATGTTCATCAAGATTTTTATGCATGTATTGTGGCATGCTATCGCGCCTCGAAGTTTGTGGTACATTTTTTAACACCCAGTATAATAATGATTTAAATTTATGAATACAAGAAATATGAAGAGTCAGTATGATGAATGTTAAAAGAAATCATTCAAATATTAATAACATCCTGTTTACTACATGTTTCAGAGATTTACTCGTCATCAGGTAAACTTGTGTTATTAACGAACGATTCCTTTGTAGTGTTAACGTATCTTTTCGATACAGAAAAATTGTGAAAAAGCATTGCCTCCCTCTCTCGTACGACACAAGAATGTATTTGAACGACAGAACTAGAACGTGTCTATCTCGCATGTCAGCATTTTCTTTGCTTTCGTGCGAGATTGATACGTTCTTGTTCTATCGTCCAAATACATCCATGTGTTGTACGAAAGAAGAAGGCAATGTTTTTTCATCAATGGGTATGATATTTAACTTTACAAAATATACCTCAAAAAGTCTCTTTCTGAAAGACAATTTGAATTCATATTTTATAATCTATTTTATCTCGTTCAAAAAACATATTTTTGTCCTATTCTCCATTCTGTAGGTCACCATTTCATTTATTTGATGATGTCATAGTTCAACGAAATAATATTGTTGTGGTTACAGTAAATCTTTATTTCTTAACAACCCTTCATAACTACCTGCGATGTTTCAAAATGTCTTTTTCAACTGCATATGATATAATAACCTTAATAATAATATCCTGGCATTTTTAGATAATCTCACATATTCCAGTCTTCAATACTGTGTATTAGGCTTATAAAGGAATGTTCCTCCTCTTCTCAATGCTCATTTCATATAGCACTTGAAGAGACTGCTAATTACTAGATAGTAATCAAAATAATTATTCCAGGCCTACATATGTGACGGTAAAGACGACTGCGAAGATGGCTCTGATGAAGGTTACCAACATGCTTGTAAAAGACCTCCGTTTAGATGCCCGTCCAGTCAGTGGCAGTGCCCTGATGTAACAGAACGCTGCGTGAACATAAGTCAGGTCTGTGATGGGAATATGGATTGTCCTAACGGTGCGGATGAAGGTGAAGGTTGCTCGTTAGATGAATGCGAGCATCGTGGAGGCCTATGCAGCAATAACTGTACTCAAACACCTATCGTAAGTTCCCTCGGCGGTTACTTCAATGGGGTTTTTGATATTTGATTGTGTTTTAGGGAGCCGTATGCCTTTGTCCAAAAGGCGAAGTCCTCTCTGAAGACGGCTTCACTTGTGAAGATCAGAATGAATGTGATCCGCCAGGACTATGTTCTCAAGTTTGCACCAACACTAAAGGATCTTACTATTGCGGTTGCGCAGCGGGCTACACTTTGGATACTGACAAACATTTTTGCAAAGCTTTCAGTAATATTTGTATGTTAAGGTTAAATCATTCATATGCTTATTACTTTCATTTTAGATCACAGCGTTGCGTTCCTCATCGTCTCGAACAGGCATTCGATTCTAATAGCAGACCTGCACGATCATAGCATCGAAAGGGTGCCCATCAATGTTGAAAATGTGGTAGCGACTACTTCAAACATGCACACAGGCAGGATCTTCTGGTCCGACATGAAGTTGAAAAAAATAGCGAGGTTGGATATAGGTAGTGAACCTGTCGACATCATATCCACCGGTCTGGACTTGGTGGAAGGTCTGGCTTATGATTGGATAACCGGCAATATCTATTGGTTGGATTCCAAATTGAATACAATCGAAGTAGCGCAAGAGAATGGTTCTAATAGGATCGTATTGGTTAAAGAAAATATTACCCAACCTAGAGGAATGTGTCTTGATCCGAGCCCTGGGTAAATTTTATTATCAGATTATAATTTTAAAATTGACATGCAGTCTATATAATAAGAAACGCACTAATGTATTCTAGTTTTTGTACGCTTGTTTTTTTTTACAAGTTCTACACTCACGTTTACGGGATTTGGACGACTTTCTATCTCAGTTACACTAACTATTTTATATAGCGATTTGATTTTCTGAATTTCCTCCATTCAAATATTTGGAATTTAAGATTTTTAATTTAATTTCAATAATATAACTATCTGCTCGAAAACGATTTGATCGATCCACTGAATTCGTTGTAATATCATCAATTGATGAATTTCTTGAAATGTCGATAATACTGCTGGACCCTTCCGACGTAACAATTACCTCTTTGCTGCTAACACACGAATTACAAATCCATAGTTTTAATTTCTTGTCCTGCTTCAACACAGTAAATTTTGAAGAGACGTCCATACATTTTATGTGTTTTTATTGCAGTGAGCTTTACAACATATGTAATCATCGTATCTGCTGATACTTCCCGCTCTATGATAGCGACTGGCGGTCAGTTTTGGCGAACGGCGTCCAATTTTCATTATATCTGAGAATAACTTCACATCGGTTTCCTATCCCATACTTTCAACCAAATTTTCCGCATAATTCATAGATAGTGAGCGCCACATCTTTTTATATTGCTTCATAAGAGCTCAAACAATTTCAATTGGGTTAGCAGCTGGTGACTGCGGAAGGTCAATCCATTAAGGCAATACCATTTGCAGCCTTCCATTCCTTTCGCAATTCGTTTCGATGTTTTGAATCGTTTTAGAATCCAATCTACATCCTGTAACCACATTTTTACAGACCCACAACGAATGGTACAACTTTACCATTCGTTTCGCGTTTAAAGTACCGAACAAACGCGCACAAAGTTCCAAAACCCCACGTGTTAAAACAACGCCAAACATGAATCTTCACAGCTGTTTCACCGCGCGCTATGTAATACGTTTTCTTTCCATTAACCATGCCTTCCTTTCAGGTGACCAGATCCAGAAAGATGATTAATTTGTGAACACAACATCGGAGCAATCTTTGTTGGGATTTTCTTTCGTCCAAATCATACGTTTCTTTCAATGTTTATCGATCAGCAACGATTTAATAATTATACTTCTATGCTTCTAATTGTCATTAAACAAATATTTATATTCTTGGCTACCTTGAATGGTCCTTCATAAAGTGTTAATTGCGATTTTTTGTTAAATTTTGCCGTAACTTTCCCTACATCCTGGTATATCTTCTACATGAGTTTCTTATGAGTTTGTTATTAAGACATTGTCAAACGAAATCTACCAACTTGTATAAACACCCAGCTGCCGTTACAGTTTTCATTTTAAAACATTTACAGTGGCTACACATAAACAATACACCGAAACGTTTTGTATACCCTGCATTCATGTCAGCAAAAACTGGTACCTACGTCACGTGCAACGGATAATTGAACTAATACTGACTAAGCATACAGAGGGAAGATATTTCTATCCATTCTTTCAGTTCCACCCTTCCATTAGCTTTTCTTTTGAATGAGAATAAATTCTAATATTAATAATAGCTTGTTTACGACGCGTTTCAATTTATCAGCTTAGCGGTTGATGATACAACAAAGAATAAAAAAATATTACCTCCCTTCCAAAAGGATAACTACCATTATCACGATGAACAATAGACGAACACTTTTAACATCGCAAAGCTGCCATAGGTGATCGTATAAGAATGAATGCTATTGCAAATAATATCTTGTTTACCTTATTTAACTTTCCCTTTATGGAACATTGACCTGCGTTTCTTATTATACAAACTGTAATTAAATCTGAGTTTCCACATAATACAAGGCCAGCTACTTTTCAATATTTGCTCATAACTGTATCATGTCTTGTATTACTTTAATATTCACATTAGCTGCTGCAAGACAACTTTTAAATTATTTTATTTTGTTATGTGTAAAAGGTAACGGTACTAATTTTATATTTCCAGGGCACGGTGGTTATTCTGGACAGATTGGGGTGAAAACCCAAGAATAGAACGAGTCGGTATGGATGGCACTAACAGGTCCGTAATAATAAACACGAAAATCTATTGGCCAAACGGTTTAACGCTAGATACTGCAACGCGAAGAGTCTACTTTGCCGATTCTAAATTAGATTACATAGATTTTTGTTACTACAACGGTACGGGCAGACAGCAAGTCCTGGTAGGGAGTCATTACCTCTTACATCCACACTCACTAACACTTTTCGAAGACACTCTCTATTGGACAGACAGGCAATTGAACCGAGTATTGTCAGCGCATAAATTTAAAGGTTAGAAACGTGATTCTTTTGTTTAAAATTACTTTCTCAACAACTGAAATCTTTATTTTAGGAAATAACCAAACTGTGGTTTCCCATCTCATATCTCAACCATTAAGTTTGCATGTTAATCATCCATCACTCCAGCCTATCACTCCAAATCCATGCGAGAGCCAACCTTGTCAACATATTTGCCTACTATCTCCTTCCGCGAACCAAGGATACACCTGCAAATGTAAACCTGGATTTAGAACGACGCCGGACGGAAACTGTATCGAAGAGGAAACCTCATACTTGATGGTAATGCGCGGTTCTCAAATCGTCGACGTTTCCACCAGACCAGGAGACAAAACGACTGGATTTTTGACGCCAATTGTTGGAATCGATCATGGCTTGCAAATAGATTACGACAGGAAAAGTAGCAACATACTTTGGGTTGAAGGAAAGGATAACGATAATGATAACGTAAGTATAATAAAAAGGGGAATTAAAATATTATTTCGGGTGGGAATGCCGAAACTTTTTGGAGTACTGAAATTATTAGATTTCTCGCAGAGTTTCTAGCAGAGTTAAAATTACCCGCCACTACAGGTTGGTAGAAAAGTTTTGAAAGCGACACCTATTAAGCAGTAGTCATGTGTCATATGAACACACTAAAAATTTTATCTCGATCTGTCAATTCATTCATTGTTAGCAATCCATTTGAATTAGACGTGTCAGTGTATTTTCTCAAAATGGAAAAAACTGAATATCGCGCTGTGATAAAATTCTTTGTTTTGGAAGGTTTATCAGCAATAGAGATTCATACAGAAATGGTGAACGTGTTAAAGAAATGTGCTCCTTCATTTCCAACAGTACATTGATGGGTTTCAGAGTTTAAACGTGGTCGTACAATTGTTGAAGATGAATCACGTAGTGGACGACCAAAAACTACAACAACAGCAGAAATCATTGAGCAAGTACATAATATGGTTAGTGAAGATCCGAATTTGACTAAGCGTGAAATTGCTAATACCATAGGCATCTCAGACGAACGAGTACTCCATATTTTACATGAAGAATTACATATGAAAAGGCTGTTTGGAAAGTTAGTGCCGCATTTTTTAACAATTCAACAAAAACTGGATCGAAACAAATTTCTCAGCGTAACTTGATGCGTTTCAAGCGGAATAAAACCGATTTCTTGCGTCGTTTTATAACTATGGATCAGACTTGGATCTACCACCATGATCCTAAATTGAAACAAGAACGATTACAGTGGACTACGGTTGGTTGTTCAACTCCAAAAGAGGTGAAGTCAGGACGATCGGCAAAAAAGGTTATGGCATCAGTGTTTTGGGATGCAAATGGAATTTTATTGATTGATTATCTTGAAAAAGGTAAAACAATTAACTCACAGTATTATTGTAACCTTTTAGATCAAGTGCATGCAAAAAATCGTGAAAAAGACCTGGTTTGGCGAAAAAAAGTAATTTTTCATCAAGACAATGCGCCTTCACACAAAAGTGTTTTGACGATGGCTAAATTGAATGAATTAAAGTATGAATTGCTTGAACAACCACCGTATTCACCAGATTTGGTTCCGAGTGATTACTACCTCGTCAGAAACTTGAAACAATTCGTTCGTGGAAAGCGTTTTTCATCGAATGAAGAAGCTATTTCAGCCGTGGAACAGTATTTTGCAGAGCTTCCAGAAAATCATTACAGAGATGGTATAAAATTATTGGAGAATCATTGGAATTAATGTATTGAAGTTGAGGGAGATTACATTGAATAAAAAAACTAATTTCATTTAAAAATTCACATTGTTTCATTTTTGCTTTCAAAACTTTTCTACCAACCTGTATACTTAAATTTACGCAAATACGTATAACGCAGCCGTCAATGCGTGTTGTGATTGCAAACCAAAAGTTGCCGCTTATAAAATTCTTTTAAGATAGTGTCTATCGTAAGAATTTGAGTAAAGAAACAACGTGCCCATATAAGTCATGTTAAATTTACTTTTTATTTCTTTTTAAACGATAGAATTTTCCAACGAACCTAATATATAATCGTTCACCATATTCTAACAATTACCACTTAAAACGTCTCTTAATATGATTTCAAAAATGTCACTACGCATTTCGACAACTATATTGCTATCCTCAGTAAGAGATGAAAATGTATATAATCCTAATAAAATAGAGAATTATGAAAAATACAAATAGAGACAGCTGATTTGATTTTAACAACTCATTATCGCAATTCTATTTGTATAGATTGTTAGACAATGACCGATATATGTGTATAATTAAGTTGAATATACAGTATTTGGTAATTAAGTTAGCCCAGGTCTCAATTATGATGAATAATAATATTTTAAATATATATTATTGCGCTCTCCCGGGAAAGTAAATGCATATATTTCTTAAATACACAGACTGTAAGCCTGCAATATACATATATTTATTTATTTCATTCATAATATTAAGTTCCAGGGTCGCTAATCTATTACAGCTCATAACATTTACCTGCGCTAAATTCTAAGAAGGTAAAGGGGTGATATAGTGCGTTTATACAAACAAAATTTATTCAGAATTGTCAGAACCATTGAAGGGTACGTTTGTGACAACGTATTTACCGTTTTTAGTTTAGTATCTTATATTTAGATTGGTGGCGTACTAATTTACACTTTATATTTTTATCACAAACTTACTCATGAACAAGACGAAAGACAATACAAACAGCGACAAAATTAGAATAGAAACTTTATTAGGAACTGGTTTGCATTCTCAAAGCGAGATTGCTGGAAAAGTAAAAGTTTAACGCCGAACAGTGGCGAGAATTGCAACACTTATCAAAGAAAATCTGCTTTCAACAAGTGGTCGACAACGTTATCACCAGGCACGCAAAATCACCGAACGGGAGGTTAGAGATGTTATTAACATTGCTTTGCGAAACAGACAAACTTCCATCAGAGAGTTCGTTTACCTTCTGCGCTCTTTAATATAATAATCAGAGCGGACCTTGCAAACTCAACTCGATCATACACTGCTGGTTAAAATGCCTGCGAAAAAAGCGTATTTAACCGAAACAATGAAGAAATGGCTTCTACAATGAGCCAAAATGCATTAATATTTAACTGTTGGAGGATGGGGAAAGGTCTTTTTATAAAATACTATCGCAAATATTTTAATAAGGCTTTCTAGTGTTATGTATTAGTTACTGTTGTTAATTTCTCAATAATAAGTCATATATATTCAGTGACGAATCACTACTTTGTATCTTCTTCTGGGCTTCCGGGCTGGAACACTCGTATGGGATATCTTCAGGGCTCAACTACTGCTACTGTTTGTTGCACTGAAACTGATGTCCCATACGAGTGGAAACGTCGGCAGTTATACCAGTGACGCGGTTCCAGCCCGGAAGCCCAAAAGAAGATAGTATGGACTACGACCGCGGAAGTCTGCGTACCAGATTAGGAGCTTTGTACTTCATTGAAGAGACAATGAATTAATATCAAGACAAAAATGTAATAGAAACTATTCTGGTGCTCTTTATTATTACACTAGACGCAATGAGGGCTCGGTGTCATTCAACGAAGTCTGTCCAGAATATTTTTCGCAATTTCGGTATTGGCTATGCTCTAGCCTCGAAATTGATCGAACCTCAATCCGATCAAGAATGTTCGAAGTGTTCTTAAATATATTGTTTGCTCATCCCGAAATTCCAAGCGTTTTAAAATAAATATCAAAAAAGCCTGGAAAGAAAATAGGGAGTTGCAAGCCTACATAAAAGCTTGTACCGACAGCATGCTGAAACGAATACAAATGGTCTTCAAACTAAGGGTGGTTTGACCAAATATTGAAACAAATTATCCTACTGTTGTAAATGCATGTTCAAATCTATTCTAGCATGTATAATAACGTTTTAAATAGCATGTGCTTTGATGTTATTCTATTAAATTTCTAAAATTGCAGGGTTGGGCTAATTTAATTATCAAATACTGTAAAATGAAAATTACAAAATTCCTCATTGTACTGTCTTCAACTAATTACTACAATTTCTCTTTACAGTGTACCGTCTGGTCGATGCCTTATACAGGCGGTAATAAAACACAAATCGCCGGATCTGAAGCAGGTATCATAGGCGCTCCAGCAGTTATTGCTTTCGACTGGTTGGGTAGGAATCTATTCTTCGGAAATCGCATCACCAGCACGCTAGAAGTCATGAAGGTCGATGGCAAAACCAAACACAGAGCTATCATCCTGGCCAACAACGGCAACAATACCTCCGTAGCCCGGCCGCGGGCGATGTGTGTCGACCCACTTGATGGTAAAATATATTGGACGGACGAAGGTGGTTATGGCGTTCCGGAAAAGATCGGGAAAGTCAACATGGACGGTTCGAACCCCATCATTCTAGCAAATCCGATTAAACCCGACGCCATCACGCTCGACATAGAACGCAAAGTGTTATACTACAGCACCCAATATCCACCACAAATCAAATCGATAGATGTCAATGGACAGAATGAACGCACCATATTAGACGAAAATAATAATATAGGACAAGCTAAAGCGTTGGCGGTTATGGACAATACACTGTTTTATTTAGATCCCATGTATGAAAAATTAATGCGAGTCGACCTTAATGACATCAATAATCCCAAGGTGATCTTGGAAAACGAACAAGACCTGAAAACGTTTACTATCTTTAAAAAACGGCAAATCATCGATCACCCGTGTCTAACATCTAATGGTAATTGCGATCAGATTTGTTTACCGAACGAAGGCGGATCAAGACAATGCACTTGCGGAGTTGGTTTCAAGAGGGATCGCGAAGTACGTTGCGTAGAATTTACGACATTCGCAGTAGTTGCCCAACTGGACACTATCAGAGGATATAGCTTGAAAGACAGCTCTGAAGCTATGGTGCCCATATCCGGATCTGGTCATCATATATTGCACGTAGACGTTCATTATGCTGACAACTGGATATACTGGGTGGAATACAACAGAGGCATGTGGAACGGCATCTTTAGGATAAGACCTAATGGTTCGGATATCCAACCCATAATTCGCGACGGCATAGGAAGCAATGGAATAAGGGGTTTAGCCATCGATTGGGTTGCCGGAAACCTGTACTTCACCAACGTATTCCCCCATGAAAACTACCTAGAAGTGTGTTGGTTGGACGGCAAACATCGTAAAATTTTAGTGAAAACCACGACGGATTCTCCCAGGGAACTAGCGGTAAATCCCCTAAAAAGATTATTGTATTGGATCGATTACGGTCAGTATCCTAGAATTGGTAAAGCTAGGCTCGATGGAACCCAGTGGGTTCCTATCGTAACCTCAGGCATAAGTAATCCTAGAGATTTAACTATCGACATGAACACGCATGATGTGTATTGGGTTGATTCCAAATTGGACACTATTCAAAAAATATCGTTCGGCGGAGGCAGCAGGCAAATAATTAGAAGGAATCTACCAAATCCTATGGGCATAGCTGTACACATGGATGATGTCTATTGGGTGGACCGCAATTTGAATATCGTATTTAAAGCTTCGAAAACCGCCGAAAACATGACCGTTCCTATTAAAGTCAGGACGAACTTGCAAAGATTAAGGGACATATCTATATTTGATATCAGTATTCAACCAAAGGACAGTACAAATCCATGTTTGAAACTAGGAAACGGACGTTGCGAGCAACTATGCTTTGCCTACCCACTGGAGTCTGCTCATCCATCTCATAAATGCGACTGCGCAACCGGAACTTTAGCCGCGGACGGTAAAAAATGCGAGTTCATTAACGAATATTTAGTTTTTACTACAAGAACTGAAGTCAGATCAATAAACCTGTTGCTCAGAGATACCAACCTACCTTTCTCGCCCATAACAAACTTGACTAACGTAGTTGGCGTGGACTTTGACTATACCGATAATAAACTAATCTTTACCCAAATAAGACCATTCAGCAGAATTGCGTGGATGCCCTCTACGAACCCTACTCTAAGTAGTATCACAAATATTATAGATAAAGGCATAAATCCGGAAGGAATTGCATACGATTGGACGCAGAAGAAGATCTACTGGACAGATTCATCAAACCACAGTATTTATGCCATGAATATGGACGGTTCTGAGCTGGTGATGATAGCTAGGGTTGAAAGACCTCGAGCAATCGTAATAGATCCTTGCAACGGAACATTATTCTACACAGATTGGGGCAAATTTGGAACGCACGGTAAAATTATCAGAACCACCATGGCCGGTTCCTTGAAGAGGGTCATAATTGACAAGAACTTAGCACAGCCGTCAGGTTTGGCCCTGGATTTCGACGATCAAATGTTATATTGGACAGACGCCGTCAGAGAAAAAATCGAACGATCTGACATTAATGGTCAAAACAGAATCGTGCTGATAGCAGCCACCATATATCCTTTCTCGATAACCGTCTACGGAAAATACATCTACTGGACAGATCTTCAGTTGCGCGGAGTTTATCGTGCCGAGAAACATACGGGCGCGAACATGCTCGAATTGGTTAAGCGGCTAGACGATAGTCCGAGAGACATACAAATATTCAGCGCTAAAAGACAGACGTGCACGTCGAACCCGTGCAAGATTAACAATGGAGGTTGCGCGCAGAGTTGCCATCCGGGCGTCAATGGAACGTCTGAATGCAAATGTGACGATAATTCAAAATTAGTTAATGAAGAAAGGATGTGCGTCTCCAAGAATTTGAGCTGCGATATCAATAAATTCTACTGCAGGAATGGAAAATGCATATCGAGGATGTGGGCCTGTGATGGTGAAGACGACTGTGGCGACAAGAGCGACGAAGATCCAAATTATTGCTGTAAGTTTAATTTTAAAAAAAATTAAAATGAATCAATTAAATTTGGTACGTAGACTTCCGCGGTCGTGGTCCATGCTATCTGCTTCTGGGTTTCCGGGTTGGAACCGCGTCACTAGTATATCTGCCGACGTTTCGTACCCATTTGTGTGGGACATCTTCAGGGCTGAACTACTGCACTGAAACTGGTGTAAGTCGATGGGGGACGCGACCCAGAAGCAGATAGAATCAATTAAAGTTAAAATAAATTCTTTCCACAATAATTGTCGTATTCTGTATACGGTTTCGACAACTAAGTTATCATCAGCAGCAGATAATCGCAGTGTTGCACCTGAAACCACTTCAAAATCCGCACAGAAACACGAAGTCCGTACTGGGCCTACATTGTCAAGAGCCAAACTCACACTCAGAGTGTGTGTTTGGCTGCATACTACCCTTCCACAACAATAATATTCTGTACCCCTAAACGTGAACACAAAAAAAAATGAAAAAGAAATCTTCGCTCTGTAGGTATTCAAGAGTTTTCTGGTTCTTATTGTTTCTATGTGATATATTTCAAATAAAATGAAAATATCCTTTTATGCGATAGTCCGGTTCATTGTGGTCGATGTTAATTCCCTCTACGATTCGCTAATGTTGTCTACGGCATCTCTGATTATATATTTTTTCCAAAACTATGTTATTGAAGATTGACTATCGGTTTCTTGAATAAATTTACGAAAAGTTCTGCATAAATAATAAGCCTTAAAAGTGGCTATTGCACCCTGATCCATTGACTGGATCAGAGCTATTGGGAAGATACTCAATCTCCACATCGTCAGATAATTCGGATAAATTAACCGGGTGTCCTGGATCATTATCCAAAGTAAGCAATGCCTTGTTACTTAAGTTATTGTCTTTCAATTTTTTTTTACTTCTGGGCAAAAGTATTTTTTAAACCAGTCTTCAAAGAGAATTTTAGTCATCGAACCTTCCTTGTTGGATCTCCAAATGACGGGCAATTGTTTCTAGTTCAGCCCTTTAAGCTTAAAATCCCCTGCAGCATTAGCACCAAGGAGCAAAGTTAATCGTTCTTTTAACACTTTATATCCAGACGCAGACTTTTCACATTTTGAAATGTAAGTTCTTTCTTTTCTTCGATGACACCAGAATATAGTTCTTTAAAAACACGTTTAAAATGAAAAACATCAAATTAATATTTTTTACAGCATTCCATTCGTGTTCACCAAATGAATTCCGATGTGCCAACGGCCGTTGTATATTCAAGTCCTGGAAGTGCGATCACGAGAACGATTGCAAGGACGAATCTGACGAACAAGAATGTGACTACCCACCATGTGCCGATGGCGAATTTACCTGCGCAAACTACAGATGTATACCACAAGCACAGGTATTCATTTTCTTTCGATTATGTTAATCCAGCACTTTTAATTGCTTTCTTTAAGGTTTGCAACGGCGTAAACGATTGCAAGGACAACGTAACGTCAGATGAAACGCACGAAATGTGCCCGAATAACACCACCTGCGCCCTGAACCATTTGAAATGTGAGAAGACCAACATTTGCGTGGAACCGTATTGGCTGTGCGATGGAGATAATGACTGTGGGGATAATTCAGATGAGAATCCATTGCATTGTTCGCAGAGAACTTGTCCGCCCAATAGCTTCAGATGTCCGAGTCACAGATGTATTCCGGCCACCTGGTAAGTAATTTCTTTTAAAGGGAAATCTAGCTTGTAAATTTCCATGATGACTTTATTTTCACTTCCGTCTTGAAATCGCATCCTCGGTATTTCTACTGCTGACGTTTCGTCTTCACGTCCACGAAATATCTCCAGAGCTTATCTACTACGACAGCTGTCTTTGTTGAAATCCAATAGAATGAAATGCACTCGATAAACCAGGAAGTATACGAAATATCGGGCAGCAACTGATCTCACGTTTCGTCTTCACTTACGCGAAATATCTTCAGAGCTTAACTACTGCTAACGTTGTAGTTGTTGAAATCCAAAACAATGGATTGCATTCGAAGACTGAGGAGTATACGTATAATATAAGTATCGTGCAACAACTGAAGTGCACAGAAATTAACACAGAAACGCTCTAATGAGGAGAGAAAAGGCGTCATCGCTGGTATTGCATATAGCGAAGATGCGACTCTCGATCGATTCCGAAAATGCAAAAACTTTAGCCAGGAGCACAAACTACATAGCTCATATAATAAGAGAAACGATCGAAGTCAACAGAAGTTCGAACAGCCTGATTAAAAGAGACGATATCCTCCGACTACCGGTGGTATGAAAGCCTGTGTTGTGTGATGGACGCATGTTAGGAACTGCTCTAAGAAATAACAAGAAAATTACTACATTACAGACCCAGACAATACTTATGTACCACACACAGAATTTGATTACCTCCGTCGAAGCAATCACACGTAGTCGCTTCGCGACACCACTCATATTATTTTATCAATTGATATATAAAAGAATAATAACATCGTAGTACGGCTTTTTGGAGAAGATCTTTACATGCTATGCTAGAAGTTGTAGACATATAATTTACTTTTTGTTTTGGATAAGAATATTGTAAATACGAGGGGTGTTTCCAATATTCTGGGAATTGGTGCTATAATTAAATAATGCAGAACTTATACGCAATGTTATTGATGCCAGACAAGTCTTGACATGTTTCTGCAACTATCTAGTGCAACATTGTTCAGATTGACTCAGGTATTCAACTGATGTAGCCGCGTTTTAGTAGCACTGTCTTAGTAACCATGGAACACACGGCAAAATCTCAAAGAGCGATAATTTTCTTTTTGTGGAAAGAAGATGTGAAAACGTCAGAAATTATTAGTCGTCTGCAAGGAGTATTTGGTGAATCTGCAGAATCCAAAAGTACTGTTTATCGGTAGATCGATCGTTTTAAAGCCGGTAGAACATCACTAGAAGACGATCCACGCAGTGGGCGGTTAAGCACGTCGGTAAATGAAAGAAACATTACTGCCGTCGAAAACCTACTGAAAGACGACAGACGAATGACTATTCGTCAAGTTAGTGTACACCCAGAGATAGGTACACGACAAGTTCATGACATCTTGCATGATTGTTTGGGCGTTAGCAAGGTTTCGGCGCGCTGGGTGCCAAGGCTGTTGGAACCAGAACAGAAACTCGATAGGTCCGATACTTGTCGTCAACTTCAAGAGCTATTAACCCGTTACGGTGATGAATTTTGGCAACGAATAATAACCACTGACGAAACGTGGATTCCTTATTTCAATCCTGAAACGAAAACTCCATCCAAAGAATAACGCAAACCTGAAGAAGGGCATCCACTTAAGGCGCGTGCAGTTCCGTCTGCTGGAAAGGTAATGCTTACTATATTTTGGGATTGCGAAGGGATTATTTTCATGGAGTATCTGCCGAGAGGTACTACAATTAATGCAGAATATTATCCAAATTTATTATCCGGACCACTGCGACAGGCACTAGTCAAAAAACGGCCTGGAAAGTTGCATAAGCGTCCGTTATTGCAACAGGATAATGCAAGACCACACACCGCAAGAAAAACGAAGTATGTTTTGAATAATTTACGATGGGAATTGCTGCCGCACCCACCTTATTCCCCGGATCTTGCACCCAGTGATTACCATCTGTTCCCAGATTTGAAAAAACCCTTACGGGGTGTTCGATTTGAAAGTTTAACTGACGTAAAACGTGCCGTAAATAGGTGGATCGACAAGACACCGAAAAACTTCTTTGAGGACGGCTTAAAAAAATTAGTTTATCGTTGGGAAAAATGTATTCAGTTAAATGGAGATTATGTTGAAAAACGTCATTGTAATATTGACGAAAATTAACAAAATTATATGTAATTCCCAGAACTTTGGAAACATCCCACGTATTAAGAGTTAATAAAAAGTCTAGGTGGAGTCTTTTTATTAATTCTAAGTTACAGTGCTTTATATCCTTTATCTTTTATATAATCTTGTAAATTTTATGTTCATGTCTCTTATCTCTTTAGTATTGTTATATTAAGTAAAAATAATTAACGTTACAGGTACTGTGATGGAGACGATGATTGCGGAGACAACGCTGATGAACCGCCAGAATATTGTAAGAGCGAAGGAAGAACCTGTTTCGGTGACCTATTCACCTGCGACAACGGCAATTGTATACCACGAATATACATTTGTGATGGAGATAATGACTGTCTGGATAACAGTGACGAAGATAAAAGACATCAATGCAGTACGTTGGGTTTTATGTTTATTGTGTCATAAAAGAATTTCGTTCAGCCAATACAATTTTAACAGTACACGTATACGATATAGAGAACTCGTTTAATTTTATTTTCACCACTAGATAACAACGTAATTCTGTCTTACAGACGAGAACTTTTCTCGTCCAGACAGATTAAATAAAAAACCTTGTTCATTAGAATTTTAATAGAACACTAAATGTCCTCAATAATTTAAAATCATTTTGGCAACAATACCTAAGCTTAATACATCAACTGGTTGTAGTATTGATAATTAAATTTATCAAGCAATCTATATTTTAATGTTCCGGTTAAGAAGTTTACTCATTGAGAGAAGTAAGAAGCCACTCAACCTTTGCTTTGGAACAAAAACTTTTCAAATCATACTATATCACACCCCGATTTTTGTTAAAAGTATTTTCAAAACTAACTTCGAAAGCATTTCCGAAACATGATTGTCAAAATTGAAGCAGAAAAATATTTCGTATCGCAGTTCAAAGCATCAACGCAGCATTTTAGATGCTGTATACAGAAAACCTCTGTCACTAAAGCAACCACCGACATGTGCATATAACTCAAAAGCATTCTGTACATAACGGGTTAAATAAGTGCTTGTACTTTGATCCGAGAGATGGACGTATAATTATCTCTCATTATACTATTTTTATTCTGCCGATATAACATCTAGTATATATATACTTACATACATCAGATAGCCTTAATATCCATGGACTTAGGCGAAACTCGTTCCAATCATAAATTTCTTAGCGAAATAGTTGTAATCTTTCATTAATTACGAATTAGTTGTTTATTACGTAAATATTTATCTATCGATTTACAGTTACACCGATGACATGTTAATTCAAATTCTTTAATTCTGCAAAATGCTACATCGTGATTCTTTATTTTACAGATGATAGAAAATGCGATGAAGAAACGGAATTTACGTGCGAGGCTAATAAAGCGTGGGGAAGGGCCCAATGTATACCTCGCAAATGGTTGTGTGACGGTGATCCCGATTGCGTGGATGGCGCCGACGAGAATTCTACGCTCCATAAATGTTCTACACCGCAACCGTGTTCGGAAGATCAATTCACTTGCGCAAACGGCAGATGTATTAACAAGGTACGTTAATGAAAGATTATTATTAACAATTGTGGGGATCTTCATTGAGAAAAATCACATGAATTTGTCACCGAAACCGAGAAAATATCTGAAACTTTCGCGAAATATTTTTCAACAATCGCTGGAGAAATGTTAAGTGTAATTTGCCAACATAACATAAAAACATACGAGGGAGCGTTTTTATATTCGCGGAATGAGCGGGTTGTAGAAGGGTGAGTAGGCGCATTGGGGGCGTCGCCTGTGCAGCGACTCTTGATTAGTATAAATACGAAGTTTCATTGTTATTAGACAGTTAGTCTTTGAGCTATCGTCAACCAAGTAACATAATCAGGAGTGAAAAGTGAAATATGGAAAAAATCGAATATCGTGCCGTTATAAAGTTCCTTACCAGGCAAGGAAAATCAGTCGCGACCATAATGAATGAGATGTCATTGGTTTACGGCGACTCTTGTCCAGGAAAAACCATGGTGTACAAGTGGCATAGTTTATTTAAACAAGGAAGGAAATCCCTTGAAGACGACCCGAGGCCGGGCAGGAGCATTGAGGTGACCACGCCAGCACTTATCCAAAAAGTTGAACAAATTGTACTCGAAGATGCTCGACTAAAGAAGAAACAACTCGCAGAAATGGTTGGAGTATCCGAAACAACAATTTTTAAAATCCTACACGATCATCTCGGCATGTCTAAGGTCAGCGCAAGATGGGAGCCGAGAATGTTCACGCCGCCGCAAAAACAACAGCGCGTAGAGTGTTCGCGTGCATTTTTGGACCTCTGTAATGAAGACAAGGATGGTGTATTGAGTGGAATTGTTACTGGAGACGAAACTTGGGTTCATCATTATGAACCTGAGTCCAAACAAGACTCCATGCAGTGGCATGAAAAGGGCACAGCACTTCCCAAGAAATTTAAAGTGTCACAATCAGCTGGGAAACTCATGGCAACGGTATTTTGGGACTCGGAAGGAATATTGTTGATTGATTATAAAGATAAAGGTGTTTCTATAACCGGAGAATATTACGCTTCAATATTAGAGCGACTAAAAGAAGCCATTAAAGAGAAAAGACGGGGAAAATTGACAAAAGATGTTCTGCTTTTGCACGACCACGCGCCCGTCCACAAGAGCCGCGTTGCGTTAGCTGCCCTGCATAAGGTGGGCTTCGAAATTGTGAATCACCCACCCTACAGCCCAGACCTAGCCCCGAGTGATTATTACCTGTTTCCGAAAATGAAAAAAGAGCTGCGGGGTAAAAAATTTACTGCCGATGATGAAGTCAAGGAGGCAGTTTCGGCGTATTTTGCAGATAAAGAGAAATCATTTTTTTATGAGGGTATAAATAAATTAATTGAAAGATGTGAAGAATGTATCCGTCTTGCAGGTGAATATATTGAAAAAGAAAAATAATTCGGTTTTTTTATTTCCACCCCTTGTCCCCCATTCCGCGAATATAAAAACGCTCCCTCGTACAATTGCAAAAAGTATTCAATTATCCTAAACGTGTGTGCAAGTCTTCCAAATTCGTTTGCTAATACCTTTAAGATTTCGAAGCACAATAATTGACTTTTGACAATTTTATAGCATTAGTATATTTCTTTTTATCAATTAAAGTTTGTATTTTCAAAATATTGCAGATGTCACCATAGTATATATACTCAACATGACGCCTAGCTCTGACTAACCTTAAAAAAGTTTCTGAATAGCCTCTATAAGTTGTATGTAACAATCATATTGTGGATTCCGCACTGTTGATACATAATTTATTGCAAAACACACATTAGACACAATACAAACAACAAATTGGATCGGTACTCGAAAATATTTACACGTCATTATGAACCTCAACATCTCATTTGCTTCGTTAACTATAAAGCTTACGCGATCGTAAAATACAAATTTACTATCCAATATTATTGTATAAAAGGGTTCTGTTAACCTTTAGTAATTAGTTTCATTTCTATTCGAAACATGGTGGTAGAGTTTCTGCTCGTAACATTAATGTATCGTCTCGATTCGATATGTCACGTAAAACAAACAATTCAAGATTGAGTGATGAGTCCTTAGATAGGCGAAACGCATCTCAATAAAAATATCGTCGACGATAGAGTTGTTCTTTATTAAACTATTGACTGCACTAGTTTAATAAAAACCAACACTATCGTCGACGACATTTTGATTTGACTCATGTTCATGTTAATTGTTGTATCTCATATCTTCATATTGATTTACGTAGGGATGGGTGTGTGATCACGACAATGACTGCGGCGACGGTTCAGACGAAGGAAAAGACTGCAGTTCCAAATACAAGAATTGCACCAAAGACCAATTCGCGTGCAGAAACTTCAAGTGTATCAGTTCGAAGTACCGCTGCGACGGTGAAGACGATTGCGGCGATACGTCGGACGAAGTCGACTGCAGTAAGCACCGACATATTTTGATTAACTTACTCTCAGTTTACGCTTCCATTTCCATTGCAGAAAAGGAGAATAACACTTGCTCTAACCCCAACCAGTTCAGGTGCAATAACGGGCAATGCATCGATGCGCAACGGGTCTGCAACAAAGAAATCGATTGCAGTGACGAGTCCGATGAACCTCTTCACTGTAATGTAGATGAATGTGCCAAACCGGAAATACACCAGTGTGGTCACAAGTGCGTGAACACGCTAACAGGATACTATTGTGAATGTAATCAAGGATACAAGTAAGTGTTTTATGTTTAGTTAAAGTCTAATTCTAAAGTCTTTCTTGACTTAGTCTGGCATTACTGTAGTTTAATATAATGCTGATATAGTTAAAAACAACATCCGTATGGTCAGCAGTTTGTTTGTCGAATGTATCGAATGTCGATGTGGGTAACAATATTTATTTACTCAATTCTTAGCGCATTGTAGTAAGTATTTTCCTGCTTTGCGTATTTCTATGACCTTTCAAAGATTTTAACGAGAAATATGGATGATGAAATCATTTTTAGAATTGATCATATTAACTATAAAATTAAAGAACATAATCGTACCATTAAAAAAGAAAATACCTTCTACACGTGAATAAATATAAATTTCCAAGTCACCTCTTTCGAAAAAAAAAGTTAAATCGTAAACTTGTCTAAAACTTAAGTATCTTTGCTGTAAGAAAAATAAAAACAAAACAGAATTTTATTTTTTCTACTTCACTAAACGTTCAAAGCGATCTCTTGATGCAAACGAATATGACTTTAATCTATAGAGCGCGAACATTCAGTTAGCGCTTCATTAGGTGTACACCGGAAACGTAGAAGGGGTTCCGTCCTTGATACGTGGGTATATAATGCACTGCGCGTCTTCGCCTTCGTCTTATATAACTGAGTTTTGTACGTTTTATAAAATTATGTCGCGTTTACGTATGTCGAAAAAACGACCATCGGTGTACGACGGCGTAGAAGTGAAATGCTTATTGCAGTAGACCGCTCATGTTCTGGACGAAAAATAGCTGCAAAAAGCACGTGAATAGTAGGCAGCAAAACCAAGATATTGACGTGTGATCGTTGAACAGTTTCGATTTATGTTCAACACTGTTAGTGTGCAATCTAGCGTTTCGATTACTAGATAACTCATTCTGGAATAAATACGCGAATTATAAATTACCTAGTTCGAAAACGTTACGAAATTTTGAGCCATCTGCTCGCTAAAGTATTGAAAATAAAATTAAATCGGATCGTAAAATAAAAAACTAGTTATGTGTGGACGAAACGATAGATTATAAAAAAAACTGTTATTAATGTCATAGTTCGTACAGTCGAACCACTTAAACCGTCATCATCAATCTTACTAGCTTCTAGAAGAGTACAATAATGTACAGCCGAAGTCAAAAGTGGTGCAAAATGCATTGTAAAAACCCTTAATGTCTATGACTGATGGCGCCGCAGCAATGCATTCTGTAGGTAGGTCTCTTAAAGACGACTGAGGTAACTTCATACATGTTACGCGAAAAATCCAAGCCTTACATCTTGTGTCAGAAACTCTTTCCAAAAAATTGAGTCATCAAGGAAAGTCAAAAGAAATTCCAAGATGTTAAAATTCAAACAAATTTACAAATAATTTATAACAATTACAAACGAGTAACTGAAGCAATTGATAAATTACAAAATACCTCGTTGCCATACTATTAACGATGTATGATTTCATATTCAAAATATTTAATGTACGTGTATATGTATGTCGTTGTAAGTGAAGGGAAAGATTTGGCATCCCTGCTGCTTTGGCAAGCCTGTAATTGACAACACATGTATCTAGTAGAAGAATGAGATTAGACGTATTGTAAACAATATACATGTTAGTGAATAAAACCATATTAACCACCCGAATTATCATATTATGTAAAGAAAAGTAAACAAATTCAAAACAAACGACATCAAAAATATCGGTGTTATAGCCAAAATAGCAAAAGAAAGATGTAGATTTTACCGCATTTAAATAAATTCGTGGCGAAAGGGAGTGCATAGATCCGTTAAATATTAATTACGCAAGTATTATATCACTAGATATTTAATAGTCTCTTTCATTTCTTCAATAAGAACGTTTTTCTTCAGGACGAACTCGATTTGTTGAAACAACTGTGGAAACATGTCCAATGTTTTAAATATTTAACCGACCTTATCCTGTTCGTGTTACACTGAAAACGCTGCTTAAAAGGGTCTCGCGTTTCATGAATTACATACAATTATTTATTTTATTTACCTACTATCAAGCGCACGCCTTTGATGCGCCGACCATATTCCCCACTCTACTAGTTTATCATAAAAGCTTCTTTGAACGTTTGTAATTGTTTCTTTGCAAATATTTTGTATTTAATTAATAAATATTGCTCGTAATTCTTCTGCATTATTAAGCCTGTTATCTGAAAAGCTATAAATTGATATTTTGAGATAACCCCAGAGAAACAAAAATCATTTGGGAGTATATCAAATGTTATAGGAGACCAATGAATATTGTCCAAAATACTATACGGTTATTCTCTAACAGTTGCAGCATTATGAACAGAGTGATCTGACTTTTTTTCTTTACAAATAATGTACAACTATAACCTATCCGATGGACTAAAACATTACATTCCTTTCTTGCGAACATTTCCGAGTATGTGCTCCTGACCATATAGATGCTGTTTTTTACTGTAATATACGAATATAATTAAAAATGCAATTTTAAATAATGCGCCTCAAACTATGGTCGTGCCGTAACAAAAGCTGCTTAATTCCCAATGTAATTCTTATAATTTTCAGATTATTACCTGATAATAAAGCCTGTGCAGACCTTAACGAATGCTTAGAAACACCTGGAGTGTGTTCACAATATTGCGAAAACACACCCGGTAGCTACTATTGCAAGTGCAACGAGCAATTCTACGAAAGACAAAGCGATAAACACACTTGCAAACGTAAAGATCACACAAAACCCTGGCTCATTTTCACCAACAAATACTATATCCGCAACATGTCGGTGGACGCTCATGCTTACAACTTGGTGCATCAAGATTTAATGAACGTGGTCGCCATCGATTTCGATATACGAGAGAAGAAACTGTATTTCTGCGACGTCACGGCGAAAACTATATACAGAGCGCCGGTAAATGGAAACGGCGAGAAAGAACCGGTCGTAAGACACGATTCGCACGGTTTAGAAGGTTTAGCTATCGACTGGATCGGAAGGAAAATATACTGGCTCGATAGGTCTTCGAAAAATTTGGACGTCGCGGAATTGAACGGCACGAACAGGAAGACTTTGCAGGAGAGGATTCCGGATCCGAGAGCGCTAGTGGTACACCCCGGAACTGGTTATCTGTACTTCAGCTCTTGGCATCTGCAAGCCTTCATCGCGAAACTGGGAATGAACGGTGAAAATCTGCAGAGAATCTTGACTTGGCAAGATGACATCGCCTGGCCGAACGCGCTCACCATAGACTATTTCACGGATCGTTTGTATTGGGCCGACGCTCATTTGGACTACATAGCGTCATCCGATCTGGACGGAAAACACCGCCACATAGTGATATCTGGTTCTAAAGTGCCGCATGTTTTCGCTTTAAGTCTATTCGACGATTTCATCTACTGGTCCGACTGGAACTTGAAGGCAATTAGCCGAGCTAATAAGTACACTGGTAAAGACTTGCAGATACTTCGAAACACCACACATAGACCATACGACATTCACATATACCATCCTTTGAGGCAGTTGAATTACACTAACCCATGTGGTGATAACAACGGTGGATGCTCCCACCTTTGCTTGATTGCACCGCCGCACGAGTCTAGCTATTTGAACATCGAGGGTTACGGTGAAGAGGGCGCGACAACTTATAAATGTGCATGTCCGAATCAATTCTACCTAGCGGCTGATAACAAAACTTGTATCGCCAATTGTACAACTGGACAATGGAGATGCGGGGGTAATGATGAAAAATGTATACCATGGTTCTGGAAGTAAGTAAACTTATTATTAAATACAGTGTTAATGATCCTTTTTTTATATATATCTTCATATTTTGTCGAGCACCTTAAATAACAATAATAGAAATCATAATAATAAAAATTCAAGGAAGTGGGGTGATGTAACAATTTACTACATTTTAACATAATGCACCGGCAAGCAAACTGGATTAAACATATGACCTTTCATAAAAGATGCTTCTTCCTTTATAAGCAATAATTCTCAGAGGATCCACCCATATAAATATATCTCGTACTTAAATAGCGAAAAAATAAAGTATTTAGGCGTTCAACGAGAATCAGAATCGCTTTAGAGCTTTCTTATAAATAACAAGAAAGAAAACAGAACAAAATTAACATCTAGAATTTATAAAAATTTATGTTCTTTTTTGTCTCCTCGACAACACGGTTTTGTACCAGGTAAATCAACTGTTTCCAGTCTTGCTTGTTTTTCGCAATACAGTTATGAAGTTTTGAATCATGATATCTTTCTTTGTAAACTCTCTTCTCTTGTTTTTTCGCCCCTACATCTAAATTTAATCGAATCTCATTTGAATAACAGGAGATGCTATGTTTTCTACAATGATTTTAGTTCTCAGGAGTTAATTGCTACTTCCGGGGTTCTTCACGGATCTAACTTGGGTCCGCTTCTATTTATCCTTGACATTAATGATTTACTTTGTTCTCTGACTTGTTCTGTATTGGCTCATGCTGATGATTTAAAGCTATATTCTGATGTAGGAGTTCAATTTGATACACCATTTACTTTCAACAAACATTGAATTACTGGCCGCTCCTTGCAGATCTTTGGGTTTTGCTAATAGAATTTTTCGCTATTTTATGAATAAAGACGTTTTAAGGTCTTTACATTTAGCCTTTGCAGTTAGCAAAATGAAATACGCATGTTTTACTTGGTATCCTATATATATTGGGAACAATACGTGCATTGAGAGAATTCAACGAAAGTTTTTAAAGTTTCTGTCATTTAAAATTGTTAGAATTTATCCCTGGGATCTCGTCGAGATGGTCACTGTTCTAGGTACGTAGTTTACTTCATAACAAAGTTGATTGTGAATATTTATTATCTAAATTACAAATTCATGTGCTGCGATTAGCATCAATTCAATTTATTGAATTTTCCGACTGCATCAATGACCAAATATAAGCTTCCTACATTGTAAGTTGATCATTGAGATTTTGTTCCAACAGAATTTTCAAGGCATCCTCATTTAACTTGACAGGTCTTCCAGAATGAGACTTTTCTTCTCGCCTTCTTCCGATCGATTTCTGAAGCCATCCCGTGTACTGGCTTGCGCTTATTATCCATTCCCCATGAAAATTTCTTCATTCGCTATTACTTCGTTGTCTTTATTGAACCCTTAAAGTAGAACTTGCCGTATATACTCCCACGGTTTTTCTATGGCAACTTAAAAATTGAGCTAGACTCTTCAAACCGTGCACCAAGAATGAGAACGGTGTGAATTTAATATCTGCATTTATAACAGGATCATGTAGATAAGTTATCTCCCCAACATTTATTGCGAGCAATTCAAAAAACTGAATTGTCTATGGGATGACCCATAGATGCCACTACAATCGGCATACATCGTGGAGGAGTAACTGTCAATAATTATTATTCCAAATGAATATATTAATGCCTATTTGTTTATTTGTAAAAGTTATTAATTCGAGTTCTCGAAATATTTCCAGATGTGACGGCGAGAAAGATTGCAAAGACGGCTCAGATGAACCACCGACTTGTCCTATCAGACACTGCAGACCGGGCACATTCCAATGCCAAAACGAGCACTGCACACCTTCAGCCACCATCTGCGACGGCACGGACGATTGCGGCGACAAATCGGACGAACAAAATTGTGACAAACCGTGTCCGGAACTGGAGTTCAAATGCAAATCGAACGGTCGCTGTATATTGAAGAGTTGGAAATGCGACGGAGATCCGGATTGTAAAGACGGATCCGATGAAGACCCCGTCGATTGTAATAACAGGACGTGCGATCCTGATACAGAGTTCAGATGTAACAACGGACGTTGCATACAAAAATTGTGGGTGTGCGATTACGATAACGACTGCGGTGACGATTCGGATGAACCGGCGTACATATGTCGACAGAAGAACTGTACTACTGGTTGGGAACGTTGCCCGGGACGAGTTAATTACAGGTATGTTTATGAATAAGTACTAAATTACAACTTTCTCAGATATTTTATGTTTATTAATGGATGAAGTAAGTAAAGCTGGATAATCGCATCTGTCTTGACAGAAGATGTTTAATGTTTATGAATAAATGAACCATAATAACGAAACTTCGATAGTCGTACCTGCTCAGTGGCAACGTGCCTTCGCATAGCGGAGGATGTCACCCATGCCTATATCCCCCGCCAATCAACCGCCGACAGTCGACATTGGCGGAAGCATGTTTTTGCATCGGACATAGTCGCGTGATAATTATAATAATTATTAAAGCTATAATTGTGCAATACAGTAAAGCAAAATAACTAGGTAAAAACAATTTATAGAACGCTTACTCACTTAAGCAGACTCATTAGAAATAGTTATCAGAAACTAGTTTAGATCAATGAAAGAACTGCAGTATCAAGTATGCTTGCACAGTTGTTTCAGCGAAGCTTTGTCAACAAGTTGAGATTGTTAAAAAGTTATACGCTCTTTGTGTCAAATAAAAAAATGCTCCTATATGTAATATAATAATTTTGTGTTTATATTACGCAGATGCATACCTAAATGGCTATTCTGTGATGGCAAGGATGACTGCAGAGACTCATCAGATGAACAACCCGAAAATTGTCCCCGTTGCAGTCCCGAAACCGACTTCAAATGTAACAACAATCGCTGTATTCCAAAGCAGTGGATGTGCGATTTCACCGACGACTGCGGAGACAGTTCCGACGAGGCCGAAGTAGTGTGCAAAAATCGTTACAGGGAATGTTCTGAATCCGAATTCCGATGCGGCAACGGTAAATGTATCTCGATGAGATGGCGATGCGACCACGAAAACGACTGCGGCGACAACACGGACGAAATGGGATGCAAGGGATTCCAGTGCAAGAACGGAACGTTCCAGTGCGCCTCCGGACATTGTATCGCTTCCTATTTCCGCTGTGACGGTGACAGAGATTGCCGCGACATGTCCGATGAAGCGAACTGTCCGCCCAAGTATCCCGACGGTAGATACTGTCCCGAGTCCAAGTTCCAATGCAAAAACCACCTCTGCATCAGCCCTTCAGATATATGCGATGGAACTGATGATTGCGCTGATGGATCTGATGAATCTCCTGACATATGTACAAATTTCAACTGTGATACTTTACATAGGTATGTTAAATTTTGAAACAGCGATAATTATATCATCTGCAATTAACATATCTTCTCTCATCCCCTTTTTTGTATATTGGTAATATTATGCTGGTATTCCAATCATTTGATATTTCTTTTACTTTAATAATATCGTTTAGAAAATGTTTAAATATTTTCCTTGTTTCGTCGTCCATAAATTTCATCATTTCTGGCGTAATTTCGTCAGTCCCTGGTGCTTTTCCTAGCTTCAACCTATTGACAGCCATTGTTAATTTTTCTTCTTGTATCGGTTGTGCAATATTTCCTTCAATATGCTCCTTCTGTATCCCTCCTTCCTGTTCCTCCCCCCCCCCCAATTTTCATTCATAAATTCTTCAAAGTATTGTCTTCGTCTTTCCCTTATTTTTGTTTCGTCGGTTATGATGTTTCCCTCTTTATCTTTTACATTTGATGATTTGATGAACTATCTTGGCGTACTATAAAGTAATTTCTTTTTTTCCATGAAGTTCTCTTTCATATTTGTTCCAAATTCTATGCTATTATGCTTTATTTCAGATACCAATGCGCTAACCACAAGTGTGTACCTCGTTACCAACTTTGCGACGGAATAGACAATTGCGGCGACGGTTCAGACGAAAACAACATGACATTGTGCGCGAACAACATAAAATCGTGTAATATTCTGACCGAATTCACCTGTGCTAATAAAAGGTGCATCAACAAAACTCAAGTGTGTGACTTTGCCGACGACTGCAACGACAGTTCGGACGAGCTGGGTTGCCACCATAACAATGCTTGCAACGCGACGAACAGAGGTGGATGCGAACACTTATGTATAAACCTCGAGCAGGGCGGTTACATCTGTACATGCCTGTCGGGATTCATAGCGTCCAAATATAGTCGTAAGAAATGTATAGACATTGACGAATGCGCAGAGGGTACACATAAGTGCTCACAGATATGCACTAACATGAATGGCAGTTACAGTTGTTCTTGTAGAGAAGGGTTCATGTTATCATCTGCCCTGGCGGGCATTTGCAGAGCCAAAAATAACGAAACCTTATTACTGTTCGGTAACGGACCAGATGTTAGGGCGTTTTCACTTAATGATAATAACGAGTTTAGTGTGATCAATAGAGAGAAAAGAATAGAAGCTTTGGACTATAACGTTAAATCCCAAATGGTCTTCTGGGCTGATAGTTACGATAAAACCATCAAGAGGTCGTACATGATCAACGCTCTTAATGGTACAGTTAAAATTGGATACGCCCAAGATTTGAACATGAAAGGCAACTCCAAACCACTAGCTATTGCTGTCGATTGGGTCGGCGACAATTTGTATTGGACAGAAATAGATCGTGCCGGTTCTAAACCGAAAGGAAGAGTTATGGTAGCGAAAACAGATGGCAGATATCGAAGAGCAGTAGTTGCTGTAGGCTTAGAAAGTCCAACTTCTTTGGCGGTAGATCCCGAAAAGGGAACTATGTTCTGGACCGACGCGGGATCGGCACCAAAAATAGAAATGTCTTGGATGGACGGTTCAAAACGTAAACCTCTTGTGACGACTGTCATCCGTCATCCGACCGGTCTGACGGTAGACTACGCAATGGACCACACGCTATATTGGGTGGATACTAAATTAAACACGATCGAGTCCATGAAACAAGACGGTTCTCAGAGAAATGTTCTAATCAAAAGTGGCAATTTGAAACAACCTATTTCTTTGGATGTCTTCGAGTCGGCATTATACTGGGTGACTAAAGATTCAGGGCAGCTAATGCGTCAGGACAAATTCGGAAGAGGAATTTCAGTGCCAGTTCTGAGCGATCTAGTGAATCCTTCTAGTATTAAAGGTAAAGAACATAAACGCCCATAATTTTTACTTTTGAAACTATAAAACGCAAATGTTATACGAATCATTCCAATATTAACAATACCCTGTTTACCACACGTTTCAAGCAATTCACCTATCATCAAATGAACTTGTGTTATTGACGAACGGTTTCTTTGTAGGATTTATCGTACCTTTTCGACGTTTTTTTATTATTTTTCTGTATCGAAAAGGTAGAAAGAACCCTGCAAAGAAATTATTTTTTAATAACACAAGTTTACCTGATGAAAGGTGAACCCCTTGAAACGCGTAGTAAAGAGGGTGTTATTAATATTTGAATGTTTCTTTCAGGACGCATCTGTTGGCAAATTACTAATATTCTAAAGTGTTCGTCTGCACACGCGTTGGTAATCTTGTTACCGATTCAGCGAGATGAACATGTCCTTGTTATCTTTCGTACATTTATGTGTTTGAACGACAGAGGGAGGTAATGTCTTTTCATTATAAAGAAGGCTAGTTAATACAGTGTCTGTTACATAAAAATATTTTATCTGTTGCCGACTATTGATAACAAGCTCATTTCAAATGTACAAGTTGATTTCGTTTAGCAGATGGTTTTTGAGTTACAGGTAACCTATGTTTTGAAAAGAGTAAAGAAAATGTAAAAAAGAAAATTAAAAAATAAGAGTAATTATTTAGTTCCAAAGAACTTCGTTTTAAAGCTTTTCTGTTATGTGTAGTCTTAGAAAAATGGTGCATCAGGGACAAGCAATAGTCAGACATCATATGCGCATTACAGAAACCCCGATAACGCTCCTTTTACAACGCGTAATTCCTGATGCATACGTTCTCCTTGCTCCTCATTTAGGTCTCTTAGATTTTCTAGAAATCTGTTGAGGTGACTATGGGAGAAGTGGAATTTAATTCTCATATTACATCCCATATTTTTTAAATGTAAATGTAAATGCCGCCTTGTCAATACAATGTTTTGCACGGTTAATTAACAAGTCGATTGAATTTTTAAGTTCATCTTTGAAATGGTCTTCAAGATCGCTGTCGACGCCTTTTTAATGGCAGCATAACGCTGTCCTTTCGTCGGCAAATGTAGTTTGAACAATAGATAGAAATCACAGGGGGGTGAATCCGGTGAATACGGCGAATGGTTGATGGTTAAAATGCCATTTTTAGTAGAAAATCGGTGATAAACGTCAAGCGATGAGATGGTGCATTATCATGTAACAAATACCAACAACCATTTTCACGATATTGAAGGCGCACACGACGAATACGCGTCAAACGCTTCATAACACCAAGATAATATACAGCATTGACTGTTTGACTAGTTGATACAAACTCTTTGTGCACTATGCCTTTCGAATCACAAAAACAAATCAACATTGCGCTGTTGACTTCTCCAAACGACTTTTTTTCGGTCTTTCTGCGCTTGCATGCTTCCATTTAGAGTTTCGACACTTGGTCTCTGGATCATATTAAAAACACCACGTCTCATCGCCAGTTATAATAGAATACCTGAAGCTTTCGTCCTTTTTTGAGTCTTTAATCAAGCCTGTACAATGTTGAATTCAATTAGCTTGTGTGGTACAAGCCTTGCACAAATCTTTCACAGTCTCAAATGTCAAAATGCGATAAATTGAACCTTTGGAAATATATAATTCCATTCCCAAGTATCGCAATGATGTATATTTTACCTGTACACCTTTTTCATAAATGGATTTAATTGTTCCTCCTCGTTTTCCTATGTAGCGGAGATTGTAACCTGTACTGAACTTGCTCGATAATGTCCTAACAAAGAAAACTAGTCACAGTAAATATATAATATAGTGGGAAATTTAAACAAAATGTTTTATTTATCCCTTAAAATAATGGAATTTCACACAGTAACAACCTCAACAATCAAGTTAAATTAAATAATCAAACAGTTAAAATGGATTTAATTAAATTTTACCTTTTTTTACAATCCTTTCTTCTTACAGTTTACAACAAAAACAAATATAATACATCAATATCGAATCCGTGTCAGAAGAATCACTGTTCGCATCTTTGCCTTCTGGTACCGGCCGGTTATAAATGTTTGTGCCCAGATGCGACGGTACAAAATCACAAGAAGGCGGAAATCATATGCGATGCCGCTGCTGAAAGCCCCAGGCCGGAACCTAGAGTATGCAAATGCCAAAATGGTGGACTGTGTGTCGAAGCAGACGATTCGAACGATCTCAAATGTGAATGCTTGGAGAACTACCAGGGAGACTTCTGCGAATTCCACTTGGGTCTCAGTAAAAGCGCCAGTGTTTCAAGTACGACCGCAATCATAATCCCGATCATTGTAATATTGTTAGTTTTGGGTTCGGCAGTTGGTGTGTGGTTCTTCATAAGAAAAAGACCGTTGTAAGTACAAATACTATGTGACCATAGATTAAGTAGAGTAACATTGAAGAGAGTAAGTAATGGATAAAATCCGAAGAGAAAAAAATTAAAATAAATCTCTTTTAAAGGTTTCTGAGCTTTCCTATTACAAAACAAATTATCGACCGCGTTATTATACTGACTTATTTAAAAACAATACATACAATTACAGATAGGGAAAAACAAAGATCGGCTCAAAATCGTTAAATATAATGTTGTTTCTTAACGAAGTTGCTTGTTTAAAGTTTACTGTTAAGTAGAAAGTCATTAAACATTTTATTTAAAATGTCGTTAATAGTAAACAATGGTAATGTTATTAAGTCGATGTTTAGCTATTATTGATTGAATATATTTTCTTTAAAAGATTAAAACCAAAAGATATGTAAGAAAAATCAGAGAGTTTCAGTGCAGTAGTTGAGCCCTGAAAATGTCCCATACAAATGGATACGAAACGTCGGCAGATATACAAGTGACGCGGTATAATAAGAAACGCAGACCAATGTCCCACGAAGAGAAATTTAATGGTAGTGTGAAACTGAGAGAGTAGGTAGAAATATCTTCCCTCCAATATACCTAGTCTGTTTTTGTTCAGTTATCCATCGTATGTGACTCAGGCAACAGTTTTTGTTGAATAATTTCAACAAAAAATATGTTATTTCGAAGCAGGGTTTTTATGTGAGCACCGTGAAGGTCCTAAAAAGACAATTCCAGCTGTAGCTGAGAACTTACACAAGTTGGAAGACTTCGTCAGACGATGGGTAAGGCGCCATCAACAAATCCAAACTGTAGATGATCTATGAAGCATGGAAAGTCGTACTACCACGCGACGAGATAAGGCTATTATTAATTTTTAGGGAAAAAAACATAATTAACTTTATCAAAGACAATCTAAGCTATCTTAGAAGAAGATAAATATTAATTTAATTACAATTAAAATCAAATTATACGAACACAATATCTCTTATAAAAGCGCGATAATAACAACCTGGCGCTGTGTTTACAAATGAATCATCTTTCTGGACCTGATCATTTGGAAAGGAGGCATGGTCAGTGGATAAAGAAGGTATTATACGGCCCACTGTAAAACTCGCTATGAAGGTTCATGTCCGGAAATACTTAAACACGCGGGGTTTTAGAACTTTATGCATCTTTAACGGTATTTTATGCGAAAAACGAATGGCGAAATTGATCAGTGAAAGTGTGATTTAATAATAACAGAGTAGATTATATTCTACAAGAAAACAACGATCCAATACATTGAAGCAAAGTATATAGAAAATGGAAGGCTGCAAATGTATTGTATTTCGCAATCCTCAAACGCTAAAACGATTGAAAATATTTGGGTTTCGATTAAGTAGAAATTTCGCAGGAAACGTGAATATAAAATTTCCCAATTATCTATACTATGCGGAATTATGCGGAAAATTTGGTCGCAAATGTAAGAAATCTCTGTGTGACTATTTTTCAAAATAACGCAGGCAACAATACATCTGTTTTGTTTCTATTAATCTTTTTCTTGTACAAATATTAGCTTGCATTTCTTATTACGCAGGCTGTACTTGTTCGCTGCGGACTTACGATTTAAAAGATCGCACCTTAACAACGACAATTCTTTCTTCTTGAAGATACATTAAATAAGATCATTTCTTCTGGAAGATGCATTAAAGTAATATAAAAGCTTAAGAACTTTTTAAAGAGTTTCATCAATTAGTTATTTTGTCCGATGTTACTGTTCTTTGATAGTACTTTTGGTAAATATTCGTCTTACCTACATCTCTTTTTTTAATTATATTTGCAGTGGTAAAGGATCGGGTCTTGGAAGCTTAGCAAGCAGTCAGAGTGTATCGTTCAGACAAGGCACGAACATCGAATTCGGACCAAATACTTTCAATGAAAACGGTGACGGCAACATCGAGCCGCTGGATGTCTCTTACAGTCTAGATCCAGTCAATAATAAAAACAGGGACTTCCACAATCCCATGTACGACGCTGTACAAAATAACCCCGACGCCATGGGTAATGGAAGTTCAGGTACGTTCTGGTGCTAATTATGCCAATGTTTTAGGATCAACTCTTGTTAGTACATGAAATTTATAATTCTAAAGCACATGGCGTCAATTGAATTTCACAAAATTGCGTCACGTTTCAGCTCTCTACGAAGTTCCTGTGGACGTGACGAAGTCCAAAAGTGATACGTTCATGGAGCCCCCAAGCGCGATACTGGCGCCCTCTAGCGTGACGCACAGGTCGTCACCTCAAGTGAACATTCGGCACAAAGAACTGGAACCCGCTCTCGACACGGGCAAGGACACCCAGAAACTAGTTGAAGAAGACTGCTGATATAAAAATGAAACTCGAGGTTTATTACGAATTTATCGGTTAGTGCTGGCGTATATATCAACGGTGATTCGAAATTCTAAAAATGCATCTATGTAAATTAAAAAAAAAGAGAACAAATTTTAAAAGGAACAAATATTATTTAACAAAAATACTAAAAAAAAGATGATATTTTGAGAAATGACCATCGCGTAAGATTTTATATCGGAAAGGAGTAGTTAAAAATAGATAAATTGAAATATTATTATGTATGTAAGTTATGGAGGTATATCGGCATCAATCCGTAAGTGGTTGCGTCGTTGAAATCGATGAAATTGATACAAATGTAAATGCTGCGCCATCTATGCTGTCCGTGGTTAATTACAAATGTTCGTAATTCTTATAGACCAACATAGATGGCGTGAAAATAAACCATTAAATCTTCCACGCATAAAAAAACAGATGGTTGTTTATTGAATATATTCGTAACATTTGAAGTAACGCTCCTGTTTGAGAAACGTAACAACGCTCATTCTTGCGGCTTTATTTTATCATTTCCTGTAATTGAAGATAAGTAACACTTTTTAATTTAACAAAGCTTTTCCCCAATATCATATGCGGAGTGATCCATCTCAAGTGAAAGAAATTGGTTTGCGAAAAATTAAGTTCACATTTTACAGTTTATAGTAGCACATATCTATAATTCACAAACTTTAAATGTGTTCTAAGGTAATGCCGTTAAATGCATGTAACCTCAGACAAGCTGTAGTCATTATTGGTATCCGACAAAGGTAAAAATGTTCTAATTTAGGGAATTTTTTGGTACCATCGCACTTCACTTGAGTTGGATTTTCCTCTTGTAAGATTTCGAACGTATTTATTTGTATACAAGACTAAAATATGATTCTGTGACTTACAACTTGATTTTAAATTTTAAAAACATCCGTCCATTTGTTACCAATATGCTTATAAAACACAATTTTACACAGTTGCGATCAATTTTTAAAATTAATTAAGCATTATAAATTCAGCCAATAAATCAATATAGTCAAAATAAAAGAGAGTAATTGATCGTTAGTGTAACAATCGTAAATATATCAAATTAAGTTCCCTTAAGTTTCGATATTAGATTTAATGCTTCTTATAAATATACTTGTTTAAAACAAAACAAATTTAAACCGTTCAAAAATTTGCAAATTAAATTTTAAAAATTGTATTTTAGAGCTGCGTATATTAAATCTGCAATTTATTGCTATAGATTATGTACGTGACGTTAGCCTTGTCTAATCATTAAGCTATACTCCCTCTCTCAAAATCTATGAATAGTTTATGAACTGGAACTCGATACTCATAGCGTAATATTCCTCAACAATATCTTTGTAACAATTATTAAGCGCAACATTAGATGGCGCTACATGTCGTTTGTACAATGAAATAGTTGCATTCCAAGACATTCCTCAAACCCGTCTAACAGATGCAAAGATTAAATTAGTTTTCATAGATTATTATATGCCACAAAAGGAGTATTCTTCAAATTACCATTTACATATCCCTTCTTCGAAACTAACTTTCCGATTGTTAAGTAATATTAGACGGCATTAAAATATCACCACTTTCAATGTTCCTAGATTACTAAAGTAGTACAAAATGGCTTTACTCCTAGTAAAGTCATTTTGGGTTCGAATGTTAGCGCAACAATTAAAATCTTATTTTGATTGATGTGAAGTGGGTTTTGGTTTAAAATCTGAGCGCGAAATTTGTAATTTAATGTGAACTCGCTTAGTTGACGTTCGAGCATGAAATTAAAAATCTAGTATCGACTGACGTAAAAAGAAAACGACTCAAAGTGTGTTTAAAATTTAAAATATAAATAACTCGATCTATACTTTGAAAAACATATGTTTATTTACCCAAGTCAATGTTTTATTAGAAATTTATTTTATTTCATACTTTTAATTAAGATATGATTTGTCGAGTTTGCTCAAACTGTACGTTTTTATGCAATACTTGCAGGTATAAAGCAGGTAAGCACTTGTGAAAAACCAATAATTGTATTGAAACAAAATGTCTTACTTTTTCATAAATAAGTTCTGCATTTCGTATGAGCGCACACATCTTCAGCACCAAGTGATTCATGAAAGAACATGCACGTATTTTATAATGATCTGTAACAGACGTCAACTTTAACAACCTAAATAATCTCCATCATTTAACAGCACTTGCCAGTTGTCATTTTGGGTCCCAATTGTAATACACAAGCGTAATGTATTGTAGTACTTTAGTAATTTAGGAAATTTAACTTTAATATAATAGTTACATTCCAGGACACATTCCAACCTTCTTTCAATGTACATATTGAAGATATCGATCCCGGTAAACTTTATGTGTGGAAGAATTAAGTAGTTTTCTTTGGCAATTTTTCTACGATATGAATGAACCTTTGAAATTTTAAATGCTAAATACTGCTGATAAAATTCTATAACTTATACAGATATTAATAGACTAATATATATTTTTTTAACTGTATTAATTTGGCAGTACCCCACTTATGTATTGCCTTGTGGACAAATATAAAAGTAAAGTGAATGTATTATGTACATATTATATATTTTATTCATTGTTACATAAGTTGTGATCAAACAGGTTTTTATTGTTTTTTTTTTACCATTAATTTTTTCTTGTTTTAATTTTTTTTGTACATTTTAAGAGTTTTTTAAAAACGATGATAATATTTTATATTATTATAAATAATTATTGATAATAATTGTAGTTTATCGATCAAGATTCCTGTTGTGTTTAGGTAAAAACGAATTGCATTAGAGAAACAAAAGTTTAGGCGTAAAGAAAGCATATTTTTATATTTCAGGTGTCGGTGAGTGTGTAAAGGAAGTCGAAATGAAAAAATGAAATGCAAAATCAGCATGATCCAATTTACAAAAATGTATACTTTGCGCAAAATGTGCCATTGCATGTCAAGATTTGTGTATTAAATGTTTTCCCCGATCATGCTGGTTTACATCTCTCCCTATTCAATATCAAATGTTTGGAATTAATATTTTTTAATACGAAAGAAAAGCCAGATCTTTTTACTAATTTAAGAATTTTATAGAACAACACTTCCGTAATGTAATGTAAGATTTATGTAAATATGTCCTAGATAGTGTGTATAATAAAATATATTTAAAAATAATGAATTATATACGGCATATTAAACTGTGGAATGGTTGAAAATAACTTAGAGACTGTGTAAATGAAAAAAAAAGAATAAATCAATGAAGAATACATTCCGATCATCAATACGATTACCTGTTTCTTGCTCTTTTTATATGTGAATAAAAAATATTGTTTTTGTAAAGATAATTAAATAAAAATATATATTTATATGACTTGTAATATAATTGAAAATGATAAATGATCTAGACTAATGTGTACAGTCTAATAGAGTTGTTTTTCAATTTTCTCCTGAAAAAGACCAAATAAAATAGATTTGAATATCTTCTCTTTGTAAAGCAACTGTATTAAGTTTATTTTAAATATACAGAATGTTGTGAAAAGTAAATAACTCTTTAAAAGTATTCCTTTATTTTGTCTTCTACATAACGAAATAAATTTAATGATAGTCCATGCCTTCGCATTTCCCCAACAGCTTATTGCTAGCTACATCTACATAGTGCATTAGCAGGTTATGAGTTATTATTACGCACTCGCTTTAAAGTGATAAGTCACACGATTTGCTTAGATGTAATCGTTATACAATGAAAGCAAATAATAAGGTAAGCATTAATATTAATTACCTTAGTAGATGGATATTTGGTAGGGTATTCTATGACAAAAGGAGTTAGAACTTTCAAACAAGATCGTAATTAGAAATCGACATAATAAGAATTTAATTCAATATAAGTGAAAGTGACCGTCAAGGCAAAGCACGTGAAAATCAACGCCTAATAGAAGTTCAAAACTATCGATTCTTCTATGTATTAGTTTCCACTCTATAACTTTCGCACTGAAATGTAAATGCGTGTACATTTGATGTATTTTCAAGACTATATTATAGTTATATCCTCTGGAATGGTACCAATTTTGAAAGATAAATATTTTAATACACAGCACTGGATTTGCTCGATAAAAAGTTAATGTCTTACGTAATGTGAAGATCAACCAAACTATGCATATCATAACTTAGAACGGAAGCAAAGCATATCGTTTTTAGAAGAGCTGCATAAACAAATACTTGGATTTGGATGCAGACAAACACAATTCTTACACATGTTGCACAAAATTAAGATTTGACTCGAACAATACACAAGATCTTTAATAATTGTATTAATAGGAAGAGGTTTACCATATATCAAATAAGTTGTTAACTCTACGTGTACAAATTATAGCACGCCGTTTACAAAAGAATAAGGTTAAATAACAATGGCGAGAGCATGACACGATAAGGTTGTCAACAGATTCTTAATGAAAAGGACAAAAATCAGAGGCCTAAAGCTTGGAACCGAAATTAGACTCCTATAGGACTCGTAACAGCAAATACTTGTAAGATGAGAACCCATTATAGAAGATGTAATTCATTCTATTGATCAGATATGACTTCATAAGTCATGTAAAGGAAGAATTGCAGCCAAACGAACTTAATTTATTCTAAAACATATCAAATACACTTGAGAAACTAATATATCACGTCGATCTAGGCGCTATTATCAAATACCTAGTTTAAATAAGCTGTGTAAGTCGCACTGTTTATTGTGGAATGTCTAATATTGAGTTAAAATACGATTGCAAAGAATTATGAAATTCTATCAAATTTTGCTAAATTATTTAAGCATTAATTTAGTAAAATTTAATAGAATTTGAAACGAGCGAGTTCTTTAATTTGGCCACCTCTGATGGAGTTTTGTAACTTCTTTCGGCGCCATTCGATAATAATGCGCTCTAGGCTTGGAAGTCGAATTGACATTCGTAAAAGTTTCTACAGTAGTTACTAAATGGCGCCACATGCAAACAAAAATATTTTATAAATATTAAAAAGTTTATAATTTGGCAATATATTGTGAGTAGAAATAAACAAACTGAAAATAATTATTTTATATATAATACGTTATATAAGATAAATAGTTTCAAGCTTATGTTATACCCTCTTTGATAGTGTCTAAACTTTTATCAATTTTTTTTCATATTAATACTCTATGGGCTTGGAACTAGAATTGACATTGTTGAACATTTATAAAATTGTTATTAGCCGATGCCATAAGGATGATAAAATTTGAATAATAAGTGTTAATTCACACCGTGAATAATTACGAAAACAAGGTCTGTTTTTCGGTAAATACAGTAACATCTTTAGTGCGGTTTATTTATCGGCATTGTTGTTTTTTTTTCTTAACAACTATCCATCTAAAATAAAATATTATTATGTATACTGTTTGTTAACTTCATAAAACCAATTGCAGTTAGAAAAATATGTTTTTATTAATGTCTGTTCAACAGAATGTTTATTTGTTATCATATTTTTTATTCCTGGAAAACAATACTGTTTTAAAATACTTAATGTTTGTTCTATATAATAGTCTATAGCAATATTATTGCTCATATGTCATTGTAATAACTTACTTAAAAAATATAGTGGAAAATTCCATTGATTGCTTAAATATATTAGAATTCTTAGAACATTAATGTTAGTTCTATTTTTCTATTGCTCAAGCTATAGTATTCACAAAATATATACAAATTCGACTAATATTTCAATTAAAAGATGTATTACAAAGTTTCGAAGCTAATTCCCAGTGAAAAGAAAATTATCATTTCCAATTACAAACACTAAAAGCTTTATAGTTCGCGCTAACTTTTAACTGAAAAAGTAAACAAGTTATTATAAATAGCAAACGATCAGGTGCTTTAAATTGTTAACCTATTGGAAAAATAATAGGCAATTCATCAAAATCCGATATTAGGGTGAAATTAGAACATTTGGAATTTGTTAAAACGCATATTAAACGGTTGACTTTTGCGAGAGCCTGTTTAGTATTTTTTATAGCAACTTGTAGGACTAGCTAAATATAGTGAAAGGAAATAATTGAAAGTGTTTGTCGTGTAATGGAGCATTAAATTCATTTTTTGTTAAAGTAAATATTTGTCTATAAACACCAGAATATATTCTTCAAATTATGTATATTCTAGTGCGAACTCTCCTTTAATTGCCAGAAATTAATGTCATTAATATCTTAAAAATAAGAAAGCACCACGAAAAAATATATTTTTATCAAGAATTATATAAAACTCAAAGGGCAACCAATTAGATAGACTTCATATTCAGATTACTATAAACGCAAAAAAGTACACTATATGTATATACTAAATAGCAAAATCAATCTCGTTTTTTAAACCATATTTCATTAGCGGTTTCTTCTTGTAAGAATTCATTTGAAAATGTAATTAATAATATTCTGTTTTATAATTTTATATCTATAAAATAAACCAATATATTATAAAAACAATTTTAACCCGATAGCAATTCACGAACATTGCGTTTAGATATTGTGGTTGCATAAGCATAATAATCATTTTTATTTCATAATAATATAAAAACAGGTGGAAGGAGCAGAAGTGGGAGGTTGTTTATAAGTAGTGTGTACAAATATTTAATAAATAGTCATTTATTAAGTTCACATTGTGTTTGTTATTTAATTACATCAACGAAAATGTCAGTTCCAGAGCCGCTAACACGCCTTTTTAAGTAAGTAAATTATGTCTTCACATGAATCCAAGTGGTAAATGTTTTGCAAATTTTTAGGCACATTGACAATAATAAATCAAAATATATTGACAATTTAAAAGAAGCTGTTGCTATAAAATCAGTATCAGCATGGGCAGACAATAGATCCGATATAAAACGTATGGTCGAATGGACAGCAGAAAAGTTAAAAAAACTAAATGTGGAAGTTTCCTTACATGATGTGGGAAATCAAACACTGCCAGATGGTAAAATTATACCACTTCCACCTGTACTTTTTGGAACTTACAATGCAGGCGCAAATAAAAAAACTGTATGTATTTATGGACACTTGGATGTCCAACCAGCTTTAAAAGAAGATGGTTGGGATACAGAGCCTTTTGTTCTAACAGAAAAAGATAATAAATTATATGGTAGAGGATCCACTGATGACAAGGGACCTGTATTATGTTGGATTCATGCTCTGGAAGCATTCCAGGCTATCGGGGAAGACATTCCTGTAAATATTAAATTTATTTTCGAAGGAATGGAAGAATCTGGAAGTGAAGGTTTAGATGAGCTATTGTATGCTGAAAAAGATAAATACTTAAAAGATGTAGACTATGTGTGCATATCCGATAACTATTGGCTTGGCACAAACAAACCATGCATTACTTATGGTTTACGAGGAATATGTTATTTTGGTATAGAAGTTGAATGTGCTGCGAAAGATTTACATAGCGGAGTTTTTGGAGGTACTGTGTAAGTATTGCGTTTTTAAATAATTTTGATATTTAATACATGTATAAATAATTACAAAGTTAACAATCACACACAAATTAAAATTTAAATAATTAAAAGGTCCTTTATTTGAAATTGTTTAATTAATTAAATTACATTTAACATTATTAAATGTATTTAATGGCCTTTTTAATTTGTGTGTGTTATCGTTAACTTTCATAAAATGTTAAATATTAATAGTAAAATCAAATCGATCTATATAGTATGATAATATACTAATAAAAATACATGTTTATAGAATATAATAACGACAACGAACAATTTATTTAAATCTTAGCAAATATTATTACGGTATATCAAAAATTAAATAAATACAAAAGATAAAAATGTATGTATCATCAACAAATATTAGCTACGTTTATATTTTTATATTAATACATGCTATATTAAACAATAAATATGTTTATTATCAAAACTCTTTTTTGGAAAGGTTTTATACAACTTTATACTTTGTTTGACTTTGTACTGTAATTGTCACTTTTTACCACTTCAAATTTTCTAAATTCAATTCATCCATGCAAGGCAGATCATTTTTTTAAAAATTTATTTATAAAAATTTGCACAAATGAGGTTAAGAAATTGAATTAGCCCCGTCAAGACATGAAATAATCGAGCAATACTAGTTTGTGCGTTTTACTGTGGATGATGACGATGAAAATTTAAATATTTGCTGCAACATAATTCGTATAGTCTGTCTTTGATTTCTTTCTAAAAATTTAAAACATTTTCACAGTATTAATCAACTAAAGAAATGAAATATTACAGGAACGAGGGCATGGCTGACTTGGTCTATTTATTAAACACTCTGGTAGATAAAGACGGCAAAATATTAATACCCGGTATTTACAACGAAGTCATGCCGATACAGGCGGGCGAAAGGGAGATCTACACTAAAATACAATTTGACGTGGATGAATACAAAAATAATGTGGGAACTACAAATTTGGCCCACAAAGGCATCAAAGAAGATCTACTGATGCACAGGTGGAGGCATCCTTCGCTATCTATTCATGGTATTGAAGGCGCGTTTAGTGAACCAGGCCAGAAAACTGTAATTCCGAGAAAGGTAATCGGCAAATTCTCGATTAGAATCGTTCCAAACCAAGAACCACAACAGATTGAAAAATACGTCGTGGACTATCTGAAGAAGAAGTGGCTAGAACGTGGGAGTTTTAATGTTATGAAGGTAATTTTTTGTTTGACAAATTTCTTAGTATTTACGAGGCGTTTTAAAAGTAAGGGTCGTTTGAAAATAAAAAGCAAGCCGAAAAAAATTTTCAAAAACCAAATTTACTTTTAGATACTATATACATTTCTCTATTTTTCAACATAACTGCCAAGTTTGTTTAAACACTTATCAAACCTTACAACTAGATTTTGAATACCATCTTCATAGAAACTTGGCGCCTGCTCCGATAACCAAGAGGTCACGGCCGTTTTCACGTCCTCGTCATCGTTGTAGTGGCTGCCGCCGAGATGATGTTTGAGATTGCGGAAAAGATGGAAATCGCTTGACGCAAGGTCAGGGCTGTAGGGGAGGGGGTCCAAAACTCTCCCCGCCAAAAGAGTCCAATAAAGCTCGGGTCTGAGCTGTGGTGTGAGGCCTTGCATTGTCATAGAGTAGCAAAATTCTCTATGTCAGCATTCCGCATCTTTTGTTTTGAATCGCCCTGTGTAGCTTTCACAGGTTTTGGCCATAGGTTACCGCGTTTATGATGGTTCCGCGTTGCATGAAGTCGACCAACAAAACGCCACGCCTATCCCAAAACACGGACACCACGATCTTTCGCTGGGACAGAGTCCGTTTGGCCTTAACCCTTACAGGAGAGTGTTTGCGTCTCCACTCCATGTTCTGTTGCTACGATTCGGGCGTGATCCATATTTCGTCTCTCATTACGATACGGCTCAACATGGCGTCACCTTCTTCATTATAACGAGTCAAGAAATTCATCGAACACTCAAATCTTTTGCTTTTGTGGTCCTCCGTTATGAGTTTAGGGAACCAACGGGAGCACAGTTTCTTTTCAGAAACAATCTTGGAGCGGGATTCATCATGAAGTCTCTGACCCACTTACGTACCTTGCCTTTACACATGGCTGAAGCTCCGTAAACTTCACAAATCTGCCGGTGAATGTCTGCCGCAGACATGTTTCTTGCCGACAAAAAACGTATGACTGACATTTTAAAGACACAGAACAGACTGAGCACAGTTGTTTCCAACGAATGCTGGGATAAGGAATCGTTGCGGCGCACGTACCACCTGTTAGTGTATACAACAAAACGGGCCTTACTTAAAAGACACGCCTCGTATATTAGATTTATCCCAAAGTGAAATTGTTTATTTACTCGTAGCGTGTTATACTTTCTAAAAATATTTATTGTACAGCTATCAGAAGATAAACATCAAACAAAGTTTATATCACATATCACATATACGTTTATCATTGTGGAACTATGTTTAAAATGTTATTGAAGGTTCAAATACCACAGATATCAACATTCATGTGATTTTTTCGTTTGTTTCCATTTCTCCTGATTAAAAAAAAATTCCATGAATTTTTATCACAAAAAAGTTAACTCCAATGAACATTTTTTCTAAACTAACTGTTTTGAAGGTGCATAATTGAACAATTCTTAGTACCTGGATGTCTACAAAGTTAAGTCTCTCAAGTACAGAATTTTAATTCCATCGTTGCTAACTGTTAATATGGTTTTAAGTAAATATCTCTGTCGCTGTTGAAGAAAAGGGTGCTAAATCTTATTATTACTAAACTCCCAAGGCAAGGTTAATCAATTAAGGTTAATATAACCCCTTTCCACAATAATTTTCGTATTCTGCATACGTATTTCGACAATTAAGTTGTCATCATCCACAGTTTCCATCAAAATTGACCTCCTAAAGCAAGGCTCTATTGAATTTTCCAAAAATATGTCTCATTTAAAATAAAAAAAAAAGCTAACATCACTTCCGGCTAAATCACAAGTCTGATTCAAATATAAATGTGCTCATTTGTCTTTACTTAAATACGGAAAATTTTATTAAAATATAAGCAGGCGTATCAAAGATATTCGAATATATCCATATATTTGTCTAACAATCCTGTACAAGACCAACAGGATGCTAAATTACGAGTGTTTCATTTTAAATTTTGCGTTCAATCAAGTTTAAGTCGCGGTATAATTTTTTCGAACGTTGAAGTAAACTAATGGAAAACATTTATTGCAACATCTGCACACAAATCAAGTACTTGATTGATTTTGTGAAAAATGAATATTTACATTTGTGATCATTAGTTTGTTTTGAATAGTTGTTCATCACAATTAATTGAAAGTTATAAAAGCGCTGCCTACCTGTCAGTAATTAATTTTGTTTTTGTATAGTCAATTGCATTACTTGTTTGCCTTGTACAGATATAGGTTGATTTATTAGTTGTTATGAACTTATCTAATCTATTTTTAATATATTATAAATGCCACTAACATAATTTAGATCGTCTATTATATTTTTTTTCTTTAGTTCATTGACATTGTGTATGGGAATAAAAACGATTACACATATCTCGATTTGTCAGCTGTTGCTAACTCGTTTATATCTCACGATTATTTCAAATATTTGTGACTGTCTATAAGCTGAAACAATTATTTTTTCAAACATAAAATTTGTATTTATTATTTTATCAAACTATCTTTTGTAACGGGTGTTTTTTTAAGAGCTTAAGAACTTTAAATTATAATACAAGACAGAAATATTGCTGGAATGAAATTTTTTTTATTATAATCTGGTAGATAATTTCATGGCATTTATTTTTTAAATATGATTTTCGGCATATGTCCGCCGCGGCTACGAATTACATCCGATCAATCCAGTTTTTGACTATTTTTTCCAATAAATCTGGCCGTATGGCGTCAATGGTGGCTTGAATATTGGCTTCCAATGCTTCAAGAGTTGCTGGTTTGTCAGCATAAACCAATGACTTAATATAGCCCCATAAAAAGTAATACAGAGGCATTAAATCGCACGAACGAGGGCGCCAGTCAACAGGAGCACTTCTGGAAATAAAGTAGTTACCAAATTGATTTTGCAATAAATCGGTTGTTAAGTGCGCTGTATGACAAGTTGTGCCGTCTTGTTGGAACCTAATGTCGTCGACGTTTAGCTGATTAATTTTTGGAAACAAAAATTCAGTCAGCATGGCTCGATAGCGCTCGCCATTTACCGTAACGGCAGCTCCTTCCTCATTTCGAAAGAAATAAAGACCGATGATACCGCCAGCGTGTAAACCGCAACAAACAGTCAATTCTACTGGATGTAATGGTGATTCGTTAACGGCTTGAGGTTTGTCTTCGCTCCAAATACGGCAATTTTGCTTATTGACGTAGCCATTTAATCAGAAATGAGCTTCATCACTAAACACAATTCTTTGATAAAAATGCTCATCTTCGGCCAGTTTCAAATGAGCCCAATCAACAAAAAATGCGACACAAACGATGGTCGTGTGGCTTCAATTCTTGCACGAGCTGTATTTTATAGGCATGTAAGCCAAGATCCTTACGTAAAATTTTCCACGTAATCGAAGGACAAAGACCAACAAGTTGAGAACGATGACGAATCGACATTTCGGCGTCTTCTTCAATACTTCGCGCTACAGCATCAATATTCTCTTTGGTACGCGTATTTCTTTGTCTTGTTGATGGTTTTGAATCGAGAAGAGTAAAATTAGTGCGAAAACGATCAATGACTGCACGAATTGCTTGCTCACTAAGCCGATTATGTTGGCCGTAAAATGGACGAAGTGCTCTATGAACTTCGCGAAGAGATTTATTTTTTTTAAAGTAAATTTCCACAATTTGGAAGCGTTGTTCTGGCGTTAAACGATTCAGGACGACCTGCCAAACCTTACTGAACAGAAATGTCAACACAGTTTGACATTATCAGCTGTCAAACCATAGTTATCGATATCGATAGTTTTCATGCAACTTAAAAAACACCCATTAGAAGTATGTGTTAATGTCTTATTATTACAAATTGGAAATGGGAGGCAATCTTAGTTTATATACACTATCGTACAGAAGTTTATGTAAACTTAAAAGTTTGCAAATATAAGACACCTCGATAAATGCAAGAAATTTAACAATTAAATAATGTGGTCTTTACTTAATGAAAATTCATAACAAAATTAAGCACAAAAACTCAATTGTGTGATTTTCACAAAATATCTTTATTGAGTGTTTCGCCAACACTGTAACTTCTTCAGTACAAATCTTAACAACTAGCTTCGGAAAATAAGGTAGCCTTTGTACTATTACGTATGAAGATATGTTATGAACTTATGATTCGTAGACACCCTTCAACTGGTACGTATACTTCCGCGGTTATGGTTCATGATATCTGCTTCTTATACAAGTGACGCGGTTCCAGCCCGGAAGCCCAGAAGAAGATAGCCCGCTTCAACTGTTTGTTTACGTGCTAAGCTGTGACAAACCGTCCCACATGAACTCGGCAGATATATTTCTGTAGATCGTACACTTTTATGTTGTAGTTACTGTACCCATTTTAATTGCAGGCCCACATGCTCCATGGCGGTAGACCTTGGACTGAAGATCCGACTCATCCGCATTACGTGGCAGGCATTCAGGCAACCAAACATGTCTACAATGTCGAACCCGATTTGATTCGCGAGGGCGGATCTATCCCCGTAACGTTAACGTTACAGCAGGCAACCAAGAAAAATGTGATCCTACTGCCTGTAGGCGCTGGCGATGATGGTGCCCATTCTCAGAACGAGAAAATTGACATTCGAAATTATATCGAAGGAGTAAGTAGTGTTTCTAGTTTTAACTTCAATTACCATATGATTGATGAGGTGGTAGTGTCGTATTATTGAATCTTTAGTTAGTTACATCAATGATTATTCAAACCATATTCATATTTCAACGGCAAACAAGTAAAATTTAATTTGAAACAGTCAAAGGTCAACTCTTACCGAATTAATTTTGTTAAAAGAAAACAGCCGCTGAAAGTCATCGTTTACTGGTGTAGAAACTTACGGTGCGCATGCTACAACCATAAAAACATATGAGGTGTAGTTTCGACAATTCAAAAGTGGAAATTTCGATGTGCAAGGCAAAGAACATTCTGATAGATCGAAAACATTTGAAGATGAGAAACTGAAGGAGTTATTGGATGAAGACCTAACTCAAACTCAAAAACAATTGGCAGAAGCGTTAAATGTGGCCCAAGAAAGGATTAGCGATCGATTACGAGCAATGGGAAAAATCCAAAAGATGAGAAAATGAATGCCATATCAATTGAACGACAGGCAAATGGAAAATCGAAAAATCATCTGTGAACTGCTGCTTCAAAGGTATGATCGGAAGTTATTTTTGCATCGAATAGTGACGGGTGATGAAAGATGGATTTATTTCGAAAACCCTAAGCACAAAAAATCATAGTTATTACCTAACGAAGCCAGCTCATCGACTCCAAGGTCAAATCGATTTGGTCGCAAGACAATGTTCTGTGTTTGATGGGACCAGAGTGGCGTTATGTATTACGAATAGCTAAAACCTGGTGAAACAATTATTACTGATCGCTACCGACAACAAATTATCAATTTGAACCATGCATTGATAGAAAAACGTTCAGAATGGCCTCGAAGACATGATAAAGTGATTTTACAGCACAATAACGTGCCGTCTCATACTTCAAAACCGATTAAGAACGCGTTGAAAGTACTTGCATGGACATAATATTACACCCGCCGTACTTTCCAGACCTTAGCCTGTCCGACTATCACCTTTTCGCATCAATGGGAGAGGCGCTTGCAGAGCAGGATTTCACCAGTTTCGAAGAAGTTAGAAAATGGCTCGATGAATGGTTTTGCTGAAAGGACAAACAGTTTTTTTGGGATGGCATCCATAAATTTCGTAAAAGATGGGCAAGATATGTAGAATCAAATGGCCAATACTTTGAAAAAATAAATTTTTCCATTTTCTTGAAAATTATGTAGTTTTTTTGCGAAAAAAATGGTAATGACTTTCCGGTACACAGTTGCTATTACATTAGACATCACTTGCAAAATATATGCACATTTTTCGTTATGACCGTCGAAATATGAATAAAAACAAAATAAAATTGTTAATAATTCTTGTATATTTTTAACAGACGAAACTGTTGGGTGCCTATTTATATGAAGTGGCGAAATTATAAAGGAATTCCAGAGAGGGTACTAAACTGATAGAACTGCATTCATTTCTTTCCTGTCATATATATATTTGATGAATATATAAATATATAGATTATATATTTTATTAAATAAAAATTATTCATTCTACAAAGTTGTCTTTTATTCTCTGTATTGAAATAAAGCTTTTTTGATCATTCCAATAACTACACACAAATCTTTACATGTACACACGCGTGAATGCACACAGCGTCGCTGTAGAACGCGCCCGCACAAGTAAACTTAAATTGACACACATATATAAACGCACCTGCACGCGAATACATAAAAAAATTATTGCGCATTATTTCGTAAACCGACGGATTCAGCGCTTCACGGCACCGAGACGCTATTTGCAACGGTTTACGAGATACAGCGCTTTTAAAGTTTTTGTCTGCGCGTTCGCCTATGTTGGTGTAAATTTTCTTGTTTGACACATGGCATTAAGGCACTGTAACGTCGAAATGAAGTGCGTTGTACAGCGGCCGCGATTACAAATTTGATACGCTGGCAATGTACACTAAAACAGAAAAAGAAAAGAAAATTTGAGTCGCGAAGCGCTATCTGTAACGGTTTGCGAGATTCAGCGCTTTAAAGTTTTTGTCTGCGGGTTCCCCTGTCTTGGTGTAAATTTGCTCGTTGACACATGGCATTAAGGCACTGTAACGTCGAAATAAATTCGTCGTACAGCGGCGGCGATTGCAGATTTGGATACGCTGACAATGTTCATTAAAAGAACTACTACTTTATGTATTCGAACCTGCTGATTGCGAACAACGTAACAGAAATGCGCTAGCTCTTTCTGTTCTCAAGATATTCGCGGAAAACTCAAATCGGTGAAAATGAAAAAAATAAAATTGCGATTTTTCCCGATTCGATGGTCCTATCTGTATCGTCGAAATGAAGTGTGTTGTACAGCGCCGGCGATTGCAGATTTAGAGACGAAGGCAACGTTCAAAAAAGGAAAAAAAGAAAATTTCAGCCGTAGCGCGCTATCTGCAACGGTTTACAAGATACAGCGCTTTAAAGTTTTTTTCGCCCGTGCGTTCGCCTGTGTTTGTGGAAATTTGCTTGTTTAACACATGGCTGTAACGTCGAAATAAAGTGCGTCGTACAGCGGCGGTGATTGCAGATTTGAATAAACCGGCAATGTTCACCAAAGAAAAATAATAGAGAGAAAAGAAAATTTGAACCTCAAAGTGCTATCTGCAACGGTTTACGAGATACAGCGCATTAAAATTTTTGCTGCGCGCTGGCATGTGTTGGGTAAATTTGCCTATTTGACACATGGCATTAAGGCATCGTAACGTCGAAATAAAGTGATCTATGATTATGTGATTTTGCATTGCTCCCGGCCAATAAGAATTGACTGTCATTTACGTCTGGTCAGAAATTTGTCTCTCTCTTTTTGAATCACAGTATAGACAATCTTTTGCGATACAATTTTACGAAAGAGGAAAGTATGTAGTAGTTCGTTAAACTCTCGTCAAGTAGTCAATGATCTCACAAACGAACTATTCTTTGTGGACTAACGTATCTTTCGCGGTATAGCGAAAATGTAGAAAAAAGTACGTCCATCTATCGAACAAACAATTGTCCGAAAGGAGGAGGCGTACTCCTATGTTTTCTTCTTTCGGACAATTGGGTGTTTGTTTAATGAGAGACAGTCTTTTCTGCACTCGCAGACCGCAAACTGCTTAATGAAAGTTGAAAATTATTTTCTTATTGTGTTTTATATATCGTTTATAATAAATACTACTTAATTTTATCAATAAATTTATTCTCAATTCAGCGTTCGTACAGTCTTCTTTTATGAATTATAGTTAGTAATTTTGAATGTCCATGCCCAGTCAGATGTTACCTCTGCCCTGTTGGGTAATGTGATGTTGACGATACCATCATTGATTGACCACTAAAAAATATGCACCACAGAATGTCAGTTGTAACAGTGAATACACACAGATTCTGTCTAGTCTATAACTAGTTGTAACTCGTTCTGAAATGTGAGAAAAGGACGACAGGTCTAAAACGCTTTTCCATCAGCGTCGTATAAGCCGTCCTAATCTGCTTTGCTTCGATATTAAAGTGGGTATAACTAGCACATGCACATACCGAAAGATCAAAAATCTACGATCGCAAATAAATTTTCATTCGCAGTGTGCGATATTAATATTTGCATCCGTTACAATTTTATTTAGAGCTCGATTAACACATTATGGCACCTGATATGTACGAAGAATGGCCTAAATATCGAATTTGATGCACTAAAAATAATACTCTCGAAATTACCATAGCAACAGGCACAACATAATATTGGCGGCAATTTTAAAGTTATTTAGGTATGTCTTACATGCATATATTATATTAATTTTTTTCTAGTAGTTAATAAACACAAAACCCTATATTTAAACCTGGAACAACATATATAGTGTTAAGAAGGGTTTCTATATCAAAATATCAATAAACACAAAACCCTTGAAAATATCCTCAGCTAAACCTGGAACTAGCCAGTACTTAACAGTGTTAAGAAGGGTTCTCTATATCAAAATATCTTAAAAGGGCGCCACAATATTGTAGTCCCTAGAAGTTGAGTGCTAACACTGAAACACGTGGATCTTAGAAAAATACGTGCTATTCACAAATTTACAGAAACAAAGTTTCTAGAAATAATTAATATATACTACTGTGGGCAAAAAATAGTAAGACTTTGTTCATAATTTTTAAATTCTTAATTTATTCTTCCAAATCTATTGCATCCCCCTCAAAGTAATCCCCCCTGGCCACAATACACTTGTGCCAACGTTTCTTTCAATTCTCGAAACAATTGTTAAAGTCAATTTCAGGAATAGCCTTCAATGCGCGTAGCGATTCACGTTTAATATCTTCAATTGACTCAAAACGGATTCCCCGGAGCGGTCGTTTGAGTTTGCTGAATAGCCAGAAGTCACACGGAGCTAAATCAGGCGAATACGGTGGTTGCGGCACGATATTGGTTGAAAATTTGGCGAAAAACTCACAAAGAATTAATGTAGTATGCGACGGTGCATTATCGTGGTGCAAAAACCAAGAGTTATCGGCCCATAATTCTGGCCTCTTTTTACGAATAGCATTGCGCAAACGACGCATAACACTCAGATAGTATTCTTTGTTGACAGTTTGGCCGGTCGGAAGGAATTCGGAGTGCACCACACCTCGATAATCGAAGAAAACTGTCAACATAACCTTGATTTTTGACTTGCTTTGACGTGGTTTTTTGGGCTTCGGCTCACTTTTGATACGATATTCGGCCGATTGATCGTCTGTTTCCGGGTCATAAGCGTAGAGCTAAGTCTCATTTCCAGTTATGATGCCTTTCATTTTGTCTTGATAGTCGGAAAGCATTGTTTCACAGACGTCAACGCGACGCTGTTTTTCGAAAAAATTGAGCGATTTAGGAACAAATCGTGCTTTCACTTTTCTTAGGCCCAAATGATCTTTCAAAATGGTTTTCACTGATCCTTCCGATAGTCCAACGATACCAGTAAGGTCTCTGACTGTTAATCGTCGATTCTCAAGTACCAATTCCTTGATTCTATTGACGTGTTGATCATCAGTTGATGTTGATGGCCGTCCTGGACGTGGTTCGTCATCAACGCTTTCTCGACCCTCTTTGAATAATTTGTACCAATCAAAAACACTTGCTCGCCACAAACAATTATCACCGAAGGCCCTTTGCAACATTCTGAACGTTTCGGCACCAGAAATTTGATTCCGTACACAAAATTTAATGGAACTTCTTTGTTGAATAATTTCACTCATTGCAAAAATCGCCGAATGCTCTTTTTGTACTTCAGAAAGACAAGCGTATACTAAACACTAATGATTATTTTGATGTGACATTTGGCACAGATGTCACACTGAAAAAAAATATTTCGACGAATGGGTTTTCGCGCGAAATTTAAATTAAAAAGTCTTACTATTTTTTGCCCACAGTAGTATATAGTATATATAAAACAACCAGTCAACAATGGTTTATAACAATAATAAAGCTAATATAAATTTTATAGCAGAAACAACAAAAAACAGCAGAATTATGGACGCTCCATTTTCTGTAAAGAGTCACTTAAAGAAAAGTAAACTTGTTGGAGTCTGTAGTTGATTAACTTAATCATTTATGGTTGATATATAACGCCTTTCCGCTTTCGTTTTTCGTATTCTGTATACGTATTTCGCAAATTAAGTTGTCAGCATCAGCAGATAATTAAACAGTGTCGCCCCTGGAAAACCACGGCAACATCCACACAGAAACGTTCGTCGTAGTTCCAGGTGCGACACTGTTTAATTATCTGCTGATGCTGACAACTTAGTCGTCGAAATATGTATACGGAATACGAAAATTGACGTGGAAAGGGCATATATCAACCTTAAACAATAAATATAAAAACCTTATGGGATTCACTTAAAGAAAACTAATTCTTCCTTCGTTCAAAAGAATGATTTAAATCATGGATGTGCAATTAAAAGTGGCGTGTAAATTTTGTTTATAAGACTATTATATCACAGATTGACACATTTATAGATTAACATTTACTGTTCCAACTAATGTTGAAAGAAAAGTCATTTGTATATAAAATGCTAATTTGAATTTAGGCACCGGGAGAGAAAGAAATTACGCTTCACTATCGTATTTAAGCTTTATCATCTGATAAAGGACAAAAAATAGAAAGTAACAAACTCTGGTTGGTTATTAAAAGTCAAATAATTATAAAAATACTTAAAATAACTTGAAATAGGATAATAAAGAAGAAACCGATACTCCTCTAATATCACTTATAATAATATTCAGTTAGAAGAATCTAGAGGGCGTTAGTAATGTCACAAAAAACAAATATTTCTTATAAGTAAATAGTATGACTATTATTAAACCAATCGCCTAGATTGTAGTACGTTATCACAATACATAATAGACGAACACTTTTAACTTTGCAAACCCATCATAAGTGATCGTATGGGAATAAATTCTAATGTTAATAATACCTTGCTTACGACGCGTTTCGTGTTATCAATCCTCTTCGTGTAAACTATGGTATTATTAATGAATTTATTCTCCAGAATATATTCGTTAATAATACCATGGTTTATTTGAAGACAGTTGATAATTCGATTTTTCGACCAATGCCAAATACACACTCTTACTTTATGTACAATTTCTCTATTTCTAATGATGCAAATGTCATGATATTTTGACATAACATTGGTGAAAGATCAACCTTACCGCCGTATATTTCTTTTAATAGATGGCGCCACTAAGAATTACTATTTTGAAAAAGTTCGGTTTTCTCTACGACAGACTGTGTATTATTAACGTATGAGAATAAATTCTTTTACAATCATCTATGGCGGGTTTGCCATGTTAAAAATATTCGTCTATTATGCATCGCGATAACGTAGTTATTCTTTTGGACGAGTACACACTTCGCTCTTTTGTTTGTTTGGACGAGAGAGGTAATATTTTCTCATTAGTTCAGTTTGCTTAAATATTAAGCAGTCCAAATAACTAGATCCAAATTCAGTTCACTATCAGTGATATAAACATTTCAGAAACACATTGTAATTGAAGAAAAAGGATCAGTTGTTGGGTAACCCAGAGGAATAGGTATTCGAATTGGTATAACCTAGATTTATATCGAATTTTACCGTTAGTGATCCATATCCTAGAAGTTCCACTTGAGTTGAAGAAGAACCGAACAAATCTGATACAGATCCCAGTTCAACAAGTCCACTCGTCGGCCATTCCAATGTAATGGCATAAATCGAATCATTTTTAGAAGTGTACCAAGTATTACTAGACGTATCGTTCTGGACTGACCACGGCGTGGAACTGTAGATGGCGTCACCGTTAACACCCAACCAAGTTCCCAAATCCAGTAACCTTTCTTGGTAAATGGGAATGATCATACCTTCTTTTGTGGGTCCCACATTTATCAATATGTTGCCTGCAACGACAATAATATTCAGACTATACCAGATTATTAAAAAAAAGGGTCTGACTTACCTCCGCAACTTACTGTTTTAACTAGCGTCTCGATTAATTCATAAGATGTCATGTAGTCGTATATATTTGCATCTTCTCTGTAGCCCCACGAAACTTTGTCTATTGTCATGGCGTTCTCCCATTTAAAGGGCTGCAAGACACCTTCAAAAATAATAGTGTGATAGACTAAAATTACCGAAGTTACATACAAAAGGTACTAGCAAAGTTTTGCAATATGACGCAACAATGAATCGTAGGAAGCTGCCTGTTGCTGCATGTTGAGACATGTTCATACGTGCATAGTAGCCGGCGCGCCATGTCGATGGGCTCAGTTATTCATTAGCAGTGAGAGTGTAAAGAGCTTGCGATGGCATCGTGGTCACGAAATGAGATAAGAGCAGTTTTGCGTTATAATTTCGTGCGTGGTTTAAACATAGACCAGTGCTTCGAAGAAATGACTCTTGCTCTAGGTGATGTCGCACAACGATATTCAGGTGGTATAGAGAATTCCAAAGGGGAAATTTAACTGTGGAGGATGTTGAGAGGCCGGGAAGGCTACGAACGTTAGTTACGGAGGAAAACATTACTATTGTGAGGAAAATGCTTGGCAAGGACAGGCGAGTGACCCACCAACAGATGGAGGGCACTTCAGGCCTAAATGCACCAGCAATTCGTTCAATTCTGCATGATCATTTGCACGTGAAGAAGCTTTGTTCTCTCTGGGTGCCGCATCGACTGACTGAAGAGCAGATGACATGACGTGTGACTTGGTGCCGGGAGATGATAAAAAAGTTTAATAGGGGACAATCTTGGTATGCGAACAACATCGTGACAGACTTGGCTGTACTATTACGATGTGCCGACCAAAGCTCGAAACAAAGTTTGGGTCTTTGATGATGAGAACACACCCGTAGTTGCCAGAAAATCCCGATCTGTAAAGAAGAAAATGATAGCTATATTTTTCAAATCGAGTGGAATTGTGGAACGCGTCGTTTTGGACACGCAGAAGACAGTCACAGCTAAGTGGTATACTGAACAGTGCCTGCCTGAAGTCATTGGATCTATGAAGAACCTGCGGCCAAAGTCAAAAATGGACACCTGGTTCTTCCATCACGATAATGCTCCAGCTCACCGCGCCAAGGCCTGCACCGACAGGATTGAAACTTCTCGAGCACCCTCCCTACAGTCCTGATCTTGCTCCTTGGGACTTTGGACTGGTCCCGCATGTGAAAATGAAGCTAAATGGGAGGCGGTTTTTCAGTGATGAGGACCTTCTGCGGGCTTGGCGCAACGAGTGTGCTTTACTCCCTGGTGAAACTTGGCAGAACTGGTTTAAAGATTGGTTTCGGAGGATGGAGAGGTGTATTGAGTGTAGAAGAAATTACTTTGAAAAAATTAAATAAACAAAGCTGTATTGCAAAACTTTCCTAGTACCCTTTGTATATTATTATTTAAAATAAACAAAGTAATCTAATTCAGCTACATAGACTAAATTCTTATTATGTTTTTATGTTAATATATAGAGCTGTGAAATAGATAGCAAGACTTAGGATTATAATAAAATAGAAACAGAACAATTCTTAAGTGAAGCAAACAATTATCAACGGAAATATTACTATGTATCTCTACTATATAAAAAGAGAGACTGTAATCATAAGAAAATATAGAAAAATTAACGAAAAGTGTTTGTTTATTAGATAACTCTTTTGCTCAATACGCAGTAACTGTGGATTTCGATATAAAAAAATATTCAAAAATTAAATACAACTTAGGTACCCTGTGATTATTTCTGTTTAGTAGTCTTAGAGTTTCGAAGTAAACGTTTTTAAGGTCACGACAGGCGTAAACGTGCATGGAAATTTTGAAACCAAACTTCCTAACTACTTTTGTTCCGAGAGTTACTAAGTGAGCGATGTAGAAAATGTTCGGAAGTTGAGACGACGACGCGGAATTAATATTTAAAAAAATACTATCACTTCAGATGTTTTCACCATTGAGAAGACACTCTATGGATGACATCAATTTGGTAAAGAGGCAATAATCATAGGCCTATAAAAGTAAGGAGGCTGATCATATACGAGGTATGACTTTAAAAATAGAACTGATCGTTCTGCAAACAAACTGTAAGGGCATCAAAATCAAACGATACACGACTGTGTCACGTGATATTCTCTCCTTTCTATTGCTGTCAATGTCAAGGTTGTGCGTCGTCAGGGTCGTGTTGTTTGTGTTCAAGTAAAACAACGTGCCGATGTGAAACTCAGACGTCACGAAAACTTACGTTTGTTGAAAGATGGATATTAAAATTACGCATTCGGATTTTTGTTGAAAAGGTTCAAAGGGACGAAAAGAGATGGTAAACGACTCACGCCCAGGACGACTTTACACACCAAAAACGACCGCAAACATTAAAAAGGTCAATGAATTGATCTGAAAAGAATAGCACTGAAGAACTTCACACTCGAGCGAATGTAGATTTATGTTGACAGTTTACGTATCATTCACAGGCATCTTAAATTAAAAACACTAATCAATGCACTGGAAGAGTTCCAGTTCACTAAGAGAAAAGAAAACTCAAATGAGCAAATCAAAAATTGGAGCAATGAATTTTGACATCCATTGGATATGTTACTTAGGTATCTAAAAGTGAAACTGTGTACCAACATTCCTATACTTATGTCCTTGTCACTCTTCGTGAACGAGTAAGACGACGATCTAAATTGAAAAACAAATTATTTTTTTTTCATTAGGACAATGCTCTGACCTGTAGCGTACTGTCTGTTAAGAAGTTTTAAGCCAAGCATAAGTTTCTTATATTAGAATATATACCCTATCCACCGGATCTCACCCCATGTAACTTTTTCCTAATTTCCAAACTCAAATCAGCATCGAATGGCATTAAATATGCTTTTAAAATATAAGTACTGCTTCGACTAATAGAAAATTCGCGTGAGGTAACACAGGAACCGTGAATTACAGTATATTGAAGAGAATAATATTAAAATTATGAAAAAAAGACAATAAAAGATTTTATGTACTGTTCCTGTTCTTTTATAGTTACGCTCATACCAAATATCTCGAAATCTATTGTTTGGTGCTGAATATATTAAAAATAAGAAGCCTCGACAATGGTTCGCGCTTTATAACTAAGGTTGAACAATACTGAACAACCAGTGATAGGAAGTGATAAGAAGCGAACTCATGCAGGCATTGCCCATAGCTTACATCATGTCAATGACGCGAAGATGCCTCGCAAAGGTGGATTGTTAGCCGCAACGGGTGTAAATTTCTAAATCGTTTGTCTGTATTAGAATATACAAGAACCATAACTAATTTATAGTCGCCCCCTTCCCGACGAAGCTATACGCTACTACAAACTCGGATATTTGTTCAACATTATTTATAGCAAATCTCCTTCACGAAATGGCATTGACTTGCTTATAACTTTTTCGAAAATGTGTTTCTACATGCTTAAAAATTTTCATTTGTCTAATTGATACACTCGTGTGATTGGGTATAAGATAATGAACACATCACAATGCGGCAAGTAATTTAGTAGATATCGAAGCTTTTTCATTTCTTCAACAACGACGCTTCTTCCAAAGCTTACTGAATTTTCATCTTCAGAACCATAAAACTGTTTTAGACTTGAAGTCTGATGGAAGTCTGTCCACAAATGATGAACATGCGTGGTGCTGTAAACACCTTGGTTGTTATTAAGAATTTGAAAAATATATTTACATGAAATATAATCAAAAAATAGTTGACGAAACACTGAGAAATTCCTTCAAAATTAAAAAAAAAACAAAACGTAAATACCTGGGTTATATCGATCGACGCAAGTATAAAAATCTCCGTGAGCGCAAAGCGTGTTAGAACCCCAGCGATCGTTCGCCACGACGGTGTCCTTTACCGAACTGTTGGTATACAACCAGGCCAAGAATTCTTTAGATCTCCAGTACTCATCGGAAGTCTCCCACTCCCCATCCGACCATACTATATCCGGTTTGTAACTTTCTACTAGTTCGCGCAATTCCGGTTGAACTTTGTTATCACTGAATACGGTCGTAGTATAGTCGTTATTTTGATCGGCCATGTACATCGGATTATACCACTCCAATAACGAATAGTAGTAACCCATATATAAACCCGCTTCTCTGACAGCTGTAGTCAGTTCACCTGAAATCATTAACCATGTTTGATATCAAAATTAGAGTTCTATAAACAATTTCATGTTATTAACTCAAACAAATTCTTAATTTAATTAAGAACGCACGGATTGTTCGTTAGTCCCTTAACATTTCTTTCTTGCTATGTTCCGTCTTCGTCTCCTACACCCAGCGTGATCGTGATTCGTTAGAAGACAAGATACGCGTTCCATTCTTGTCATATTCGCTGAATACTATTCAGCAATCGCTTCGTAGGCTGCGCGATATCATGGACGACCTTCTAATGCACACGTAGCATGTGCACCCCTTGATTACATCTGCAAACAAAATATCGCCCCTGTTGCATCGGCAGCACCGAGCGCCTTATCAAACCACTCTCTCTGTTACATTAAGAGACAGATGTGAACCTCGCTGATTCGAAATAAACGGAGCTTATTTGTGAATAAATTCCAACAATATACTTTCGCAGTTAATCAAATATGTCAAACACGAATAGCTTTCATACAATTTGAAAATTACCTAATAAATCCCTATGAGAGCCTACATCTACGGAGTTCCAACTGTAACTGTAAGTCGACGGCCACAATGTATAACCTTCGTGATGTTTGCTTGTTAAAACTACGTATCTGTAAACAATAAATCAGTACGATAACAAAAGAACTTAAACGTCGACCATAAATAACAAATTACTTAGCACCAGAATCGACAAAAAGTTGGGCCCAACTGTTCGGATTATAGAATTTGGCTGTAAATTGCGAAGCGAATTCCTGATAAGTGAATCCGGGGCGATAGTTCTGTTCCATGAAACTTATATAGTCTGCAGTACTCCATCCTGTAAAAATATATGGTTTGAGTGTTTTTTTTTCAAGAAAATTTGTACTACCATGAATTAAGGACGTATATGTAATTTTGATAGAGCCTGTGGTTGATTAACTTAATCACTGAAGGTTGATATATAACCCCTTTCCACATTAATTTTCGTATTCTGTATACGTATGCCGACAACTAAGTTCTCGTCGTCGGCAGATAAACAGTGTCGCACCTGGAGAACTACGGCAAAATACCCATACGAAAACAAATCCCGCACACGAACCGTTGAAAGCCAAAACGCACACTTGCACTTGAAAGCCAAATTGCACACAGTGTGCGTTTCGGCTTTCAACGGTACGGTTCGTGTCGGAATTTGTTTTGCCGTAGTTTTCCAGGAGCGACACTATTTAATTATCTGCTGATGATGACAACTGAGTCGTCGAAATACGTATACAGAATACGAACATTAATGTGCAAAGGGGTTGTATATCAAGCTTCAGTGATTACGTATATATATATATCAATCTACAACAAAAGTAAAATTAAATTGTGAAAAGTAATACCTCTCCAAAACATCCAAAACCATTCGGATCCATAAGCAGGTACGGAATATACCCCCCAATGCAAAAATATACCGACTTTCGCCTGATCATACCAATCTGGTGTCTGTCTACTGTCCAGACTCTCCCATGTAGCCTCGTAAGCAGTACTGAAGACTAGTAATGCCAAAAATACTCCCACTGTAACGGTTCCCTTCGTCATGTTAGTTGTTGCTATACTAAAGCGTTTCTTACTTGCGTTTTTAAATTTATATCAACAAAATACTTGTTGTTAAGTAGGTAACATGGTCTAAAGATCCTAAGTACTCGAAGCGATGAATAGATAACTATTTTTCAAAAATAAGCGTTGACCACACGTAGGGAACATATTTGAATGTCATTTGATACGGTTAAAAGAGCAAAGCAAATAGTAAAACCTATCGCTAAAATATCTTAAAATATTTTTTATGTATTTTTTAAGTATCCTTACGTTGGCTGAGTTTGCAAATTAATTGTTTTATGATTTTTTAAGAGCACTTCATAGAGGTTGTAAATTATCGTTTTTATGATATTTAAAAAATACTTGTTCCTTATAAACACACAAATTAAAATTAACACAATAATAACAGTTATTGATCGCGGTAGCCACATACATGGATGCGTAACGTCAACAACATATAATATGAAAGCAAAAATATTGTAAAAATGCAAAAATTCAAAGAAACATTAAAATGTAAAAGGGACATTAAAATACCGTGTGTCCATATTTCAAAGCTCACCTATTTATTAAGCAGAATTCTATATTCGTATCAAATCTCGTTTTTAATTAACCTTTCAATTTTAAGATAATTTGAAAAAACAAAAGTTGAGATACTTTTTTTCCATAGACAGCCATATTGAATTTTTGTTTAGATAGATTTTGAAAACAGCTTTTCAACGATGTACAACATACCTGAAAAATTTTTATTCATAGGAGAGATATTAACAAAAAATAAATTGTCATTTAGAGATTGTATGAGGGTGGTCTCATAAGTACCCGGCCTGATCTAGATATGGCGGTAGTTGTTTGAAAAATGTCACTGTATAGAAAGTACACAATCTATAAAGCATATGTTTCAAGTTTGAAGACGCCACGTTGTTTAGTATTGGGCGAATCTGCTCTTTCGTTTACAACAGTGAAATATTGGGTAACAGAGTTTAAACGAGGCCGTACGATCGACCAAATGAGGTGACGACTCCAGAAATGGTGAAGAAAATCCACAAAGCGGTAGTGGATGATCGTCGACTGAAAGTGTGCGAGCTAGCAGACATAGTAGGCATTTCAAAAAGTACGGTACATCGCATATTATCTGAAAATTTGGACATGAGAAAGCTGTGTACAAGATGAGTGCTGCGTTTGCTCACAGTCGAGTAAAAACCGTGTCGTGAAGATCTTTCAATTGAGTCTTTAGCGAAGTTTCACAGCAACAAAGCTTTTGCGCCGTTTCATAACCATGGATGAAACATGAGACCGTCACTTCACACCCGAGACAAAAGAATGGACTCAAAAGGGAGAACCGGCTCCAAAAAAAGCGAAGACCGTTTCATCTGCAGACGTGGTCATGGCATCGGTTTTTTGGGATGCGCGTGGAATAATTTTCATTGACTATCTTGAAAAAGGAAAAACTATCAACGGTGGGTATTATGCGAACTTATTGCAACGTTCGAACGAAGAAATCGAGCAAAAACAGCCGCATTTGACTAAGAAGAAAGTGTTGTTTCATCAATACAATGCACCAGCTCACAAATTCGTTATTGCAATGGCCAAAATTAATGAATTAAAATTTTAATTGCTACCTCATATACCCTATTCGCCAGATTTAGCCCCCTCGGATTATTTTCTGTTCCCAATCTCGAAAAAATTGCTCAGTGGTCAAAGATTTTCCAACCATGAAGAAGTGATGTCGGCAGTTAATAGCTATTTTGAGGAGCAAGACAGTTCTTATTATAAAAAGGGTATCGAACATGTTGAACATCGCTGGAAAAAGTGTATAAAGCTGAAAGGAGATTGTGTTGAAAAATAAATATATTTCTTTCCAAAATTTTGCGTTTTCTTTGTTGGGTCGGGAACTTCTGGGACCACCCTCGTATATATAAGATGACGCTTTACGTCATATTAAAAAACAACACACGTAAAACTCATTTTATGACAAATAAACTTGACTAAACTGTATCTATAAATATGTAAAAATTTAAAAAATACAAAAAGTAAATTAGAAATAGTGTTGCGAATAGATCAATAAACAACGAGCGTACATTATTCAAAGGTACGAGGATTGGTCAAAAAACCCAAGCAGACCAGTTAATCAATAATAATTATTATATAAATGTATTAATAAATGGTATTAAGAATACAGTTCATCGCACAGATTTTATATGTAGTAATTTCTTATCGATTATGTAATAAATATTGATAACACAAATATCTTCGTTAAAACCAAGGATTATTTGTATTTTGTATACATATATATAATACTAAATGTCCAGTCACAACCAAAATATACATACACAAACGCCAACGAAAACAAATTTAGAAAAATGTTTCTTTGCTGCATTTTTTTGTAAAATTAGCATCTTTGTTGTACGCTAAATAAGGGATATATATGTACTAAATGTTACTGTAATTACGTCTAGTCACAAGTAAAACGTGCATACACAAACGGCATCCAAAACAAATTTAAAAAAATGTTTCTTTGCTTCTTTTTTTGGTAAAATTATCACCTCTACTGTACGCTATATAAAGTATATAAATGCACTATATAAATGTGTATATTTTTCGTAAAAATATACATCGCAGTAATGCTTTAATAAAACACAATAAATATATACACAGACATATACGTATTTTAGGGGATTTTTGTACATAAACAATGAATGTATCGCAGTTACTAAATTCAGTAATTAGCACTCCTAGGGAATAAAACGATATATTTTAGATCGGCTAATCAACTTATCTTCCCTATCAAAATATCTTTTCTTTTAGCTGCTTAGTATAATAGCTTTTAATATATTTAAGAAATGTATATTAACAGTTTTTCAAAGACCTAATAGGAACACGAGGAAATTAATATTCTGTTTTTTTACGTAAACAACTAAATATATTTATCTAATTTTGTCCTTCACCTGAAACTAAAGAAAAGCTGTTAAGAAAGAAATCTAGGCAATTTATTAATTATTATAAAAACACGTACCTAATTATTTTTACGTATAAAATAGGAATGTTCTGCTAGGCTGCTAATTAAAATTAGATATTTTGAGAACCCAGGCCCACTCCGATTGAATTTTAGCTTTTTCGGGTAGATCTATAACTGTGAAATTTTCTGTAGCTGTCCACTGAAAACAAATATAATTTATGTATTTATTATTTAGTATATAATGGCAAAGGTGTGAGTATAAAGAACGTATAGCTAATATATTATTGTTGCTTGGCATATTTTAGAAACAACATAATACACTGCTAAAACAATTAGGGGATTTGGTACGTAGACTTCTGCGGTCGTGGTCCATGTTATCTGCTTCTGGGTTTCCGGGCTGGAACCGCGTCACTATTATATCTGCCAACGTTTCGTACCCATTTGTATGGGACATCTTCAGGGCTGAACTACTGCACTGAAACTCAGTTTCAGTAGTTCAGCCCTGAAGATGTCCCATACAAATGGGTACGAAACGTTGGCAGATATAATAGTGACGCGGTTCCAGCCCGGAAACCCAGAAGCAGATAACAATTAGGGGATATTTAGGAAAATGGTAATAGAATAAATAAATAAAGAATGTAGAACCTCGCAAATATTTTTATTTTTAACTACAACGTTTTTAAATAAGAAACCGAACGCATTAACACGTTTGAACTTGTTCGTGTACATTATAAAGCTACCAAGGGACTAGAGTGAAAAAATATCATTAAATGAATACACAATTATGATACTTTATAAGTTTTATTGATAAAATGACGAAACATCTATTGCTAATAATGTGTATGATCTCCACGAACGGCAATAAAGGTTTGATATCTTATCGGCATTGATTAAATTAGGACATCAAAAAGTTCTTGTGGAATTTTATTCTATTTCTCCATCATAGCAGTTTGAAGTTCCTGAATTGTAGGCGGTGGCATATTTCTTGCTGCAACCCGTCTTCCTAAAGCATCCCAAGCATGTTCGATAGGATTATCATAGGGAGAATTTGCTGGCCAGTTCATTCTATTGATTCCCAATTGTTCATGATGTATGCTCGATGTGGACGAGCATTGTCATCCATTAAAACGACTCTTTCACCGATAGCGCCAGCGTACGGAAGAACAATGGGTCTCAAAACTTCATCCCGATACCTCTGAGAACTCAGGTTGCCATTCTGTATTACATAAATGTCGGTAGGACCTCCTGCGCCTATTCCGGCCAATACCATTACACTTCCACCTTCAAATTGTGCCTTTTGTCGAACAAATTGTGACTGATTATGTGTTCCAGGTTCGCACCAAATTAAAATACGCCTATTATCTAGATTTAAGGCAAATCTGGATTCGTCACAAAACAATACTTGTCCCCAGTCATCGTGATTCCAATTTCTATGCTGCTCAACCAATATTCTTCGCGAACTTTTATGAAGAACAGTTAATGGAACGCATACTAGGGGTCTTCGAGCATACATGCTAACGTTATGAAGACGATTTCTTATTGTTTGAGTTGATACTACTCTTCTCGTAACAGCAGCAAGCTCACTTCTACGCCGCGTTGCGTTATGAGTGCAGTTTCTACGTCCAAATACTGTTAGGTATCAATCATTTCTTGGTGTTGTAGATGCTGGGCGTCCTTGTCCTCGTCTTCTCCAAACATCTCCAGTTTCTAAAAATCGATGTCACAAACGCGAAATCACACTTTGGCTAACTGCAAAAGCTTCAGCAATAGCTTGCTGTCTCCGTCCACCTTCTAATTGACCTATGGTCCAAGCCTACGCGTGAGTCAAATCGCGTTGCCTTTCCATTATTACCTGTAATTACAGTTAAAAGTTATCTATGATACAGAAAATGGTAAAATTTAACTATAGTCGAGATCCCTCGCATACGTGCTTTTATATCCTCAAGTAATGGCGGTTCGTGCAGGCGCTGTCCAAGTTGAAACCTGTCAATGCATTATGTTTCTTGTTTAAAAGCGTTATAGTTGCAATATAAAAATATTTGCGTGTCTTATATTACTTATTTATTTATTTTATTATTATTTTTTCAAATATCCTCTTATTGTTTTGAGCAGTGCTAACATGCTGAACGTTTCATTTAATTTTTATTTATTATAAAAAATGCAAAACTTTTGTTTTTTACCTCTAGCTGTACATCGTATCCCAATAGATAAACTGTAGTTCCATCATTGGTAAATAACCCTGAAGCAGATTCTAACAAAATGCGACCGTATTCTGGCCAAGCCAAAGAAATGGCGTACACAGCGCCAGGTTTTGATGTATACCAAACATTAGCTATAGTATCATTTTGAACTGTCCAAGGTGTACTCTCGTAAATAGCTTCTCCGTTAACCTGCAGCCATTTACCCAAATCGAGCAATCTTTCTTGGAATATTACGTCAATAGTACCTTCTTTCGTTGGACCGACATTTATCAGGAGATTCCCTGCAAAATAAATATTTTCGCACTCTGTTATATTAAGCGAATTGTCAATTTGCAACCTCCACAGCTCACAGTTCTCGCTAGAGTTTTAATTAATTCGAAGGTGGTTAAAACCTCATTGTATTTCATGTTTCTTCGGAAACCCCATGAGTTCTTATCTATGGTCATCGCGTTTTCCCACTTGTGAGGTTGTAAAACACCTAAAGTGAAAGAAGGAAGTTAAAATTGGTGTAAACTTCAAACGTAATTTCTTGAAGTTGTTACCACAGAAACGTTTACCGTCTAAATTACAAGTTTTGGTTTATATTTTAAAGTTGAGCCGTAACGACAATAAACTAGAAAGAGAGGTCTTGGATGTTTTATTTGAAAAAAAAGAGAAACTAAAAATGGCGCGCGTAATGTGTAACACGAGTTTGTCTACACTTTGGACAATGACCTTTATTTGTTTACAAATATACTTCGTATAAAAGGATAACAAATAAGATAAATATTCAAAGTAAATAAACATTCAGCTTATCGCAAATGAATGCTTAATATATTAGTTTACCTGGATCATATCTGTCGCTGCATGTGTAAAAATCTCCATGTTTACAAGGTATACCTTTGCCCCAGCGATCATTGACCACGACCGTATCTTTCACCGGACTTTCATTGTAGAGCCATGCGAGAAATCCTGTAGAATTCCAATAGACGTCTTCCGCCTCCCAATCACCGTCCGACCATATTACATCCGGTTCGTAAATATTAACCAACTCCGTTAATTCTGGAAAAACTTTGTCGGTGACGAAATTTCTCGTCGAAAAATTAGAACTTTTGTCGATCAAATAGCGCGGATTGAACCATTCGTACAGCGAATGATAGAAACCCATGTACAAGCTTTGGTTTCGGACAGCATTAGCCAAGTCTCCTGTTCAAAATTAAAGTCAGGTACAACTAGGAAGTTTACAAGTGGAACTGCTAATTTGTGACGGCGCATGAGAATCGTTGGAAGTCATGAAGTGTGTTAGTTATTTCGCAAAGAGAATTTAGTACATCGCTCGGTGAGAATAGTTGAGTTATTTGTTATATTACTGTATCATGTACAGCGTAATAAGTTAGAAGGTTGTAATAGTGCTACCATTAGTTATAAAAATAATGTAAGGAAGTTCTTAAAAGGTATTCCAGACTTAACGTACAATGATGCAAAAATAATATGTACAGTTTGTGATAAATCTTTGTTCTCCCCACACATTAAACGTGTATAATATAAATATGTAAAAAGTGGCGTGAATGCTTACAAGAGTTTTATTTTTGATGTTTACTGTTTGTAATTTATCGTTTTCATTACTTGCTAAAAGACAATTTCGTAAATTCTGATTTACATGCAACTCCAAATGGAAATTTACCTCGCAAGCAACATTACAAAATCATTTAAGCTTTATGCGCGATAAAATTGACAATAATAACTTCAGGACCTGCAGCATTTGATATGTTTTTAATAACGCGATGAAAAAATGTTCTTGTACAAAAAAAAGAACGTTCTACATCTAGTGCGGCCATATTTGCATAGTTAAAATAATCTTTGAACTAAGAGGTCTATAAAAGTCTGAATTTTTATTTAAAACAATACTAAAATTTTCTATAACAAGATGATTTTTCACATTACTTAAAGGGTTCAAGTATGAGTGTACATCATCCAGTGCTTGCAGTGACTTCGCTAACGGTAAACAATTTTGTAATTTTCCTTTTTTTATGTTTTTCACAGTCAAATTTGTCTCAGTATAATAAAGATTTATCCTATCTGAACCTATTATATTTGCACTATCGTATTTTAGGTCTGGAAAATCTTTTATAAACTGGTGTACATCCTCAGTAAACCGTCGTTTTCTAATAATTCTAGCACTAACACAATCTTTTTCGGACATGTGCTATACACAAAAATGGCCAAGCTACAATGTAATGTATATAATTTCTCACAGCTGTAGCGATGTACTAAAACCATACTTCGACTATGTACGATTTCTAAACGCACGCATCTTGACAACACTGGTTTGCCGACATGATTTGGCGAATCTAGTTATAAATGTTTCATTTTACCTAATAGATCTCTATGTGGTCCGACGTCCATAGCATTCCAACTGAACGAGTATGTAGATGGCCACATAGTATACCCCTCGTGATGTTTGCTAGTTAGTACTACGTATCTGAAATGATCGCATTTAGTAAACGAAATTTTCATGGGAGTGCTTCAAAGAAGAGTGACTTGGTTCTTTTTTGTGCCGACGTGTTTCAAGAAAAGTTTTAAAATGGAAAAATAGAATATACATTCTAGCTCTTTTTACTTGGCTTTGTAGAGAACTTATAATTTAGGAGTTTTGCTAAAAACAAAAATTCCTCAAAAAATTTCAAGTTGTTATACATTAAAGACATTATCTCTTTTTTCATTTGCATATATTTATTGTGCCATGTATTGTCTTACTCTGTGTCTTTGTAAGTTTATTTATACAAAGATCTTTAATCATAGACTAAATTTTAATTGATTAAGATACTGCACAATAAACTACAAAACGCTAAAAGGCAAAAGATATTATCCTAGTTAGACTTCTTTCATTCTGCTGGGTGATAATTTGGAGATGGATGACATGAAAGAGCACAGATTTGCGATCAAGTTTTGTGAACCTTTTTTCATGATCGAAATGGCTTTTGTAAAATAATCTATGGCAAAATCTATTTGTGTGCGATGGCGTAAAGAATTTAAAGATAGTCGAAGAAGTTACTGAGTTCCAAGGCAATTCAGGTTCTGCAATTAAAATGCTAAAAGAAACCACTATGAGTACCGGGAAAGAACAGAAAGTGTAGAGCAAGGAAAACCTGAGAAGTGAAACGTTGAGCAGAAGAGAGAAATATCCAATGGAAGGAGGTCTCAAAGAGAACAGAAAAGAGTTGGAAAAGAAAGTAAACCCAACTCAGTACTCTTATATCTTACGGTAAAAAGACTGGAATATCTAAAGCAACAAACTGAGGAAACCATCAACGCTGGAGTAATAATTGTTCACACAGATCTACGATTATCTCGCAACTTTTGAATATTCTTAAAATATCTGTTGGAAGTATTTTTACCTTCTGGCTCAAACATCCGTCGTTTGCTAATACCGGATCAAAAAGAGATTGTAAGTACTGGAACAAGAGTGTGCTCAAAGAGAAGGTGAAGAATGATGGAAGACCATTATTACTGTGAATGAAACTTGGATGTATTGTTATGATCTGTAGATAAAACAGCAGAGCACGCAAAGAGTAGAAAAAGAGGAATCGGCAGTAAGAAAAGCGCGCGCTCAAAAACCTGTCCCACGTGGTAGTATAATAATCGCCAATTATTATAAAAAAGTTTTGCATTAGTTTACAAAGGATAAAACTAGAACAGCAGAGAGCGTAAAAAGATAGTAAACCCAACACAATAGTCGCACAGCTTGTGTAAAAAATTAAATTATATAAAGTATGCGAACTGAGGAAACCATCAACTCTGGAGCAATAATTGTTAGCACAAATTCACGTTTAACTAACCTCGCAACTCTTGAGCATTCTTGAAATATCTGTTGGAAGTACTTTTACTCTCTTGCACGAATATTTGGGTATATTTAGAGCTTATTCTTATTGGGTTCGGTTTTTGCTAACACCGGGTCTAAAAGCGATTGTGAATATTGGAGAAAAAGTGTGTTCAAAGAGAAGGTGAAGGACGATGGAAGATCGTTATTACTGTGGACGAAACTTGGATATATTGTGATAATCTGTACATAAAACAACAGAGAACGCAACGATAGATAAACAAGAATGGCCACTAAGAAGAGTTCGTGCGTTAAAAGCTTGTTAAAGCTACAATAGTTGTAACAATTTTTTGATTACAGAGGAATGGTGTAAAGATATAGGGTCTCAGATGGTACTACAATAAACGCCAATTAAGTTTTGCGTCAATTAATAAAGGATCAAATCACCAGAAAATAACCTGTGAAAATGACATGTTGGAAATACCTCTAATGCACTGGTTAGGCCTTGGCTCTGGCCTGCAGTTCATGTCAGCAAACTATCACTCGTTCGTAAAAATTCATTTTCAAAACTTGTTTTCAGTATACCATTTTTTAAAATTTTTTTTCTGTGATTGCTGACGATTGCTTACTTTCCCTCGTTTCTAGACAAAAAGGAAGCCTAAAGAAAAATGATGCATTATACAGCGCAGTTTTTAAAATGTTCTCTACTACAACGTTTAGAAGATTCTCCCCTTGTTTTTGTATTCTTCTATTTTCACTTGCAAAAGAAAAAATAATTAAAAGCATGTCTCCAAAGAAGACATCTGAATTCCAGCTTGTGCAAAAATACATAGTGTGATGTCCTCCAAAAAGTTAAAGCATCTCTAAGTACTGTTGAAAATGTATTAAAAATGTGGTTATGTATAATGAATAATGCAGGTTCATTCAAGTGCTTTCACTTAAAGAGTGATTTTATATTTCTAATTCTGATTTTGCACTTTTAAGTTTATATTTCTTCGAAAAATAGTTTAAAATGAATTAAAAAATGGAGAATAGAGATGACACGTGTATATTTCAAAAATTTCGAAGAAACTGAAGACGTTAAAATGAAGAAATATTGAAATAAGTGCTTCGACATTCTGAATGTTAAAAAGTACCGTCCGAAATCAAACATTTTCGTCAACATTGAACCAAGACACTCTTCAAATCACCCTCAAATTGATTTGGAATATTTTTAACAATACTTTGCTCCAGATGCTTTAAATGTCTTCGCCCATTCTTCTGGATTGAAAAATTCTGCTGTAAAATCTCTAGCGAAGTCTTGATATGTGAAGTCCGACGCATAATTCGTTTTCATAAAATCAACGTAAGCCGGTAGATTGGAACCTAAAATCCGTAATTGATTTGCCTTTGTATTTTGTTTGAATACAAACATGTGAGATTTAAAAATAGTATCCATATTTTGATTTGATTCAAATTATTTTTGCAAATAACCTCTGAACCGATCTAGTAAACAATTTGTATGTTTTTGGGGTTAATTGGAAATTATTACGTGGCACATTTTTGATGCGCTGAATTCGTTTTTGTACACTTTTGTTATTATTTTGAATGATAGCAGACGTGTTTTGATTTTTTATTTCAAATAAAAAATTTTGTTTCAGTAGCAATATTAAATGACCTCAACAGTAAGCAAAGTAACGTGGGGTAACAGCAACCTAGATTTTTATAAGTTTGACTGCACATTAAAGTTTTAAAACAACTATATGAAACAGCTAAATGATAATTTTTTTCTGTCATTGTTTTGTTGGTAACTTAATTAACCATCCTTTTTAGAAACATAGAAATATTTTTTATTATTATTATTTTTGATACTATAAGTCACTCTTCCACGTAATATCACGGCAAGTGCGTTTTTTGATGTTATATTGAATATATTGGGTTGTTACATAATCTGCAGTTATCAATCGTGCGGTACAAAATTGGTATGGCCGGTTTAGTGATGACGAGTTTCAACTTCAGACCGGGAACGCTCCAGACGGCCTGTAACAACTGACACGGACACAATAACGACTGTGTGGATGAAAACATACATTTTACGCTGTATAAGACTGGAGTACTGTATGTTACAATTCAAAGACATCTCCAGCCTAGAGACTTCCACATAATCTAAATGAACACCAGCTGAAGCAGCGTATATTCATTTACGGATTAAGGAACAATCTTTTTTGAAGTACATGATTATTGGAGATGAAAAATGGATTCTCTATAACGTTGTGTGCCGCAAGCCTTGGTCTAAAAAAGACAGCACTCCCCATACCTGGTCAAAGATTAGCATCCGCCCAAAGAAAGTAATGTTCTGCCTTTGGTCGGCTTTCAAGGGCATAGTCTATTATGAGCTGCAAATAAATAATCAGGTAACGTAAGACCCCTCACACCTATAATCACCGTACAGACGTTGGGAGAATTTAATGGGATATTGTGCCTCACCCTCCATATAGCCCGGATATTGCATCGTCCGATTATCATTTGTTTCGTTCTCTGCAAAATTCCTTTAATGGGAAAAAATGGGAAAAACTTCGAAGCTTCGGAAGACGAGATTACCGAAACACAGTCTTCACTATCATTAAATAAGAGGGAGGGGTTATTGATGAGTTAATGATTTAAATTATTTAAAATTAAACCTCTTTTTTGCTTTGTCAAATATTGTGTAAGTTCGTAGCGTGAAAAAACATTCCTAAGTGGATATTCTTCCATACTTCTCTAAGCTCTAAAGTAAAGGGTTTTCCAATAGGGACTTGACAACTTTTAATTCAATTTGTGAACGCACCCTTTCACTAATCATAGAACTGTCACTGTCAATTTTTTCAGTAAACTTAACATTTTCATCATGGTAAAGTACACGAACGAACAACGTCTGCAAATTATAAAAATTTACTACAGAAATTCGGAGTCGGTGACCGCTACTTTAAGAGCGTTAACTCCGATTTTCGGTCGTAATTCTCGCCCTAGTAGACAGGCAGTAACAAGTTTAGTGCAAAAATTTGAGTCTACATATTTGTTGTGTGATGTTGCCGTGCCAGTGAGACAACGGGTTGGTCGAAGTGTCGAAAATATCTCTGCCGTTGAAACGTCCGTAGCAAATGATCCAAATCAATCAATTCCACGGCGTTCTCAAGAGTCAGGTATGGCCCAGACCACTTTATGGCGAATTTTGCATAATGAGCTTGATTTACACCCATACAAGATCAAGCTGACTCAAGAATTGAAGCCGATGGACCATTAGAAGCGACGTACGTTCTTCGATTGGGCTCTGGAAAAGATGCGCCAAGATGATCAATTTCATCGCAAAATCATTTTCAGTAACGAAGCTCATTTTTGGCTCAATAGGTTTGTCAATAAGCAAAATATGCGTTATTGGTCGGGTGAAAATCCACACGTGCTTCATGAAACACCACTTCATCCACAAAAAATAACTGTTTGGTGCGGTTTGCATGCCGGCGGCGTCATAGGGCCATATTTTTTCGTCGACGATAATGATCGTCACGTTACTGTGAATGGTAATCGTTATCGCGCCATGATTACCGATTATTTTTGGCCCGAATTGGAAGATATGGACTTTGACAACATATGGTTTCAACAGGACGGTGCCACAATCCACACAGCACACGTTACAATCGATTTATTGAAGAGTAAGTTTGATGAGCGTGTTATCTCAAGAAATGGACCAGTCGATTGGCCGCCTCGTTCGTGCGATTTAACGCCTCTAGACTTTTTTCTTTGGGGCCACGTCACGTCATTGGTCTATGCCAACAAGCCGACAACGTTGAAAGAGCTCAGAGCCAACATTGAACGCGAAATAGCAGTCGTTTCGGCCAAATTGTGTGGCCGTGTCATCGAAAATTGGGTCCAACGAATCGACCGTTGCAAACGTGCCCGCGGTGGCCACATGAAGAACGAAGTCGAGTTTCATTCATAAATGTTTTGATGGTACTTCAACCCGATAATAAAGTTTTTGAAATATCTCAAATGGTCTGCATTTTATTTTGAAAAAAATTTGTCAAGTCCTTATTGGAAAACCCTTTATATATGTATAAGGTTAATGCATAATTTTATAGCGTTCTTATTGAATTCGAAATGTATTTATTTTCTTTATTATGGTCGATTAATTACTATCCACTATAATGCTGAATTCCCATGTTGATTGATGTGGATTGTCATGAATTAAAGCGCTTGGGTGATCTTCATTAAAGTGCGATAGTTTTCCTGAACTTTGAGAATCGTTTATGTCGAAACGACTGTTTAAAACTAGAAATTTCTCATACTGAACTCTCCCGGATTGCGTTTTTTCCCTAGACTGTTATAGCCTCTTCCGATGTATTAACTCGAATAAAACGATATGTTGGAGACCTTTGTTCTTTTCTACTTGACTTTCCGGACTTCCCACGTGTTTATTTTTACAACTTATCTTTGTAAGAGCATCAAATGCTTATTTTTTTATGTGATACTATGATGAGGTTTTACCCAATTCCAAATTTATGACTTACAATGGAAAAAAAGAAGTGTACGAAAACTTTTGTGGCTTTCAATGTTAGAATATTTAACAAATTCTTTTGTGATTGTAAATACGAGGGAGCGTTTTTATATTCGCGGAATGGGGGACAAGGGGTGGAAATAAAAAAACCAAATTATTTTTCTTTTTCAATATATTCACCTGCAAGACGGATACATTTTTCACATCTTTCAATTAATTTATTTATACCCTCATAAAAAAATGATTTCTCTTTATCTGCAAAATACGCCGAAACTGCCTCCTTGACTTCATCATCGGCAGTAAATTTTTTACCCCGCAGCTCTTTTTTCATTTTCGGAAACAGGTAATAATCACTCGGGGCCAGGTCTGGGCTGTAGGGTGGGTGATTCACAATTTCGAAGCCCACCTTATGCAGGGCAGCTAACGCAACGCGGCTCTTGTGGATGGGCGCGTTGTCGTGCAAAAGCAGAACACCTTTTGTCAATTTTCCCCGTCTTTTCTCTTTAATGGCTTCTTTTAGTCGCTCTAATATTGAAGCGTAATATTCTCCGGTTATAGAAACACCTTTATCTTTATAATCAATCGACAATATTCCTTCCGAGTCCCAAAATACCGTTGCCATGAGTTTCCCAGCTGATTGTGACACTTTAAATTTCTTGGGAGGTGCTGTGCCCTTTTTATGCCACTGCATGGAGTCTTGTTTGGACTCAGGTTCATAATGATGAACCCAAGTTTCGTCTCCAGTAACAATTCCACTCAATACACCATCCTTGTCTTCATTACAGTGGTCCAAAAATGCACGCGAACACTCTACGCGCTGTTGTTTTTGCGGCGGCGTGAGCATTCTCGGCACTCATCTTGCGCTGACCTTAGACATGCCGAGATGATCGTGCAGGATTTTAAAAATTGTTGTATCGGATACTCCAACCATTTCTGCGAGTTGTTTCTTCTTTAGTCGAGCATCTTCGAGTACAATTTGTTCAACTTTTTGGATAAGTGCTGGCGTGGTCACCTCAATGCTCCTGCCCGGCCTCGGGTCGTCTTCAAGGGATTTCCTTCCTTGTTTAAATAAACTATGCCACTTGTACACCATGGTTTTTCCTGGACAAGAGTCGCCGTAAACCAATGACATCTCATTCATTATGGTCGCGACTGATTTTCCTTGCCTGGTAAGGAACTTTATAACGGCACGATATTCGATTTTTTCCATATTTCACTTTTCACTCCTGATTATGTTACTTGGTTGACGATAGCTCAAAGACTAACTGTCTAATAACAATGAAACTTCGTATTTATACTAATCATGAGTCGCTGCACAGGCCACGCCCCCAATGCGCCTACTCACCCCTCTACAACCCGCTCATTTCGCGAATATAAAAACGGTCCCTCGTAATAACGGTTTACATATTATTAAAAGCTTTTAGAGTTTTTTAACGTTTTTAAATCGAAGTAGAACTTTATCATAGTCGAATGTTCACACTTTATGACATTCAACATTCAAGAGGTGTACGAACACCTTTATGGCTCTCTGTTTATTATATAACAAATATGAATTATTAAACTCTATTCTACTAAATGATCACTTAATTTTTTAATCAAATTTTCGCCGTTTGTTTCAGTTATAATAATCACAATTAATGTTTCGTTGAATCGTCGTTTCCCCAAGGCTATTGTATAGTACAAATAAAGACCGACAACGCATGGGATAAACTTTTTCTTAATTGATTGAGTAATACTGCAAACAACAATAAGTTAAATATAGCAACCATCTGGCATTAGCAAGATATATTCAAACTCTGTTTTAAATTATTCGAAAACAAATAAAAATGGTTTATTTGCGAGGTCAAGATCAAACAAGAATATACAAATTTTCATTGGTAAAGGTCATGCTTAATTTTTTTTTGCTGTTACTGGAAATAAGTATATAAGTTCATGTTTTATCATATTATCAATACTTACTTTGATATACGTACGTGATCGAATTTACAAATATTTATAAAGTCCACAGTGCGTCATAAGCATAAACGCGAATGACAATAAAGAAAATAAATTTAAAAACAAATTAATTAACTGAAATTGTCAACTATATACATACATCAAACAAAAAGAACATGAAACATTCTAATATACTTATATTATTAAAATTAAACACTTTTATAACAATTAAAACAATATAAAATGTACAGTTCCAATTCAAAAGTTATTAGAAAAAAAAAGAGAAAAAAACAAAGCAGAAAAAAAAGCAAATACCTTTCCAATTCATCCAAAACCATTCTGAACCAAAACCCGGAACTGCATAAACTCCCCAATGCAAAAATATCCCGATTTTAGCTCGATCATACCAATCAGGCAAGGGTCGACTATCTAAACTATCCCAAGTCGGGGCATACTTCGTTTCGAAATTGTTCTCAATTGTAAATATCGCGCTTATGCATTGAACACAGACGAAGACAATAACGAATTTCATGGTTCTTAGTCAATGGTTAAATTGGAACTGGTAATTTGTTAACTTATTCGCGAGTGGATAAATAGCTACCCAATAATTGTTGATATTAGATTACAGTAATATCTTGGAGTGTTGTGTGTGTTGCGGTTAGATGTGTATACAGTATAATTGCTCTTCTTTTGAGGTTATTGTATGTTTATCAGAAGTATTGAACAGAACGGAATTATCTTTTTTTTTTTTAGTGGACTATTTACAATTATGATAAGAATTAATTTGAATAATGTTGTCTATGTAAATTAACTCGAAAACTAATTGAATTTTATTGTGTTTTCATGACAGGGTCGTAATAAATTAAATTTATGAATTTTTAAAAATTTTGCAATACTTTACGACTTCCTTTGTAAATTCTGTATTTATTATTTAGGTGTAGTTAATAAATGGAAATAATCTATACATTAAATTTTAAATTGGTTTGTTTAGGGTATAAAAAATAATCAGTTTATAACCATTTTACTAAAATAAAGCAACTAATATTTAAAAATAAGAATTCTCACGTTTTAATGATTAACTATACTGAACAATGGTGAAACGCAACCGATTAGTACTTCCATCAGTCGTTGCGCATTTACATAAATATTTACCCTCTACGGTACATTATCGCTTTTATGAGAAAGAAAAGAATACAAACTATATTACATGATTAGTATTCTAGACTATTTGTATTCGACAAGTATTTGTCTAGGTAAAGAATTTCAGGAATCGATTAGATACAGTAGTCTACATCGATATTAGTCCAAATTCCAATGAAAAAGAAAACTTTGTGATTTTATTAGTATTATACAATATATTCTACACTTTATTTGATACTAAATTATAAAGAGAAATGTAAATCAATAAACGGAACTAATATTTATTGATTCATTTGGAACTCAATTTCATCGGGTATTTTTTATTGCAAAACTATTCCTGACATTTATTTTTTTAAATTTTTTCCTGCGAAATTTTCACATTTACAAGTACTTCGGTTAAATAATACAAATGAACGATAAATAGTAGAGTTCGATTATTTAGAGAAGAATCTATGACTCATCAAAATCTGCGCGACGAGATTCTACCATAGGCGTAACACGGTGGCATCCAAACAATACTTAACCTAACTTTAATATTTCTGTATAAATTTTTTACTTCAATCGTAATAATTTTTCACTTACCACTGATAAAATGGTTTTAACAAAATAGTCTTTTATATAAATTATGAAGCTAACAAGTAAAAACAGCGAAAACAGCACACACACTATAAACACACGAACAACGATGGACACCACTGCAAACAGAGTCGCCCCTTCAGCGCATAATTAACTCGTCTTAAACCAAATTTCGTCCGAGCGCATTGACCTTGAAGTTTCTTTTCTAAATAATCGAACTCTAGCAGAGGAAAACAATTTAATAGGTGTAACATGACGGAAACTAGAAGACATAAGCGTAAAACGATTAACAATGGTGTTACACAAGCAAGATTAAATAAAAAAGACTTTGGACTAAATTTAACTAACGGGTGATTCATTGGGAGATACTTTTTTCAAAAATAAAAACTTCAATTTTATCGGGTATCTTTATTATCATACAAAAGAACCATTCTTGACATTTATTTTTTAAAAATTATTTCCTTCAAATGTTGGCCGTAATTGCGCCTAACATGGTCCATTCTGAAGTTCTAATTTTCGATTACGCATTCGAGTATTTCAAGTGGTATTTTGTGCAAACTTCTTAAAATGTCGAGAGGAAAACCAACAAGTTTAGAAAAACATTCTGTAATTGTTGCTTTTCATCAAGGTTATTCAGTGCGTCAAATTTCCGAAAACACACATGTTAATAAATCGACTGTTTGTGATATCATTCGGTGACGTCAACGCACGGGCAGTTTAAGAGATCCGGCACGTTCAGGTCGGAAGCGAATAACATCTCACACCGACGATGAGCATATAAAATTGTTGAGTAAACGAAATGGAAGACTGAGAGCACCTGAAATCGCCACAGAAATGAATCACGACTGTCCAAGAAAAATTTCTGTTACTACTGTGAAAAGAAGATTAAAAGCTGCAAATCTTCACAGCCGCACTGTTCTAAGAAAACCCTTACTTCGATGGGGAAACAGGCGAAAACGACAACAATGGGCAGAAACACACAAAAATTGGACACTGGATGATTGGAAAATGGTCTTTTGGAATGATGAAGCAAAGTTTGAAGTATATGGACAATTATGGCGAGTTTTTGTAAGAAGAGCGAGTGATCAAAGAATGCTGCGGGTTTGTATAATGCCAACCGTCAGGAAGAAGTTCTGTGCTTGTTTTTGCTACATAGGGGACTTAAAACGAATCGAGGGCATTTTGCGGTATTTAGAAATATGGCTAGAAAATTAAATACCATCGGGAGCCACTTTTAATCAGCGAAAATGTTGTGTTTATGGGGGAAAACGACCCCAAACACTCGGCAGTAATATGTAAGAATTTCTTAAATAGCGAAAAAAACAGTAATACCTTACAAATAATGACATGGCCACCGCAAAACCCCGACCTAAACCCCATAAAATTGTTATAGGATGAACTGGAGAGAGAGACCAAAAGGAATGTCCTACCTCAACAAATCACTTGTGAAACATATTGCACGAATGAAATAGTATACCGAATAGAGTCCTTGAAAAACTCGTGAAACGGATGCCTTGAATTGTTCTTCGCGCAAAAAGGGATTTCTTCGATGAGCGGAATGTTTAAGATATCTTTGTTTATTTAACGTAGAATTAATTACCTTAATTTTTATTATTATACTTTATAAACAATAATGCAATAAGAGTTTTAAGTTTTGATATAAATTAGTTTAACTGTTTTCCTTTTTTTTTAATTTGAGTGTTCGAACTAATATGGACGGTAGTGTATGTACCACTTATATAAGCGTTACTATAATTATTTCTTCTGCACTAACACTCACGCATGTTAATGCTTTGCTTTTGAATGCCAGGATCCATAATTGACTCCGATCTTTAAGTGTATTTTTAAACATTTTGTAAAATGTTAATATTTTTGTAGATGCACCTAAAATTTCCACCCCCTTTTCTTGGGGTGACAAATATAATTTACCAAAAGTAGGTCATCACTTGACATCTTCGTTATTAATAAAATACGTTTGAAAGTTGATGCATTTGCAGATTATAAGGCGTAGGGGGTGAACGATTCTTCTATGCATCTATTATGAAATACTCCAAGTGCAGAAAGCTTAAATTTGGTTCAAGTACTACTGGAAAATTAGCTAGATGATTGACACACAATAAAAAAAGAGAAACTAAATTTTAACGAAAGAATTTTCAATCAATTTACATTTTTCCAATTATATTTACAAAATATAGGACAATGTGACCGTGTCTAATTTCTTAGTTTGTACATGGATACAATTCTAGATTAGAAAGAACACATAAATTACACTAAGAATAAATTATCTCAAAAACTTAATTCGGAAATATTACAAGCTGTTTTTTATTCAAATTTTTATTCTGTAATACATTTTTAACTTTTTCTTACATGTTTTCGCTTATATTATTTTCAAGTTTGATTGCAAGAGATACTTTGCATGATCAAATTTTGTTTTCGATTTATTTGGCATTGTATTTTCAATTATTGCGTATTTTTTGGATGATCTGAGTCTTTTGCTTGGAAAACTAAGTAAGTATGGTCATGAAATATATTTGTATAAGCTCTTACCTTACAATAAACATTCTAATGCAATAAAATAACAATTTCTTTTTATATGTAATAAACACTTCGATACAGAAAACATTTTATGCATCGTTAAAAAAAAATAATTCAATATTTTCTCAACAATTTTATTGTAAAAATATCTTCTTTTTAATAATAGTACAATATATTATTACTTAACTTTAAATAAATTATAATAAAAATTGATAATCCTCTCATAAACATAGTTAATATTTTCAGCATTTATTTTTTTAATGATATACCTTATGTAATAAACCACAAGGTATATACCATAACCTGTATTTGTATGGGCTATTTTAAAATAGTGACTGAAATCATTTAAGTAACAATGATAAGGTGGTGGCACAGTTTCAATGAATTGACTCCATTGTTTGACAACTTTCACTTCAAACTCCCTCGTCAATTCTAATTTAAGTGAAGTAAGCAGAAACACTAACAATACAAAAAGCAATATATGCATTACGAGTGATTTTATAAATTCTAAAATGGCACCACAAAAATTGGTTTTCCTGTTACGCACCATTGCTAGGTTATTTGCATAAGCATATTGTCTCTCTTCAAGAACAGTTTCTTCCATTAAAATATTATCCCTGCCACTGTTTTCATTCATTTTCTGTTTTTTTTCTTTCTTTTTATTTTTCTTATCTTGTTGCTTCTGCTTCTGCAAAGCCAACTCATTTGCTTGTATGTCTTTTTGTCTGTGCTTTTCTCTCATCTCTCTTTCAGCATCGAGTTTTTGCTGAAATTCACTATAAAATTGTACAATATTTTTTGCACATGCTAGGCACTGTTTACTATCTAGGCAAGGACCAGCAGTTTCTCTTATTACTGGAACTAAAGGATTGTCTTTTAAATCAAGCCATTTCAGGGTTTTTAATTTGCTGAAACTAAGTGGCAAATGTTGCAGTTCATTTTTGTACAAGTCTAAATGCTTTAATTTATTCAAATCACCAAAATTATCAGGCAATACTTTCAGAGAATTTTTGCTTAAATCAAGTTTCGTTAAAAATTTTAATGTACTGAAATTTTTCTAAAAAAAAAATGTATGCAAATTTATAAGATGAAAAACCTATTACTTACTGGCAATGTCACTAAATGATTATTGGACAAATCTAAGCTGTAAACATTTTTGGTATTGGCCTTAAAAAAAACATTATGTAATGAAGTTCAACCCAGGAAGCTTTCCCTTAACTTACAATATCTTTTACAGGAACATCCTGAAGATCACACATACTTAAATCAATTTCCCCGTCTTCGATTTTGTCTTTTAAATTAATCTTTTGTGAAGGTGCCATTTTTATGTTTTTGCAGAAGCGAATTCTTTCGTATATAATTGGTGAAAGAAAAATTTAAAGAATTTATTTTAACTTTTTAACACAGGTTTTTAAATTGAGAAATGTAAACACAGACACGTCAACTGAACACGTCAAATGTAAAGATGTCAAAAAGCATCTGTAAACACTATTACCAATACAAGCCAACCATAATATAATATTACTAACTTATTTATTGAGTATAATGCCTAGTTCACACGAACACGGAAATATTTACATTTTTAATGAAAATTTTTACTTTCAATTTAAGTAAATATAATTTTTGAGCATATTCTAATTACATATAATATATATACACTTAAGTTTCTTTTGTAAAATAGTTTTTAGTTTAATATAAATAAGTGATATTTTACTTAGAAACGACGTCGTGTTAATAGTGAATATTGCAAAGATCGCGAAAATGACTTGTAGTTAACATATCTTTACCTTTTGTTTTAAGATAAATCTATTTCGGATTTATTATCAGAAACTGATATATTTTTATGTTTGAAAACGGTAGACGGTATAATCGTTACTTTTGCCCTCGTTTAGTTTATTATCAAATATATGTTTTCGTTATATAAGCAAAATATTCATACTCATATGTATATACCAAGTAGTAGTTAATTTGCATAATAAATACACAAAGAACATTTTTTTAAATTTCTATGGGCTCTCATAGTTCTAGAAGAATGAGTGATGATGACTCAAGATCTTCAGATGATAGTGACAATAATGATTTGCATTATGCTGAAATAATACAAAGACTAATTAATAGGTATAGAAAGTATGACTTAATATTTAAAAATTTTATATTAAATTTATAAACGTTTTCTTGTATATAGTGGTCATTTATCTGCTTATACAGAAGACTATGATGAGAGTTATAATGGATGCCGTGCACCAAAGATAAAGTATACACCATGCGTAGCAAAATTAAATGTAAGTATGAATGAAATTCATTTTCAGTTAGAATACATGATCATTTGGTACTGTTAGGCAAGCGATTTTTATTTCGATACAACTTTGGCTAGTGGTTTAGTATCATGTAAGAGAAAACCAATAGGAAGTAATATAACAACAATGTTGCTCAATCGAGAAGTAAGTCACTAACAACTTCTTTTTTTTTAAAGAATAAGTGGATATACAATTATTTCAGAGAAGTATGTGTTCATATGATAGATTTTCGAGGCCAAATAAAACAAAAATAACCAATTGGTTTTTGCCTAATCATATGGTGAAACTAGACAGACACGAAGGGAAAGTGTTTTGTGGAACGTTTTCTAAAGAAGGAAATTATTTTATAACTGCATCACAAGGTTAAATAATTTTATTTTGGTCTCTTCTTTGCATTATAATAATTATTTGTGTCTTCGTAGATCAACAAATTAGAATATATAAGTCCGATAGGGGTGTTTATAAAATTTTCAAAACAATACATGCACGCGATGTAGGTTGGAGTATCATAGATGTTGCTTTTAGTCCTGATCAAGAACACTTTGTATATTCAACGTGGTCGACAGCATGTAAGTACATATTTAAAATTGTGCTTTTACAACTATACAAAAATAGGAAATTTCACGTAGGTAAATTTTACTCTGAAACCAGTACCGCTTAAATAGCTAAACAATTTTATGATGATTTGTCATCTTACAATAAAAAATCTTGGAGGTTACATAATTCAGTATAAAATAATTAGAAGCAATTCAGTTGAAGATGATAATGTAAAAATAAAAATATGTTTATGATGTGTCCAATCGAGTTGTAGATCTTTTCAACTCGTCATGACCACGGGCGCGAGAGTGTATTTAGTGAGATACTACTGTCTTCCCCATAAAAGGCAAAGCACTGTTGACTTTTCTTCTTGCCAACCTTAAAGTATATCGAGAGAAAACCTATTACCCTCGAAACTAGAAACCATCTAAAAATAACATCACCACGAAAATGATTCCGTCGATTTCTCTAGATAATTGGTTCAAAGTCTAGTGCTACCCAACATAAAACTTCCATAAGCTTCTTGCACAGCAGATTCATTTGGCATTGAAATATATATATAATTCGAGACGATTTTTGAGTTTGTTATTGTATCTAAACTGTTATCCACTTCAATGCTTAACCAAAAATGGCAACAAAACCCTTCCCACAAAAATGTTCGCACGTATTTCGACAACTAAGTTGTCATCATCAGTAGATTATTAATCACAGTGTCATATTTGGATTCGCAAGATATTTAATTGACATCTCAGATATCTTGTGAACGTCAGTGTGTGTTTTAGTTTTGGCAGGAAGAGTGTGTAAAAATTTTTCCGAATAAGCATTACCACGCAACCAGATGTGACACTGTGATTAATAATTTGTTGATGATGACAATTTAGTTGTCGAAATACGTAAACAGAGTACGAACATTGATGTGGTAAGGATTTTTTGCTATTTTTTTCCATTTATTCAATTAACCACAGCAATATCTAAATTCAATACTTATTAATGGAGGTATGCTACGCTGAATAACTTCATTTGGAAAGGTGTAGGGCACATTGACAGCTAGTCGTAACAGTTCGGAACCGTTGAAAAATACCGACCGACGTTAGAATTGAAGTCAGTTCTTTAGAGCTGGATTTCGTAGGTTCGTATTGGTTTCTGATTAACTTTGTCGAATTAGATTATATTCGTTGTCGAAAGTTGTTAATTTTTAGCCAGTTATTCAATACATCCATTTAAAGTTTTAAATGTAAATCTTTCTCGGCGGCTAAATTGACCAAATTATGATTTTCAAACAAGGAAATTAACAAGAAATAACAACTTACAAACCCACGAACTTGCTGCATATATTTCCGAATTGAAAGAATTTATTACAAAGATTTGAGTCAGTAATTTATGGAAGGTAAATAATTTAAAAACATCAATTCGGATTCCGAGAAAATTATGGGATAATTAAAGAAGTTAACAGACTTGTAAATAAAGCTAACGATGATTTAAATCCCAGCAGGTATTGTTGATCTGCTTTTTGCAATGTTCCACAAGTTGTCAATAAAGTATGGTACGAAGTTCATCATAAAGTAAAGAAGTTCTATTACATTTCTATTACCAACTTTTGAATTTCTTTCTGAATGACAATTTTGGATTAAGCAAGCTGTGTTGTACTAGGACGTGTTTCACGACCAGCATTATAACTCTTGTTTCACATACAGCTTCACCTTCAGCATTGTATAATTCACAAACCAATATAAATTTGGATTTGGTACTAGTTCTTTTGGTTCAGAAACAAAGCACTATTACACGGAAAAAATTTAAAAGCAATATTTTTCATCTATTCTACGTGAGAAGATACATTTAAACACGCGCACGCGTGTACGAGACGTGTTTTTTTTAGTAAGGGCCGTTTGAAAATAAAAACCAAACGAAAGAAAATTTTCAAAAACCAAATTTATTTTCAGATTCTACATACATTTCTGCAGCAGACATGTTTCTTGCCGACAAAAAACGTATCACTGGCCGCGCCTCGCACGGGGCGGGTGATTCGGTAATTTTGAACATCTTAAAGACAAAACAGACCGTACAGGTTACCTACATAGCTGCAACTGAGCACTCGTTGCAGTGCGCGCACCACCTATTAGTGTATACAACAAAACGGCCCTTATTTAAAAAAGACGCCTCGTATAAACGCACGCGCCCGCGTGTTTGTGTATATGTTTGTTGTAGCAGCCAACCATTCTACAGATGAATGAATGTTCTTACATCTGTAGAATTAAGAGTAAGTCCGTGGCATATAGGAGGTATAGAATTGGTCCTAGGATATTTTCCTGTGGATCAGAAATAGATATTGTCTCTTTATTTAGAAAACTTAAATAAATAACAATAATTATCCTAAAATCTGGGGCTCCGCCTGTGGCACTACATCGTATAGATATTGTCTTATTAAATAGAAATTACTAATGAATTGAAAGTGAAGATGTGGATACTTTTTCAATTTTTGTTTGTGATTTTTGTTCGTGTAAATGGTGCACTGATATATTCACCTGTTAAGTAAAAAAATGAAATTTTTCCCCTACAGAGCATTTTCATATTTTTTAAAAGAGAAATCAAGGTGGTCTCGAAGACATTTTCTAATGATAAAAGCAATTCATTTAAACTATATTTCTTTAGTATCATTGATTGAGTTGAAATAAGCCATTCAGTTTTTTTGAATATACAATGATTGAAAAATACATATTTATTTGATGTAATTTATTTGGCACTACTGTCTACTAATTTCAAAATGGTTTATTTCAGTACACTTGTGTTCAGTAAACGGTGATCCAGATAAACAGATACCCTTGTGCCTTGTCAACACTAGCCGTAGATTTTGTATATTCTCTGTTGCCTTTTCCTCGGATGGTAAAGAAATATTAGGCGGTGCCAATGATGGGTATCTATACATATATGATACTCAAAGAAATGAAAGAACATTACAGGTAATACGTTCCTTCCAATTTACTTGATTAAAAGGTTCGTTAGATATAATCTTCTGGATTTCGCCTCGTAGTTGTGGTAGGAATCGATGTTTCTCGATGTTTCGCTGTCCAAACTCTCAGTTTCTATCATTTTGATAGATTCTATAGTGTGAACAGCGAAACATCGACTAGTATAACGACTGCACGGCTAATCCCCGGACAACATTATATGAATCACCAACAAACTGGTCAAAATTCACTTAGAAACTCTTTGTTGAATGCCTGTAAAAATTCTAACTTTTGGACTGAAATATTTGAACAACATTAATTTCCAGATTCAAGCCCACGAGTACGACATTAACAGTGTAGCGTTCGCTGACGATTCATCGCATATAATTTATAGCGGTGGAGATGACGGCCTGTTAAAAGTGTGGGATAGACGGATGTTGGGCGAAGAACGAACCACAAAGCCCGTTGGCGTTCTGGCCGGTCACAGAGACGGAATAACCTTTATAAATCCTCGTGGTGACAGTCGATATCTTATTTCAAATAGTAAAGACCAGAGTATAAAGTTGTGGGACGTCAGGGTCTTTTCTACTACGAGTGCCGCCCAGAACACTTTGAGAGCCGTCTATGAGCAGACTTGGGACTATAGGTGGCAGGGAGTACCCACAAAATGTAAGTTTTTTTTTCATCCAACTTTCTTTTGAACTAATAGCTTTTGTAAGTTACTAATATGTGTGCGATCCGGTGAGAAGTAAGGCTGGATTACTACTAATAATAATTATTATCTTTATTTATCCATTAGATAACCTATTACGTGACAAAGAAAGAACAAATATACAAATGAAATATAAGTAATTACAAAGGCAACGTAAACAACGTAATTAAATAAAAAAGATCAATACGTTATGAAACAACAAAACAGGAATTTTTATACGCTCTAATAACTTAGTTACCGACGCGTTTCTCGCTTTGTCGTTCAGTATAGTGGACGACAGAGGGAGGCGCTTCTTATTCATGATTTTTCTGTATCGAAATGATATGATAGACGCTACCAAGGCATCGTTCATTAATAACACAAATCTGCCTGACGATCCGTGAAATCGGTGAAACATATGTAGTAGATAGGGTGTTATTAATAATAGAATGATTCTTTTTAACATTCTTTTAATTGGCAAATAGCCGTTACGCAATGCATCTGTCTTATACGCGACAAGCGAGTTAGACGCGTTTTTCGCTTTGTCGTTCAGTATAGTGGACGACAGAGGGAGGCGCTTGTTATTCAAAACAGGGATTACTACTAGTTTCGTTCATTTAGAACTCGCAAAGTAACCTTCGCTTTGTCGACTGTATGGTATCTAATAACGGTAAACGGAGAAATAAGAAAATTATACTTCCATCTCTCGAACAAAAAAGAAAATTTTCCAACATAACATGGGGAAGTACAATGAGATATCGTTTTAAAATACAATAAATAGAACATACATTGTTATGAGAAAAATGACAGTGCATGTATACGATGTTCACATAGTAATAGAAGTTCTTATTCATTGTGGTTCAAAGTGATAAAATCAATATGTATGAAACTTGCAAATGAACTGATTGTTGATGCTAAAACTATCGAAATTGGTTCTCAAATAAGAGATAACATATTTACCCATGTGCGACAGCGAAGTTTGTATTTGTTTGGTCTGTACTGCACATACCATAAATACATGTTCACAGAAATATGTGATCGAACACAGACATAAAGTTTGCACGGTAATTGAAAATATTAAAGTGATCAACATTCTTGAAGATGGCGAGTAATCTTGGGTTTCAAGTGTCCGAAGAGATAGACTTTATTACGCGATGCGTTCATTCATCGCTAGATCTCGGCACTACTTGCGCCCATATTATGGGGACGTCCATAAACAGATAGATAGATAGAAATACATTATATGCACGTATTGATTGCTATAAATCCTGAATTAAATATTACTTTTTTTGTACAATATACTACAGTGGTGTCCTATCAAAATGTAACTTTAATTTTTTATTTCCAGTGTATAGTAAAGAAAAACTTGACGGGGACACTTCCATTATGACATATCGCGGTCACGTCGTCACGAGGACGTTGATTAGATGTAGATTTTCGCCTATAGAGACAACCGGTCAAAGATATATTTACACAGGATGTGGAATTGGTAGACTCTTAAGTATGCACTCATAAACTTATGTACATTCTTTTTACAATATTTCTGTTTTAAGTTTACGATGCTTTGACGGGAAAGGTCGTTAGAGAATTGCGGAAGCACTCGGCATGTGTAAGAGATGTCTCCTGGCATCCGTACAATAATGAAATTTTAACTTCTTCGGTAGGTATAATGTTTTTAAAATTATAGTAGAAGTAGAACTAATTTTAGGAGAGGTGGTAAAGAACTTGAAAATAACGGGTCTTTCATTGAGCGCTCCCTATCTTTAAATTTATATAAAACAAAGTGTATGTGAGATGTAAAGGCCTATCGATGCCATTCTGTATGGAATATAACATCGTGCAAATGTCCGCTCCGGCTTCGGTGGGTGGCGCGCATTCGAAATGCCTAGTTTTCCATGACTCTGGCACATAAATTAGGCTGAATTTAACCGATGGCATAGGTTAAGTTAGCTTTGAGGGAAGCTGTGGTTTGGGGCTTATTCGCATAGACCTGCGACTTAAGAAAACCCCGCAAGAAAAAGTCTAACGGGATCAAATCGCATGATCTCGGTAGCCAGTTCACATCACCTCCACGTGAGATGACACTCGTGCAGAATGTCCAATGTGGTATGAGCTGTGTGGCACGCAGCGCCGTCCTGTTGAAACCACATGTCGTTAGTGTCCATATCATCCAATTCAGGTCAAAAGAAAGGCCGCGTTCTTGTGAGCGACGAGAAATCGACTGCCTCGGTTTCTCCTGCACACTCTCACGGCCAGCGGCGATGTTTTCGGCAGATCTTGCGTTTCGTCGTCGTACGGGTGTTGGTTCATTATTTATTGAGCCAGTCGACTCAAATTTATCCACCATACTGCGAATAGTCCTCTTGGTAGGACGATTATGGTGACCGTAAAATGGGCGAAGCGCGCGGAACATTGCCCGAATAGAACAACCAATTGCGATAAAACAATTTTATCATTTGCACGTGTTGTAGAACGCTATATCCGTCCATGGTAATTTGGCAAAACAGACTGAATAAATGACAGCCAATTCGACATATGTAACTTCAACAATATGGTCGCTATTAACTGTCAAAATTCGAAAGTCCCTATTGGAAGACCCGTTATATAGAAAAGCTGAATATTACCATAATGGTCGCGATAAGTACACCTTACTTTCTGATACGACTATTAAAGAAAACTTTCATTTTTTCATGCAATCTCATATAATTAACTATAACATTTACTTCAACGATGGTCAATCATTTCATTAGTCTCTTGTCAAAAAGATCGTCCAATCTTTGCTTTACAACAGTTGCAGCTCCTTTCTTAATACAAAATTTTCAAGCGAAAGTTTTTTACTTTTGAGGAGAGCCCAGAGAGAACAATGTATGTTGTACCAATTTTAAGTAAACTGTAGCAATCGCAACAGAATAGATGTAATTGTGCGTTGTTTTAATTACATAAAAAGTGCACAGTAATTGACAACCGGTTTTTCATGTAGTGGCATCCTCATTTCTTAGGAATTCCAAGGTATTAAAAGCGTTATTACTTGGTTAAGTGTACAATATTTGGTAATTAAATTAGCTCAGGTCTCAGTTATGATGAATAATATATTTTAAGTAAATTGTTATGTAAGTTTAGCGTTAGGGTTCTTATTAATTGATAACAATAAAACAAGATGTCGCGAAAAAAGAGTGTATTTTTTCGCGACCTTGGACTTGCACCGAACGAGTCCAAAAAATTATGTGTTGTCCATGGCTTCACCAATTATAACGTGTGAAAAACCACCGCCCACAGCAATGTATATCTTTAAATTAAAAGGAATCTACAATTAAAACACGCTACTATAGAACACCGACTACCGATGCTTGTAATTCTTCTTGCTATTGTTCGAGACTTGTTAAAATTCAAAGCTACATAACTGCACTACGACGATCTTGTAGGAACAGCTATGTCGGGAAGATACAAAATCAGTATTCACCTTCATTTAAAAAAAGGAAAATAAAAAGTAGTTAATCTCGGATTTAAGCGGTAGTTATAATCTATGCTTGTAAAGAGACTTTTTGTACAGAAATTAATAAATATGGACTTTAACTTACATAATGTCAACGTTCAATTATTTGATTCTCAATTTTTATCCGTCGAAAGACAAGAGTGAAAGTTCACTTGTAATTTCTGTGTAATTTTAGTGATTAGCATTCCTTTCATTTCAAACATTCATTCAAGAAGTTTCCACGTCAATCTTGGATCATTACATGTGTTAAATCTTGTTTCAGTGGGACAAATCGATAGGCTGCTGGTATTATTCGCACAACGAGGCGAGCGAAGAAAAATTAAGCACCTCCCAGGGCGAGGAGAAGAAACAGAATCCCGACGTGCTGAGACGAAGTCTGAGGATCGCTCTCAAGAGATTACGAAACCAAGATTCCGATAATCCGCCGGAATGCTAACACTCTTTTCCAATGGACGAAATCCGTTCTAATCGTGCAAAATAAATCGCCCAAAACTACATATTTTATATTGCAATAATTATGAATGATTAGACTGTTGGGTTTTTTACCGTCATCTCATGTGTCATTCCATATTTATTTGGGTCTAAGCATTGTGAAAGAAAAGATTAAAAAAAAAAAGATGGATATCTTTCGTTGTGATAAGTTGTTACGTAATAATTGCATATACACATATAAATATATATATTTACGAAATATACAAATAACAATAACATAATGATATTGTTAGATCTTTTTTTTGGTATTAGAACCAGTGCAATATGTGTTTTGTTTTATTGTGAAATCCTTTCCATTGTCGTTGAGTCGAAACGTTGGCGGCTATTTTTTCATTTAAGAATTTTCTTTCATTAGGTGCGCAACTAAGTTCTCGCTGTTTTTCAAGAGATGGCTCCAGTAAGTGCTGGTCGATTGTGACATAACCAAAACATCATGAATCAAGCTTAGACATATGGTAAACAAACCGCTTTGATACATTAGTAATTTTGTTTCTGCGTCATATACTTTTGGTTGTGTGAAAATGTCTGATTTTGTGCCAAATAATCGTCATTTGCGGGAAGTGTTGCTTTTCTTCTTTCATTCGAAGAAAACGGCGGCTGAAGCGCATCGAGAACTCCAAAGAGTTTATGGAGATGCTGCTCTAAGGGAAACAACGTGCCGTGATTGGTTCTGTCGCTTCAAAGACGGTGATTTCGATGTTGACCGTTCGCGTGAAAGAAGACCAAAAACCTTCCAAGACCCTGAATTGGAGGCATTGCTCGATGAGGATCCATGCCAAACGCAAAAAGAGCTTGCTTCAGCATTAGGAGTTATCCGCCAAGCCATTTCCCAGCGATTGCATGCGTTGGGAATGATTCAAAAACAAGGAACTTGGGTTCCTTATGATTTGAAGCCAAGAGACGTTGAGCGTCGTTTTTTCGCCTGTGAACAACTGCTCCAGCGGCAAGAAAGGAAGGGTTTTCTTCATCGCATCGTTACGGGTGATGAAAAATGGATTCATTACAGCAACCCAAAGAGAACAAAATCATGGGGACTGCCCGGTCATGCTTCTACGTCGTCGGTTCGGCCGAATATTCACGCTGCGAAGGTTTTGCTGTGGCTTTGGTGGGACCAGGGCGGTGTCATTTATTATGAGCTGTTGAAAATGAACGAAACCATCACTGGGGAACGGTATCGAACTCAATTGATGCGATTGAGCCGAGCACTGCTCGAAAAGCGGCCACAATACGAGCAGAGGCACGAAAAAGTGATTCTACAGCATGACAACGCTCGGCCTCACGTTACCAAACCCGTTAAAACCTACTTAGAAACGCTCAAATGGGAAGTCCTACCCCACCCGCCATACACTCCGCGCAACATGAATAGGACCAACTGCATATATGACATTTGTAGTTGGTATAAACATGGTAGCGCGCTGGAATTGTTATTTTCGAAAATAAGAGGGTTGATAAAAAGATGTATGTAGGTACCAAATATAATTTTTGTAAAAGTCAGTGCAAATGTACGTTACTAATGACAATAAGTAGAGTAATTAAACGCCACTTGAATACGACCAATCTACAAAATAAAAGATTCGTTTGCAATAACAAAATACTTTATTGTTCAATAATGAGTACTTTTGCCTTTATTTCTTATAACCTCAAATAGTCGGGATGGAATGGAATTATACAGGGTTCTCAAGTAGTCAACGGGAAGTTCCGCCCAACTTCGTTTCAGCGCCTGCTCTAGTTCGTCAGCGCAACTGAATTGGGTAGCATTGGAGTACAATTTACGCGACAACCATCCCCAAACATTTTCTATGATGTTCAGGTCGGGGGAGAGCGATGGCCGATCGAGAACCTCCATGCCTTGTTCTTGAAACCAGCGTCGAACAATGCGCGCGGTGTGAATACTGGCATTATCCTGTTGGAAAATAAATGGCCCACCTGCCATAACGTTGGAAAATTTGTCTTTCACCTGTTGCAGCAGCTGGACGTACTTTTCCGAATTCTGTCTGCCCTTCACTATTACTAAATCAACAGGTCCGTTATAGGAAACAGCTCCCCATACCATGACTGAACCAACATCGGCTCGCCTTCGTGACTGAATCACTTCATCTTTACCTAAATCGTGGAAATAATAAGAAAACCCATCCGGGCCATCTAAATTAAACTTCTTCTCGTCACTGAAAATAACAGTTTGCCATTCTCTTGTCCACCCCATTTTTGCTTGAGCAAACTGAAGACGTGCAGTGCGCTGAAATTCCCTTAAAGGAGGCCGTCGTTTAATTTTCAAACGTTTTAAATGCGGACAGGTCTTCAGTAACTTCTGTACAGTTCTTACCGATGCATTCGTTCCAACGTTATTCGCGATTTGTCTTGCCGTTAATGCCGAATTCGATGCTTCGCGTAATATGGCTCGACATTCTCTCTTAGTTGTAACGGATGTTGTTCGCCCTTTAAAACGTTTTCCATAATTCTCGGGATCCCTAATAAAATTGTTCACAACCTGGTGTGATCGACTTATTTTTTTGCAGTAGCCCTTGAGGAATACCCTTCTTGATGGAACGCTTTAATTTTTCCAATTTCTTCCATACTTAAGCACTTCTGTCGTCCCATCGTTGCACAATACCCTTAATTACAGATGTTTGTTTATCCGGATACACGTTGTAACTCGACACTCATCCGGTAGCTTACTATTAAATACTGGTCGTATCCAACCGGCGCGGTGCATTTTATATGTATGTGGTACTTACGTCACCCAATGCATAACGTTAGGCACTATTGCGCAATAATGCATATTATTTGCCATATCATACCATTACAAACTTGCATTGTATTTTTAGTAAATGAATTGTTTTTCAAACCACCGAAAGCTTGCAACAAGTCGGGTGGTCCTATTCATGTTGCGCGGAGTGTATTCCCCAGATATTGCGCCGTCCGATTATTACTTGTTCCGTTCGATGGCACATGGTCTGGCTAATCAGCAGTTCCGCTCATATGAAGACATCTCAAAATGGCTTGATTCGTGGATAGCCTCAAAAGACGAACACTTCTACCGTGACGGTATTCGAGTTCTTCCAGAAAGATGGGAAAAAGTTGTCGCTAGCGATGGGCAATATTTTAAATGATTCATTTGTAAACATTTTTTCACAATAAAGTTGCATTTTCATCAAAAAACAGCGAGAACTTAATTGTGCACTTAACAGCTTTAGACGTGATCGAAGGGTATTTTTTGATTCGTTGGTCACATCTTTTCTGAAGTTACAGTATTGTGAAGGAAATATAACATCATACAGTACTAAAATAAAGAAGCTGCAGGCGTCCAATATCTACACGAACAGGCAGTCCACAACGTCGACTAGGACAGAGGTGGGGGAACCTTTTTTTGCCATTAGAGGCCACATTTAAATCGCAGTAACAAAGGAGACCGCACAAGTTTGATTAAACAACTACATATTTAAATGAATTTTCAAATAACAATGATACAGTAGTATTTTTAAATAAACTTATTATATTAAAAAGAAATATAATAGAAAATAGATAAATAATATCTCAAATTTAAGTTAGTGGATTATTTGCATTTGTTCCTTGCTTGAAAGTAATTGAATATTTGGATGAAGCTTCATAACGCACATCCTTAATTGATCTAAATGAGTATTTGTAATTTGGGTTCTAAAACTAGTTTTAATTTTTGTCATGGGAGAAACCAGTAAGTACTTCCAAAGCAGGAATGTAAACGGCGTGCATTATTTGGCAAGCTTGGATATTCAACAGCATTTTTCCATATTTCTATTGGATCATTTTTAGGGTCAAAACGAGATTTGAGAATACTGTTTTCCCCTAATTCAAATAACTTATAGTTCCGTGGGAGCCTTAGATATGTCTATTAAATGTGGCTTAAATACCAACTTCATAACAAAAATGTGCCCATCAAAATCTGAAAATCTTTCAGTATATTTTTCTATTAAAGACTCCAAGACACTTGCATATTCGTCGAATATTTTAGTGTTACATTTTTGCTAGTTTCGGAAAGTGTTCTGCAGATATATCCGCGCTAGACAGCAATGTTTCGAAAAACTCATTTACTTTGAAACGCTTGGATCTTTCGCCACATTTCATATATATGCTTCGTTTTACCTTGCAGGCAAATGTTTGAATCGTTTTGTTTTATCATGTCAGACAAAAATGAAATATTTCTGTACAATTCTTTAACTGATAGATGACATAGTTTCCCTTGCTCTTGAAAAAAGTTTAAAATTTGTTGTCGTAAAGTTAAAACTTTTATCAAAACTTGCCCTGTTGATAGCCAGCGAACCTTGCAGTAACACGGCAGGTCAACACCACGTTTTCTTGTTTAAAGCTAGCGGCTGGCGAAATTCACGATGGCGCATTGCATTTACACGCATATAATTAACACTCGCAATAGCTTTCTCCAGAGTGTCTTGTAAAACGGTGGATTTTGCTCACAAGAAAATTTTTGGTTACAGAACGAATAAAATACAAAATTTGCGCCGAATCAGTTTTGTCAGTGCTTCCATCCAGCGCTTGGATCCGTTAAATTTTGCGCCTATTCGTGCCGCCGATCTATAATAGTTCTTGAAAGAAATAATATTTTTCAACTTTGTCCGGATCTAACTTACCCACTGCTTCAACAATACATTTTTTAATTGTTTCGACGCCTCTAAATGGTTTGCCTCTTCTTCCAAGTATATCAGCTATTTTGTATGTAACAACTGCAGTATATTTTTCTTAATAAAAGCACGCAAGACACGCTTGTTCATGATGCATTTCCTCTTTCAATTTTTCAAGTGCAGTCTCCATTGACCGTAATGGTTGCGCCATCCTCATTTTCAAAGAAATATGGGCCAATGATGCCTCCGCTCCATAAGCCGCAGTCACTCGTAATGGGTGCATTGGCTTCTGTAAGACCACGTGTGGGTTTTCTGAGCCCCAAATACGGCAATTTTGATTGTTAACGTACCTACCAAGATGAAAATGAGTTTCATCCGAAAAGATGATTTTTTTGGCAAAATCGACATCATCGTGCAGTTTCTCGTTGGCCCATCTAGCGAAGCGAAAACGAAGCGGATGGTCATGCGGCTTCAACTCTTGAACCAATTGAGCTTTATAAGGTGTCATACCGAGATCTTTTCGCACAATTCGACGTAAACTGGTGCCTGAAATGTTCAATTCTTGAGAACGATGACGAGTTGATGTTGATGGATTCTCATGCACACTCTCAGCCACAGCTTCGATATTTTCGGGTGTACGCACTGTACGAGCACGCTCACGTCGTGGCGTATCAACAATGAAACCAGTTTCACGAACTTTAGCAATAAACTTGCGTATACCGGGCACTGTTGGTCCTTCTCTGCGACCAAATTTTGTACATTTTCGTGCAATTTCCGACAAATTGTCTTTGTTTTGGAAATAAATTTCCAATAAATCCCAACGTTGCTTAAGCGTAAATCGATTCATTTCGTTCAGTGGAAATAATATACTGAATTTTGTGACAGAATAGAATGACATAAGTATTGCCAGATTCGAAATAACCGGTGGTTCAAATTTAACCGATAGATGGCCCAACCGTTACATGACACTGTATTTCAAATCGAGAGAGAAATTTCTGAACAGACCCCATGTCCAAATTACAACCTATAAAATTCGTGAAAATTTGAATAGAAAAGCAAATAAATCAGTAGTATTGTTACATAATCGACACAGTAAGTCTTCTTTTTTACGTGTGTAAAGATATTTGTTTAAAAAACATGTAATTTTATTTACTAGTTTAAAAAAGTTCAAATAGTACGTCATTATAGATACCGACTCTGTGATTTTGGCTTGCTCTCAACCAATGAAAATTTGAAGACGATGGTACACAGGATCGCCGTCGGACTAACCATGACGAATGCAGCTCCTGTCTGGGGATATGCTGCGTCAGTTACACATCAAGAGGATTCAGGTTATCCAAAATAAAACACTCACGAGTTATGACAGGTACACCCTGGTACACTAGAAATTCCACTCTGCACAACGACCTACAAATTCATACAATTCCTGAGTTTATTCTTGAGCTATCAAGGAAATATTTCTCAGAAATTCCGAACCACGAGAATCCCCTCATTTCCGACATAAACCGACTAGTATCCTTAGGCCCACACAAACACCCGCATACAGTCCTGATATAACACTAATGATACATCAATATGACGATGTCACTCGCCGCAAAACTTATTACAAAACACTGTATTTTCCGTAATTGTACAATTTATTACTAATAAATTTTGTTTCAGAAGTACTTACGAGCATGTTTCAGGCATCCCAAGATTCTTAAAGGACCCAACAGTCCATTTTACTTTAGTCTAGTATTAGTTTACCCTAGTCTAGTTTTATTTATATTCATCTATGTATCATGTGTTACCAAATAAAGGTATTCTAAATATTGTTTTATTAAACCCCACACAGTTACAATTAGGAGACAGGGCGAAGAACTACGTTCAACCTGAAGACACAAAGGAGCAGGTAACACGCAACCAATGAAAATTAACTGTCATTTGGGTCTGTGCAGAAATTTGTCTCTCTTTGAAATACACTATAATAAGAAAACAATAGAATATTCTTTTTCAATTATCAATTACCTTGTACAGATGCCGATTATCAACTTTATTAATTAATTAATTCAGGGATTAAATATATTTTTAATAAAATAACAAAAATGCAGCCATTTGTCAGTATTATCAAAAACATTAATCAGAGCGTGTGTCGTCACGTTTTGACAAAATGTTCCTGTGTAGACGCCTCTCGGAATATTGTTTTTTGTGATCTTAAAGTAGTTTTGAACGATTTGCTTGCATAATTTTCTCGCAAAACATACAAAGAATATTTACAATGTAAAGCTGGATTTCCTTTTCTTCTATCTGGTTGACACTCAAATTTTCTTGGACTATAATTTGGTTTGGAGATGGACTCCATTATATGATACTCTGTATAATTTTCCGTATAGTTTAATAAAGCAAATATTTATAAAAAGCAAATACATGTAACAATAATTACCATAATAACTTAGTAAGAACCAAGTTGAATATAACCTTAAAAGTCGGAAAAAATAAATATGTATGTACGTACATATTTTACTTTAAGAAGATAAGATACGAAGTAAAAACTTCATCAAGGTGGTGTTTGCATATATAAATAGAAGGATTTGTATGTAGACAAACATGCCAGGTCTCGCCGTATAAGGCGTAGCCATTTTTTTCATGTTTATCTTGTTTGGAATGTAAATAAACAATTTTTTTGTTTCGACTGATGTATTTTTACATTGAGGTACTACACACCACTTGTATACTTTAGAATTGATATAGATTTTAATATAAAAAAAAAGTTTAAGACGATTGGTAGTTTGACAACTTACTAAGGTGTGACGTCGTGCAAGACGCCATGGCAGCTGTGAACGTTTTGCAGCTACAATTTAAATTGCCAAAAAATAAAATTCATAAAGAAACAAAAGTTAAGAAGTTCAGTTCATTTCAGTGTGGTATTTATCAAGGCAAGATATCACACGAAGTGCAATCCGCAGGTCCGTTTTTTGGGCAGAATATACATTTTCAAATTGAATTTACTTTTGTTGATATAGTGTAGATGGTATATAACATATTTATATATTATAACATATATCGGGTTAAAGTGTAGACATGGTTTGGTATTTTTGGAATAGCTAGCAAGTGCGATAACCTGCAGTCTTAGGCGCTAAAATCTATCCTCTGGTATTCTGAAGATAATTCGTGGATGTTTTTCCATCGCTTTAGCGCACTTAGTTGAATTCGTAATTCTATCGGCTGCGGTGCATTTATATATTCGTTCTTGTCTGTTATTTATATTTATCATTATATTATATGCGTTGTTATTACGATGCCAGGTAATACAGAATATATAGGTAAATAAAGTGGATATTGAAGAAAGCGATAAGTATAGCCTGTACTGGATGCATTTTCGTATAAAGAATTCATTAGTCAAAGAATATTACACGTTTTCTCTCCCTTTCTCTTTCGGTTAGACGTATTTCAAATTATGAATCGACTACTCACATGGCTATTATCGGATTTATCAAGGACAATTTTGTATTCAAATAAAACAGAATAATTGAGATATTGGGCTGAAATTTATTCAAGGTGCAGTACACATGTTGCATTTAACTATGGAATTCGATTATATGACCATCACGAGCACATTTGCAACGATCAATTCTTTGGAGCCAATTTTCCACTACTTTCCATCACATATCGGCAGAAACGTTGGCAATTTCGTGTTCGATATTGTCCTTGAGCTTCTCTAATATTGTTGGCTTGTTGGCATAAACCAATAACTTAACGTAACTCCATAAAAAGAAATCCAAAGGTGTTAAAACGCACGAGTAAGGTGGCCACTCGACCGGACCATTTCTCGAGATTACACGGTTACCGAACTTCCCCATCAATAGATCAATTGCTTGACCAGCTGTGTGGCATGTCGCACCATATTGTTGGGACCACATATCACTGATGTCAAGTCCATTCAAGTCTGGCCAAAAATAGTCTTTAAACATGGAATGATAGCGAACTCCTTTGACAGTAACATGATCATTTTCATCGACGAAAGATATAGTGAAATCACACCTCCGGACGAAATGCACACTACACGGTTACTTTTTATGGTCGTAATCGAGTCTCTTGAAGCACATGTGGCTTTGTTGCTGTACAATAATGCATATTTTGCTTATTGACAAAGCCATTAAGCCAAAATTGAGCTTCATCGCTGAAGGTGATTATTCGATGAAATGCAGGATTTTCTTCAAACTTTAGCAGAACCAAATCGGAGAAGTTTCGGCTCTCCAAATGACCAAGACGCTTCATTTCTTGAGTCAATTTGATCTAGTAAGGGTATAAGACAAGATCTTCACGCAAAATTCCCCACAATATTTGAGAGATTCCCAATTCCTGTGAACGGCGTGTAATGGACTAATTTAGATCATTTTGAACTTAAGCACTTACGACTGCGATATTTTCGACACATCGTCCGGTGTGTTGTCTCATTGGCACTGGAACATCCAATAGTAAATATTTTGATTCGAATTTATCCACTGTAGCACGCATACACTGTCTGGTAGGACAATTATTACGATCGAAAATTGGAGAAAGCGCTCTTAAAGTTGCAACCACCGACTTAGAATTGCGAAAGTAATTTTTAATAATTTCCAAACGTTGCTCGTTCGTGAACTTCACCATGATAAAAATGTTAACCTTGACTGACATTTTGACGTTGACAGATCTTGCAAAAGTTCAAGGGTGCGTTCGTATTAAAAGACAAAATTATTACGTCCCTATTAGAAAACCTGATATATAAGTTTATTTTTATAAACCGCTCCGATTTCGAAACATTTCACATAGCAATGCGGAACTAAAAAATGTTTCAAACTATTCTGCATAAAACATAATACTGCATACATATAACGTATGAAAATATATAGCACATACACACATATGTATGCAGAACTGTATTGATTTCAATAGCTACTTATATGTTTTCGCCATTGTATTTTGCATAAAAGTGATTGTAAGAAGCCAAAGAAGTAATAATTTTTCTTGTACTACGATATGTATTGTAAAAAAAATTGTTGCCATTACATATGGATTTATGTAATTCGTTTCACATTAATCTGAATGTAATAATATGGTAATTGTTCATACCGCGACTTTTTAATTTACATTATATCATGCATACAAAATGTTTAATTAATAATTTGAATGGAATAATGCGATTATTTTTGCATATAGAATATCGTGTGTTATAAATTGTATATTTCACATACTAATTATCAATTTATAATAGCTTAGATACTGTTACACTTCGCAAACAAATAATAATTCTCTATATTATGTTTTTTAAATTAAGTTATTTAAATTTAAAAATAGTTCGAGTTTCAAGTCATAAATTATTATTTATCTTGACCTTTTTGTACTGTCCAACTGTAATAAAGCAACGTCTACCCGCCGTTTTCTAGGAAGTCGAATATAGCGCGCCAATATTCTCGTTTGCTATTGGGTGGTTCAAACATGACCAGTCTCCTAACCCTTTAGTATACGGGGGTGTCTTAAGAGCAGCCGCGTGTAAGACACAGAGACTTCTTCTCAGACCATGACAGAGTACACACGCATTCCTTTGACGTGATCGTAAAGTTGTTTTCCCGCGTTTGTTGTATCCATGTGTTAAGTTCGCGTTCGCGCAAAATACACAGCTTCCTGATCCAGGACATATACATATACACAAACACGCAACTTGGCACACGTCCTGGACTTTTGATGCTCATTGTACACAACTACTAATTATTAACTCCTCACCTTACATTATCATTGAAGTAACCGTCATTCATTTTCATCTAATTCAAAGGAGGAGGTAATAATACGAAAGATAATAATCTCATAATACCGTACGGCTGTGATTGTCGACCTGTAGGATGCTTCCCCCTAAGTAGGCGGAATGACACTAAATGGGGTGCGTGGGCATGAAAAAATAAGAAAAAATATTAATTCTTTTTTGAAAGTTGTTTTAGTTTGTTGAAAAAGTACATTCTGACATAAATTACAAACAAGTTTAGTAATTATCAGTGATTCTCTTGAGTTAGTCTTGGCAAGAGAAGTTTCGAGGAGGGTTTAATAATTGAAATTGACAATTCATAAGTACGCTGCAAAACTTTCCCTCATGATATCTATCTTGCCTCGCTATAAAACAGTAACGCTGACTGTACTGCAGCCATGTCTTTAAGTGCAGCAAAAATTTTTGATTTAATAGGTTTCAGTTTGATATAAATGTTAATATTCAGACTAGGACTCATTTTTTTTGGAAATCAGAGCATCTTTGTGAATCATATAATGTGTCCAGACACATTGCGAGTTTTATTTAACGTTTAACGCAAACTTTGTAGTCTTTCAGACGTTGTACGAACACCATCGATGTATATATTACGACGCAATTTTTCCACTTTATGTTCACCTCGTTTACAAAGTCATTTAATATATTAAATAAAGTAAGTGACGTTGATCTCAGTTCTATTAGCTTGCAGAAAAGTAGTTCCAGTAGTTTTACTGCTGACATATCATCACGAAATCCAACATGGGCAATTAAATGAGTATCTTTATTGCTATCTGTTACCTCAAGCTGCATTGAAGACAGTTTTTTAAGAAACGTCACGAAAATCTGGTGCTCCATATCTTCAGCTACATAACCAATTCGACAGGCAAGAATATCATTTGGTGGAGGTATGGATTAGAATTATTTGACAAAATTATCTCTAAACATAGCTTCTATAATCTCAATCGCAACTGGCAGACCTAGCTCTTCATCAATGATACGAGACTTTTTACATCTATTTTAGATGAAACTTATAAGAGGCAAAAGCTTTTTAATTCACAGACAAAGCTGTTGAATATTGATTTTTGCTTTTTACATGATTTTAATTTTAACTCGAGGAATTTTCAGGGTTTGTCTGCTGGCAAAATTTTTGAGCAAATGACACACAGAGGTCTCTCTTCTTTATTTACTTCAGTCCTGGTAAACCAATAGCCTATTTTAGGTTGATTTCTTTCAATATTGTTTTGCCAATTTCGTTTTCTTCGACCTCCTCAAATGGCATTTCCATCTAGAAAAAAGTCTTCGGAAATTGATTATTTCTTCTTTGTCTTCTTTCGTAGCTTCTGTTCAAAAAATGTTTGATAAATATCCCCATCTTTTTTCTCATTCATCTAAAACTATTTCCATAAAATTTCTCAAAAATCTTCGACTACCAATAAACTAATAAAGTGAGAATTTTGAAGTCACTTTATTGGTTTACTTAATTCTTTGTTTAGTTTTGCGCTTTTGATTATTTCCGATGCTTTTCATTGATATCAAAAGTTTGTATTTAATATTAATGTAAGAAGTTTAAAACATTTTGCAGATTGCTCTTTTAGAACCTTTCACATAATCAAATAAAAACCAGTTGATTTCTTCTCTAGCTTATATTTTCTTTTCATATGATTTTAATTTCAATTCGAAATTGGAAAAGGGACGAATATCTGGTATTTATCGCCGAAGAAACCCAAAAAGAATTTATTGTCCCTAAAATCTAAGTCTGTCTCCGGCAAGTAATTTGCCGATTTCAGCATATGGAAATGAAAAAGAGTTGTAATTTCTGTATTTGCTCCTTTTTACCCTTATTTAAAGTCTACCCAATTAAAATTCTCGTTTGTCACTAGATTAGATAGTGCAAAATTGACGTAATTCAAAGAGCAACTGCGATCTCAGATATTTACTTAGTCGCAATGGATATAGATGGCAGTCAATGTAGGCATTAAATTAAAACACATGCATTGACTGCCATCTATATCTATTACGACTATGTAAATATTTGAAATGTCAGTTGCTCCTGAGTAACGTAACTCATCAAAATTGCTTGCCGTCTTCTGTAACGGTAATTACTAAAAGTGTTAATACTATTGTATTATCTTCGTCAAACATTATCTTCACATAATAAACACCACATTTTACGAAACTGGAATGATATATTACATTAGGATACCGATGTATATATTTCATAATTTGATATATCGTTTCTAACCAGTGCTTTTGCTTACGCAATATTTTCAAATACTATGTACGATTGATTGTTCATTCATCACACACAAAAAAAACCACAAGAATCTCTAGGTAAATCCCAAAAAACTATACACATCATTCTGTCCGCTGAATGTTAACTTTGGCCTTGGTTGGTTTACCGAAAACACCGTTCTACATTCGATTATTTTTTCAGGTATGTAATAATTAATGTTGGACAAACCTACGGGCTCGTAGTAGCGTACAACTTCGCCAGGAAAGCTGAATAGATGCGATTATAAATAAAATGTAATTAGGTACCTTTTTATTTTTTTTTTGTATATTCTGACGTGAAAATGCGGTATAGTATTGTATCATCAGATTCATCAGTATACATTCCATCGTTGACTCAGGCAAACGTGTACTTTCGCCCACACTTTCACACTCTTGGTTTTAATTTAAAGACTGTTCTATAGACGCTATAATTTTCAAATCGGAGTACCTCATTATCTATTAGATTTCCTAATGAGGCTTTTAGGTTTATACTCTTGGCGCTTCATTGAAGAATAACTTGCTGCTTTCTAATTGCGAAATGGCTTCTAAAACAATCGAGTAATTTTCGGAAATTTCTTCTATTTGTGTTTGGATTTTGATATCTGTAAACAGTTGCTAGCTTAATGGAATTGCTTGAGCTTCTTGTGAATTTAATTTCAAAATACAAGGTTTAATAATCCGAAACCGTTTCTTGTAGTATATACTTGAAGCCATGGTTCCTAGCTTGTTAATACCAGCTGTGGTAGCAGAAGAAAGTCCAGACAAGAATTTTTAAACTTGCGAATACCTTTTAAGAGATTTAATAAAAACTTGTTTGAAAGAAGCTATTAATTTATATACTTTTGGATAGCTCTTTTTAATACACTCTGCTACTAAATGAATAGCATGGAGCAAACGTATTACGCGATGCGCTTGAGAAAAAGATTGTTTTAGTATTTTGCCAGCTTTAATAAGTTTGAACCGCCCTCTGTAACCAATAATATTACAACTTAGATTGACGATATAAATTTACTTATCCCCAGTGTTTCACAAGCAACAGGGTGTGTTAATATGTTGTTATATCTTGGGTTATATAGGATACATTTGTTAAAGTAGAGTGATTCTTTATAAACCCATGCCGTGATGAAGAAATAAAGGGGAAACGTTTAAATGTGATGATTTTATAGAAAAAGAACTCAAAAATCTTAGCAAAAACAGAAATTTCGCTAACGGCGTTGCAATATCAGTGTTGGGACCCCTTTTAAACACCAGACAGATTCTGGACATTTTCCAAGCCTGTGGGAACAAAGATGATTGCATAGATAAATTTAAAATCTCCAGCAGTACATTTAGTTTTCAATTTCCTAATGGCCTGAATGACATCATCCTGGGACACACAAGAAACAATGATATTTGGGTAACCAGCGTTATATTCAGGCGAAACAATATAAAAATTTGTGGGTAAATTCACCTCAGCAAAACTTGATACAAAAGCTATTGTTCACGCTTTGAGGAGTCTCCGTATATTTCTTGTTGTTATGATGTAATTTATTGGGAATTCTTGATGTGCTCCTCTTCGAATCGATAAAAGACCAAAATAAGAAGAGATCCTTCACTATATTTTCCTGGAATCTCTCTCATACATTGCAGTTGTAGCTGCCAGAGACCTCCATCTTACCAATTCTGCGAATTCTTTGAAATTCGGTTTCGTAGCAATAACTGCCAGCAGCTTTCCATTTTCTGTAGTAATGACGCTTTAATGGAAGGTATTTTTTTATATTCTTAGTAAACAATGGGCGATAAACCTTATTCGGAGAATATAAATATAAATAAAGTTATGTCTAAAAAGCAGTCAGACATTGATATTAGTAAAACCATCAAGGAAAGACCAGACAACTTGGAGTAGATTCGAGTATAATTTTGTGAAATTAGCTAGCACAATTTGTTACAGTTTTATAGTGAAAAAAGAGTGAAATAAGTGTTTCTATTTAGTCGCAAGTTTACAAGCAAATTTTCAAACACGTCATTAGAGTTTGTAGTTTCTTTCATACCTTGTCTCAGAATAAGAAGTGATTCAAATATTGCGCCAAAATTATACATATTTTTAAGAGATTTCATTGGTTCTTGAACAGGCAAGTTTAATATGGATAAATGAATGCCAGATATCCCCCATTTTTCATAACCTGTAAACGTTTAAACATTTTTACGTTGTTTTGTTTTAATAATATTTAATTTGGATAGGTTGTACATATTGATCCAAAGAGTAATGTTTGTACAATTATACTTCCATTAAAATCAATTTTTTTTATTTATTTTATATAATAAAGAAAAAGATTAATATTATTGATAAAATACTACATTCACAACTGTTTATGTTTAATTTTTATGGTAAATTACATTTTTAACCTATGTTTCGACGTTTTAGCAGGATATTTGAATCACTTTTTATTCCGAGACAAGGTATTGTATACTCTAAAACTGAAATATTTGTAAATTAATTCGCGTTTTGTTTTGACTTAGAAATGAAGGTTTATTACTTAGATTAGTTTAGTTAAAATTCTGAATTAAAATATTACATCGGATAGATAATTCCTTGTTTTGGTTGACCTCATAAACGTGCAAATAATATTTACATTTTTAGTTTGATCTTTTAACAACATTTACAGTTTTGTTTGTAATATAAACTAATCTTGATATCACCAAGTAGAATTTGTCGAATCATCTAGGAATGTTTTATACATACACATGTATGTATATACAAGTATATACCTTGCGCGCATTTAATTCTTTAATTGTAAGTTTCAAAACGAGTACGAACTTATTTTTAGTAATTCATTAAAGTCCATAAACCTTGGTAAATAAAAAAATTCAAAATATACAAAGAAATTGAATGCGGAGGATTAAATTTGATAAAGTTAGGTACATATAGACGTACAGTTTTGTAATTTAGGCAGACTATATTTTCATAAAATAAATGTCATTTAATTATGATTATTATGAACAAATTTTGAACGATGTTCTAAAAAAATAAGATCGTAAAACTATAATAATTACTGTCAATTTATTATCAAGAAAATTTTACGTAGATCAATACATCAAAGATACTATCCCTTTGGTTTTCTTCGATTACTTTCTATATACTATCATCTAATGTACGTATAGTCAGTCACAAAAGTGTTCTACACCACGTGAATGTTAAATATCATCAAACGTGGCCATCTGACTATGATATCCTTCCATTTAACAGGGTAAATTTTTAATGGACACTGTGGTTGATTGATTATTAATTACCTATGGTAATAGGTAAGGTAAATAAAACCCACTTCCCCAACAATCTTCGAATTCTGTATAAGCATTTCAGAAATTAAATTGTCATCATCAGTAGGTAATTAATCACAGTGTCGCACCTGGAATAACAGAAATAAATCCGTACCAAACGTTCCCCTGCAAAAGTCAGTGTGTGTTTGGCTGTAACATACGAGGATAGTTTGACAAGTAGTAAGAATGACACATAGGTGGTGCTCTATTTGGTAAAACAAATGCACTGTAATTTAGGATGCCTATTTATATGTTTACATTCCGATATTTAGATAAATCGGTTGATTAGTTTATTTTTGACAGCTGATTGAAAAAGAAGCAACACGTCGTTTTGTTAAAATGGAAAAAGCAGAGTATCAAGTGATTAAATACTTCGTAATTAAGTGTATGAAAGCTACCGAAATGATGAGTTATGGGAAACATTAGGTGAATCTGCTCCATCATCCGCCATAATAGGTAGATGGATAAATGAATTTAAACGTGGTAGAACAAACTGTGTTGATGAAGCGCCCTCTGGAACACCCAAAATCGTGACTTCTAAGGAAATGATTATAAAAATCCATAATATTATTACGCAAGATCGACGACTCAAAGTGTGAGAGAGATAGCAGACATGGTAAACATTTCAACAGAACGCGTACACCACATATTAACGAAAGAAAAAAAAAATTGGACCTTTCCAAGCTTTCGGCAAGATGGGTGCCGCGATCGCTTACGACTGATCAAAAGTTCACTCGTTTGCGCATTTCCAATGAGTGTTTGGACTTTTATAAGCGGAATCCAGTTAATTTTTGTAGGCGATTTGTTACTTGCGATGAAATTTGGATACACTACAGTACACCCGAAACTGAACAACAGTCGAAACAATGGTTAGAACGTGGTTCTGTACCTCCAAAGAAAGCGAAAACAACTTTATCGGCAAACAAGGTGATGGCATCAATTTTTTGGGATTCAAAGGGCATTTTTCTCATTGATTACCTTCGGAATGGTGCCACAATAAACGGACAATATTATGCAGTACTTCTACAAAAATTAAATGTTGAGATTCGTGCTAAACGGCCAGGAATGGCAAAGAAAAAGTTTCTGTTTCACCAAGACAACTCTCCCTCGCGTACCAGCACAGTTGCGATGTCCAAAATCCACGAGTTGCATTTCCAATTCGTACCGCATGCGCCTTATTCGCCGGATCTAACCCCTTCCAACTTCCACCTTTTTCCAAAATTGAAAACGGCACTAGGTGGAAGGAAATTTTCGTCTAACGACGAACTTATCATCTTCGTAAATGAGTATTTTGCAAGCTTTCCGGAATCGCATTTTAGAGATGGCATAAGGGCATTGGAGCACCGTTTGAATAAACGTATTGCTCTTTTAGGAGAATATATTGAAAAATAAAAATTACTACTTGTCAAACTACCCTCGTACTTGGTATTAGTGGTTAATTGATCTCTTTAGCTTTTTTGACCAATCCTTGTATCTCTTGATAATGGATAGTACTCGTTTTGTGATATATTTGGAACGCTTTGTATATTTTTTAAAATTTTACATTTTAGTATAGTTTATTTGTTGATATAATAAGTTTTGAAGAAGTTTTTAAATATGCTACGAAAGCTGTAGTGTATAAAACTTCAGTTGTGTGTTTGTTGGCTACTGTAATATGTTAATCAATTAAATATTCATCACAAATCTTTCTACAGTATCTCCTGAAAAAGTAATACAAAGATTGCGAAATATTGAGAAGGAGTTTGTCTTTCAGACCGCGTACCCAAAAATAAATATTTCCAAAGTGTATACACCCATGACATGATTGTCACAGCTTAAGGATGTATTACTCAAGCAATTTCAAGATAAAAATATCTAATGAACATATGCTCAAAACTCTATTGTAATTGAGCCACATGTATTTGAAGTTTTAGATAACCCTACTAATGCAGGTATTACGTACCGCTATTGATTTCGTTGTTAAAAGTCATAGTGTTTCTTGCAGCTACTTCTGAACGTCCTGTACAAAAAGAACTTGCTCAAGAAGATGCTATACTTAATATGATCGACGCTCAACCTTCTACTAGTGACCGAAGAACAGCCAACAGACTTAACGTAGGCCGCTTGAGAGTATGGAGAACTTTACGAAATTTCGGTTGTAGCCGTAGCATGTCTTGCTTGTAAAAGCTTCGAAACTTGCCGACAACACGTCAAAATTTTAATTTAGTTGCTGGATAGTGAGAAATCGAGGGCTTTGTCGGAAAATATTGTTTAGTGATGAAACCTCCTTCAATAGAAACGGCATCAATAACATCAGGAATTCACATTGTTGTGCACTTGAAAAATCCGCCCCAAACCAGAAAATTCAATTTTTTTTAAATAGATTTTCGGTGAATGTTTGATGTGGTATTATTCACGACCGTCTCATTGGTCTGTTTATAATCGAAGAACGTCTTACGGCAGTTTATTATTTACGCTTCCTGGAAAATGACCTTACAACATTACTGGATGACATTTCTCTTAATGTCACAACTCGACTCAAAAATAATTGTCAGAAACGTTAAATATGGCCCAAGAAACGATTAGCGTCTGATTACGAGCAATGGAAAAGTCTAAAAGATAGGAAAATGCACTTGGATGGAATACAATATCGCACTCGCCGTACTCTCCAGATCTTGTCCCTTTCAACCATCACCTTTTCGCATCAATGAAACACGCGCTTGCAAAGTTCGCCGATTTCGTATAAGTCAGAAAGTGGCTCGATGAATGGTTTACCTCAAAGGATAGTTTTTTTTTTGGGATGGTATCCATAAATTGCCTGAAAGATGGGCAATATGTGTAGAATCAAATGGCCAATACTTGAATAAATAAATTTTTCCATTTTCTTGAAAATTATATAGTTTTTTTAAGAAAAAACCGGTAATGTCTTTCCGGTACACCGAGTACCAGTTGTACCCTACACAAAATTCACAAAAATTTTACGAGATTTAAACCAATGTTCCAATTATTAAATATAAATTATATATATATATATATATATATATATATATATATATATATATATATATTATATATAAAATTATAAAATATTTGAAATGCTGCTCTATAGGCGTGTGTCTGCTGGCACCAGACCACATCTGTCCATCGCACAGCATGGCTTTATGACTCAACGGTCTACTACAACTAACTTGGCCATTATATCCCAGGAGATCGCTCAATCTCTCGATGCTGGTAGTCAATTGGACGTCATTTATACGGACTTTTCCCGTGCGTTTGACTTAATTGATCATCGACTTCTGCTGTGTAGACTGAGTTCCTTTGGTATCGGTGGATCGCTGTTGAAGCTGTTCCAATCGTATTTGAGCAATAGAATGAATTATGTTTATTACAATGGGTTTAAGTCTCGGTTCTTTCATTCTTCCTCTGGTGTTCCACAGGGGTCTAACCTTGGACCACTTTTGTTTAATATTTTTGTGGATGACTTGATTAGGTCTATCGACTGCCCGGTCTTGGCTTACGCCGATGATATTAAAATCTTTCATCGAATTGACTCGCTGTCCGACGTTGATTTGTTGCAGGCCAATGTCAGCAAAATCTATAACTGGTCCTTGTGTAACCGCTTAAGTTTAAACATTGAGAAGTGCTTCCTAGTGTCTTACTCTAGAAGGATTTCTAGAATAGAATCCTGTTACTCAATTGGCGGCGTTACGATTTCTCGTAAGTCCTCGATCAGAGATCTTGGGGTAATATTTGACGAGAAGTTTACTTTCTCCGATCATGTTCTTGGTGTGACGGCTGCGGCTTCCAGATCTCTCGGTTTTATAATTCGAACATGCCGATACTTTCATAATATGGACACTTTGAAGACTCTTTTCTTTGCTCATGTTATTTCCAAACTGGAATATGCATCTATAGTCTGGTACCCCATCTACAAATCTCAAACTAGCCTCCTGGAACAGATACAACGCAAATTTCTGAAATACCTCTCATTTAAATGTGATGGTCGATATCCTGCCCGTGGAGTGAATTACAACGAGTTGTTGGAGCGACATGATATCGTATCGCTGTCAGATAGGAGAAAAACTCTTAGCGCTTCATTTATGCTGAGTGTCGTTACTGGGAGTGTTGATACGCCGGATTTACTGTCGCGTGTTTATTTCATTGTTCCACGCCTGGGATCTAGGACAAATCAACTAATTTATGTCCCTACGGCAAGGACCAATATTTTGCTGAAGGCCCCTTTGGTTCATTCGGCGGTGAATTTCAACAATCTGCAGTACGATTTGCTGTGACCACTATTTGTATGAATATATTTTGTTTTAAGATACATATTTCATTTTCACAATGTAACTATGGTTTAATTTTTTTTTTTTTGTATTTCTTTGTTTGTTACCCGTTTTGGAGTAATAATCTCTGTTGGGTAACTTAATAAATTATTATTATTATTATTATTATTATTATTACGCATAACCTGTTACCCCTACATGTAGCTGCACTACAACAGTTTCAGTGCAGTAGTTAAGCCCTGAAGATGTCCCATACAAATGGGTACGAAACGTCGGCAGATATGTAAGTGACGCGGTTCCAGGCCGGAAGCCCAGAAGCAGATAGCATGGACCACGGCTGCGGAAGTCTACGTACCAGATTAAAAATAGTTTTGTTTTTTATTTTAAAAACTTGGATTTTAGTAAAAATTTTGGATATCTTTGTTACTCCAGAACATATTTACGTGATCTAAATATGTACAATTTAATACTATTTTAACGTAAAAAAATTACGTAAAATTTTCAAAATGATTTTTTATTTCCGATGATTAAAATTAGTTAAACTTTGTACGTCATTGTAATGTAAAAATCGTCTTCATATTTGAATGATGCATTGCACTCGCGTACGCCAAGATTATTGACGTTCTTTCAGGTTAAACGAAAATTATAAGAAATTCTAAAATAATCATTGCAAGTTCATATTCCGGGAACAATTAAAATTGTAGTAATTAATCGTTTGAAGACTGTTCGTCGCTTGCTATTTTCAGTCTTCCACATCTAAATTTACAATTCGCGATAATATTCTTCTACATTCAAGATCTTCTTACTATTAGTGGTGGGGATTATCTTTTTGCATAAAAACACCAAGGCGCCACATTACAAAATCTATAATCGAATTGTTGATTGTAGCCATAAGTGGCACACGCGTTCCTTGCCTATTTACTTGCCAATAATTACGTTTAACGCCATAAATCAAGGTCTATTAATTACTGTTTCAGATAAGATAACTTTAATCGTTAACTAAAGTCAGAGTGCTTTGAAGTTTTGAATAAAAAAAAATGCCCGTAGCGGAAGAAATCGTCAGACGTCAGTGTATACCCGTAATTTACACCAGAGGAACTCACTATGAAGTAGGATACGATATCGTAAGTGTTTTTGCACTGTATTTTTTAAGAAATGATCCGTTACTGTGGTAAGCGCGTGTGATTGTTTTGCGAATTATGCGTAAACCTAGTTTGACATTTGACAATATTTTTTATATAAACTTATGAAGCGGATACAGAGCGCGCGCAGAATTTTGTCCAAATCTTTTTTAAAACAATTATTAACTAGATAAATAAACAAAGAGAGTTGCAATGTTTGTGTATAAGTGTCTAAAAATATTTAATCGTCCCAAAGAACGTTTTCATTTGCAACTTGAAATTACGGTGTTTAGGTCGTAGGTTTATTACGCGTCGCATAAATACAGTACCTTTAGAGTTTTTAAAGTGCCTAGTCTGATAGTAAGTTCTGTTACACAGGATATTAGCATTAAAAAAAAAGGAAAACAATTTTTAGAGGAAGTCTTTATTAAAAAATATTCAATAACTTTTACCGCAAACATATTTGAACAAACTATTCGAAATATCCTTCTTTTAACTTTTACGCATGTTCTTAATCTTTAATATATCAAGTCTACCGAAAAGTTCTGTCCGCTTTCAGAATAAATCAAAATAATACATTTTTCAAACCTTGAGCAAACATTATTTATGACGATTTGGTACGTAGACTTCCGCGGTCGTGGTCCATGCTATCTGCTTCTGGGTTTCCGGGCTGGAACCGCGTCACTATTATATCTGCCGACGTTTAAGCACCCCAATAACCTTAACCGCAATGATGGCTACCCCCCTACATAACGCTTGGCAATCCTGCATCTCTAATCTACCCAACTGCAGCCGTAACGCTCCATTGACCCATGACCCATTATCCATATATAAACGCGTCCCCCATCGACTTACACCAGTTTCAGTGCAGTAGTTTAGCCCTGAAGGTGTCCCATACAAATGGGTACGAAACGTAGGCAGATATACTAGTGACGCGGTTCTAGCCCAGAAACCCAGAAGCAGATAGCATTATTTATGACGTCTTGCCTGCGTGATGGCAATTTGTATACCTCATTATTAAAAAAATGCCTTATTCTTAGAGGCGAAAAATTAAACCAGTACTTGTCTGATATCTTCTTCGTTTTTGAATGTTTTGTCCTGCAAAAAATGTTGTAAGGACAGAAACAAGTAATAATCAGAGAGTGCTACGTCCAGAGAGTATGGTGGATGCGACAGAATTTCCCAGCCTAGCTCTGCAAGTTTCTGACGAATCCCCAAAGTAATATGTGACCTGGCATTATTATGAATCAGTATGATGTCCTTCCTATTGAACACCTCCGGTTTCTTTTCTTGCAGTGCTGTTTTTAAAGTATCCAATTGCTGACAGTACTTCTCCGAATTTAGCTTTTCGTTCAGTTTCAACAGCTCAAAATGTATTAGTCATCGAATGATCCACCATATACACAACATTCTCTTACTCAAGCTCAACTTCGGTTTAGAGATGAAGGGGGCGGCTTTCGGGGTTCATAATATGCCCTTTTCCTTACAATATTTTCATAGGTAATCCACTTTTCATCCCCAGTTATCATCGAGTCCAAGAAGGGTTCGATTTTGCCGGCCTCTTTTCTTGGAGTGCTGTTTTTAAATTACCCAATTGCTGACAGTACCTTTTCGAATTTAAGTTTTCGTTCAGTTTCAATAGCTCAAAATGTATTAGTCATCGAATGTCCCACCATATACACAACATTCTCTTACTCAGGCTCAACTTCGGTTTAGAGATGAAGGGGCGGCTTTCGGAATTCATAATATGCCCTTTCCCTTACAATGCTTTCATAGGTAATCCACTTTTCATCCCCAGTTATCATCGTGTCCATCGTGTTCCGTGGAAGCATAGATGTGCATTCTTCAATTCTTCTCACATAACTTATATGGGACCCATCTCGAAGATTCCCGCACCAATCCTAATTTCCGAATATAGTCCGAAATGGTTTGTTGAGCTGAATCAAGCCTTTCCGCAATCTCCGACGTTGTCAAAAAAGAATTTTCCTCTAACATGATTTTGACAGTATTGTCAACGAACAAAGATGGTCGCCCAGAGCAATGTATTGGTTCTCGAATGTTCCACTATATACACAACATTCTCTTACTCAGGCTCAACTTCGGTTTAGAGGTGAAGGGGGCCGGTTCCCGGGATTAATAATATACCCTTTTCCTTACAATTTTTTCATAGGTAATCCACTTTTCATTCCAAGTTATCATCCGGTCCAAGAAAGGTTCGATTTTGTTCTGTGCAAACAGAGATATGCATTCTTCAATTTTTCTCGGTTAACTCATATCGCATCCATCTCGAATATTTCCATACCTGAGCTGAATCAAGCTTTTCCACAATCTCCGATGTTGTCAAAAAAGGATTTTGCTCTAACATAAACTTGACAGTATCGTCGTCGATCAAAGATGGTCGCACTGAACGCACCGAACGCAGCTTATCAGAAAGGTCGAAATCACCTATTTCAAATTTTTCGAATCATCTTCTGTATGTTCTACCAGAAACTGTACCTTCGCCAAACACTTTCAATAAATTTCTACACGCTTCTGTAGCATTTCTTCCTTGTTGAAATTCGTACAAAATACAACGGCGCAAATGAACTTTATCAGTAGCCATGGGTACACGATCGCGTCTCACTTAATACTAACATGAATCATCTTTGTTTTAATTCATTTGCTATGTTATTATGTATACATTTAATGATAAAAAAGAGAATCAAATATGGGTTAAATGATGCGCATAATCGTTGAAACTTGTTGAAACCGGAACAAGTAGAACTTTCCGGTACACCTAATAAATATCTAAATCGACAATAGGTGTTATTATGGATTTCTTTAAACTGTCCAAATTTCTATAATTTTTAGAACGGACCATATTTTATAACCAAGACGATATAAACGCGAGCTAGATAATGGCCAATCTTTTTATATATTGTTTTTTATTTTAACAAAGAAGACTTATTGTCTTTAAATACTGCACTTGTCAAGTTACATAACCTATCTTAAATTTGGCTTCAAGCGTTACCAACTTAAGTTACATTTTACGTGGCTTGTAATAAAACTTAATAATCGACTATATCAATTTCTTGGAATAATTCAAATGTTAATGACACCCATGATGATACTGTCAAGTTCATGTTAGAGCAAAATCCTTTTTTGGCAACATCGAGGATTGCGGAAAGGCTTGATTCAGCTCAATAAACCATTTCGGGCCATACTATCTGCTTCTGGGTTTCCGCGCTGGAACCGCGTCACTGGTATAATTTCCGACGTTTCCTACCCACTCGTATGGGTAGCAGTAGCAGTATTTGAGCCCTGAAAATGTCCAATACGAGTGGGTAGGAAACGTCGGCAGTTATACCAGTGACACGGTTCCAACCCGGAAGCCCAGAAGCAGATAGTATGTACCACGACCACGGAAGTCTACGTGCCAGATCATTTCGGACCATATTCGAAAACTATATGGAAATATTCGGGATGGGTACCACATGAGTTAACAAAAGGTGGAAATTTTTGAAAATTTATCAAAGATATAATTATAAGAGCAATAATATTTATTAATTAACCAAAAGAGAAACTCCAAGTGGAGTAAATAAAATACATAGAAGAACGAAACATTACATCGATAACACAAATAATAATAGAAAATAATACAAATAAAACTATACAATTTTGAACGATGCGGTGATAGAGGAGGTTGAACTTTCTGCATTAATAGAGCTTTGAAAAGTAGACAGGGAAAACCGTTTCTGGCGTTTCAAGTCGTTCATTAAATATTGATTCTAATGCGGAACTGCGAACTTTACGCCAGTCAATAGCTTTAGTACATCAATTGTTCCAGAGAATAAAATCAAAATCATAAAAGTTGCACCGATGTTCTACCTCCGTTCTGCTAGGGATTCAAAGCCATATTGATTTTATAAGTTCATAGTCAATGTTGTGGCCCGGATAAAAACCATTTCCTTTGCAGAATAAATATTTTAGGAAAATAGGGTACCAAACCATAACTGCATATTCAAGCTTACTACTAAAGAAGATTTTACAAGTTTGTGTAATAAACCCAAGGGTCTTATATGCAATAGCAGCTACAGCAGATGCTTGCTCAAAAAAGGATAATTTGGAGTCAAAAATAACACATAAATCTTTTATGGAATCCCCATATGAAACTGACACATTATCAATATAATACTCCGACTGATTCCTATTTAATTTCTTTGCATAAGAAACAAAAAACATTTGTCAATGTTTAAAGAGAGATTATTGTTGCCCTACTATATAGGAATAAAACTTGCATCTTGCAGAAGTCTAACGTCGCAAGAAGTATTTATTTTGTGGTAAATTTTCAAATTTGAAATACTGGGCATTTAATTGTGGTAATAAGTTCATTGATGAAGAGAACAAATGGAAAAAATCGGAGATTTGATCATTGGGATATCCCAGATGTAGAAACATTTAATTTATTCTTAATATAACCCAAAGATTCACTTCTTAAATTTTTGCCACTTGTTTACCGAACACCCTGTATAATTCAATGTCTTTAAAAAACAAACATTAGTATGTGTAAACATAGATGAAGAAACATCTTCATCATTGATAATCAACATTACTAAAACCTAGTAAAATAATCATCGGTTAAACTTTCCAATAGCAATTAATAAATTTAAAATTTAAAACAAAACATTATACATTCATAATAAATAATGGTACGTAAAAAGACTTGATAATAATCTCTGAGAAGTAATTGAAAAAAAAACTTTTTAATTAAACCAGTGAGGTATTACTCTTTGTTGATACAATCTTACCTATAAATTGTATTTATATATCGGTTATTTAGAAGGCACATTGTTTATTTATTAATTATTCGATAAGTACTAGCTATACTTATTTTTTTTTGCTACTATATATGTACTTGGTAATGTAACTGTAATGAGAATAGAACCCTTTTTTATTGGCATTAATTGGCATAATACAATAGTATAACAACGTATCAATTTCCATTAAAAGGAGACAAGGATTTCATTTTTTTTATACATAAAATGTACACTAATCGTATGTGTATGTATAATATCGTATATACAGTTACCCGATTATGTAATCGAACAGTTTAAAAATCAAGGCAAACGTGATCAAAATTTTCTAACCTTGGCTTTTTCTTATTAATGGAATTGAAATAATTAACCCCCTAAAGATCGGAACAATTAGAAATTTACAGTTAAAAATTGATTATATTTTCAAAATTGCATAAAAGTATATAGTAGTGTTAAATTATATTGGGTCTGGGAAAAAGTTCGTGGCGTTTTTTCAGTAAAATTCAACTGGTCCCCGCATGGCGCGTGGACGAATTCATTTAAACCGAATATGCTCCATTATTATCGACAATGTTTCGCCATTTTTTTGGTAGATCCATGATCCCATCGGTGAAAAACTTCTGTGGTTTCTGGTCGAAAAACTGAATCAAGTAGTTTTCACAGGCTTCTTTTGAAACCAACTTAATTCCATTGAGAGAGTTCTGCAGAGATCGAAACAGATGATAGTCAGAGGGTGCTATATCCGGACTGTAAGGTGGGTGCATCAAAACTTCCCAACCAAACTCTCTCAATTTTTGACGGGTCATCAAAGAAGTGTGTGGTCGGGCGTTGTCATGATGGAAGACAACACCTTTCCTATTAATCAATTCGGGCCGTTTTCTTTCAATCGCCTGGCGTAATCTCTCTAGTTGTGCACAGTAGAGTTGAGAATCAATCGTCTGACCAGTTGGAAGTAGCTCGTAGTGGACGATTCCCCTCCAGTCCCACCATACACACAGCATCACTTTTTTTGGCGTCAATGTTGGCTTAGCGAACGCTTGTGACGGCTCACCATCCTTTATCCACGATCTTTTACGCTTCCGATTATCGTACGTAATCCATTTTTCATCTCCGGTTATTAAACGTTTCAGAAACGGCTCGATTTCATTCCGTTTCAGCAGCGCATCGCAGATGTTAATTCGGTCCATCATGTTTTTCACGCTCAACTCATGAGGAACCCATACGTCAAGCTTTTTTTTGTAACCAGCTTTGTGTAAATGGTTCAAAACAGTTTTGTGGTCAATGCCTAGCTCCATGCCAATATCGACACTGCTGATATGCTTATCTTGTTGGACTTTTTCAAGAATTTCATCAGATTTTTCAGTGATTGGACGACCGGAGCGTGACTCATCTTTCACATTGAAATTTCCAGAACGAAAGCGAGCGAACCATTTCCGCGCAACAGATTTCGATAAAGTACCTTCACTGTACACAGCACAAATTTTATCACAAGCCTGCGCAGCGTTCTTCCCCTTATCATAATAATATTGCAGAATATAGCGAAATTTCTCATTATTCTTCTCCATTTTCAAGTGCGAATTACTTTCCAACCACTGCACCGATTACAATGTTTCTACGCTCAAACTAACGTTCGGAAGGTCATCTAAAAAACGAGCCCTCGGTGGTGTCGCTGTGACTTGTTGTTCTTTAGTTATCGGCAACCAATGCCATCTATCGGGAAAAACGCCACGAACTTTTTCCCAGACCCAATATTTATTTAATAAATGGTTGTTGTACTTGTACATTGTACATTGTATATGTGGCGTTGGAACTCATATATTCGTTGCAATAGGGCGCTCAATAGAATTTTGAAAGCATAAAGAAAATTTCGCAAAAATAAAGTTTATTAATTCTACTTTCATTGACGAACATCTAACGGAAAGGTAATGTTGATGAAGCCTGTGGTCTCTTGATTTTCAAGAGCAGCTTTGACTAGCTTTTTTTCAACAAACTGAACTCGTGTTCAAAATTCAAATAATTCTATGCAATTTTTACAAAATGATTTGATTGGCGAATTATTTTTTAACATCAAAAGACAATAACTGGAGATAATTAAACATCGGTGCATGAATGAACTTCATTTTTAATGGAAAGTTATGGAAAAAATTCAAGCACTCCATTCAATTATAAATTCAGAAACAAAACGATATTTTTTTCACCTTGGTTTTTGAGTTGGAACCGCATCGTTAATAATTCTGCTAGCGACGTTTCGTCACTACTTGTATAGGACATATTTCGAGCTCAGCTGCTGTTACTGTCTTCGTTATTGCACCGACACTCTCTCAGTGCAACAAAGTCGCGTCTTTGATAATAGGGAGCAGAATTGTCGAAGACGTTCCAGACCGAAAGCCAAGATGAAGAAAGTATGGAGAACGACCGCAAATATCTACGACCCAAACCGATACTATTGGAAATCTTTAAAAAATATGAACAAGAAAAATTGAATAAATGAATAAAAGTTAATAACAGTGACACCTTCCCTAGCTCTGATAACTACTTGTATTCGCCGTGGTAAGTTCACCATCAAATTTTGGATAGGTTCTTGGAAAATATAATCTCATTCAAAAAAGCACTGCTTGTTCCAATTAGTGGAGATTACTAGGAACTGGTAAATGTCACCTTGCTGAACTTTCTAGAGTATCTCGAACGTGCTCAATTCGATTTATGTCTGGGTTTCATGGCGGCCATTCCATGACTTGAATATTGATCACTCGTAAGTAATCCGAAGCTTATCTAGTGATGTAGGCCCTCGCATTACATGCGATGCACATGAACATGAAATTTTTCTCTAAAAATGGTGCAACAGACATTACCTAAATAATGTTCTCTACGTAGTTTTCTCCATTCACTGACTTTTGGCGAATAAGGTTTCTCTGTGCGGGTGTCAAAGCAAATATCTCCCCAGAACATTTTTGATCCACTAACAAATGATTCTCTTCGAGAGATTGAACAGTCGTAATATCTTTTTCCAGTTATAATCTTTCGTGACCATCTGGATGTCTTTTAAATTTTGCATAGTGGCACATAAAGGATGCCATTAATCAAATGTCGATACTAAAAATTAACTTCCATCTTTAGTTAACCTAAATCCAAAGTTTCAGTGTGATACGTGTAGTGTTGTAGCCAAAACGAACTGTCAAAGTTGACAAGTTATTTGAAAAATGGAATTAAATCCAATACACTTTCGCGGAATAATTTTTTATAATTTCCCAAGACAATTATCTCAACAAGAATGTCTCGCCGAGTCGGTTTCTGTTTTCGGCAATGAAGCACCACATCAGTTAACATATATATTTCTCATTGTTGTGGAGAATTCAAACGTGGACGTATTAGTCTTAGCGACGATGCAAGAGCAGATTCACCAAAAACTTCGATGCTGTGCATCAACGAATATCGACATGTGACATATCGCCAGATTGAAGCATTATTTGGAATTTCAAAGACCTCAATTCAAAAAATTTTGCATAAAGAATTGTGCGTAAAAAATTAGTTTCCATTTGGATACCTCATTTATTGGTCGAAGAACAGAAAGTAGCTAGAGTGAATTGGTCTCAAAAACTCTAGATCGCCTCAACACCGGAAACTCTAAAAACGTGTACAACACTGTCGGTGGTGATAAATCTTGGATTTACTCATACGGGCCAGAAAATAAACGCCAGTCATCTGTTTGGGTGTTCCAAGGTGAAGAAAAGCCGATAAAAGTCATCCGTTATCGAAGTGTCTCCAAAAAGATGATCGCGTATTTGTCTCGAAAGCAGGTCATGTAGCAACAATTCCTCTACAAGATCAAAGAACTGTTCCTGCCGATTGCTGATTTATTTGTTTGCCGTAAGTTATCGCTGAGCTTCGAAAAACCAACTTTGAACGACCAATCATCCTCCACCAAGACAATGCAAGTTCGCGCACGACACGCAAGACAATTGAAATTTTAACGCAACAAAACATCGAAAGTCCCAACAATTTCTTTACCTTGACGAAAATCAAGAACGGAGTGCATGGTCAAAAGGTTCAGTCGTCAGAAGGACCAGTCGATGTCTTCCAAAACGCTACTTTGACTGTACCAACAAACGAGTGGAACAACTGCTTCCAGAGTTGGGTCGACCGTATCCAAAGACGAATTAATCTTCGTGGAAAATATTTCGAAAAACAATGAAATCTTTAGAAGCTATCTACAATACTTATTCCAGTTTTATATACAAAACTTAAAAGAGAACCCATGTAGTTTCGTCCGAAAACAAAATTCGCTTCCAATCTTCAAGATTTCTGGCAAATTTCAAACGTTCTATTCTGTGTGCTGTGATAAGCAATAGTCTTCTTCAGGTCGTCTATTACTACTTAATCTTACTTTTCTCAACCTTCTCCTTACAGTTAAAGCAGGAAGTCTGAAATTGCTTCAAACTGGTTACTGAGTTAAGTGCTTGTTAGTTTCTTATTTCTGAAAGATTTCAGTTGCAAAAAACAATCATTTCTAGGACTCGTAAGTCGTCTTCTACCTTGACCACCTTCTGGAATGCGATCCGGTTTCCCTAAATCTCCTAACCATTTGACTGACTGTTGTACGTCCTTTTTTTAACAAAGTCGATGATCTTACACGTGCATCATTGGTTAAATGATGTATTCGGTTCGCCATTTTGAATTTAAACTTTACGAACTTAAATTAAAAAAAAAATATTAACAAACTCGTAATTAAAACTTAAATGAAGAAACTATAATTTGAACGACCCAAAAAAAGCTGTTTAATACGAGGGAGCGTTTTTATATTCGCGGAATGAGTGGGTTGTAGAGGGGTGAGTAGGCGCATTGGGGGCGTGGCCTGTGCAGCGACTCATGATTAGTATAAATATGAAGTTTCATTGTTATTAGACTGTTAGTCTTTGAGCTATCGTCAACCAAGTAACATAATCAGGAGTGAAAAGTGAAATATGGAAAAAATCGAATATCGTGCCGTTATAAAGTTCCTTACCAGGCAAGGAAAATCAGTCGCGACCATAATGAATGAGATGTCATTGGTTTACGGCGACTCTTGTCCAGGAAAAACCATGGTGTACAAGTGGCATAGTTTATTTAAACAAGGAAGGGAATCCCTTGAAGACGACCCGAGGCCGGGCAGGAGCATTGAGGTGACCACGCCAGCACTTATCCAAAAAGTTGAACAAATTGTACTCGAAGATGTTCGACTAAAGAAGAAACAACTCGCAGAAATGGTTGGAGTATCCGATACAACAATTTTTAAAATCCTACACGATCATCTCGGCATGTCTAAGGTCAGCGCAAGATGGGTGCCGAGAATGTTCACGCCGCCGCAAAAACAACAGCGCGTAGAGTGTTCGCGTGCATTTTTGGACCTCTGTAATGAAGACAAGGATGGTGTATTGAGTGGAATTGTTACTGGAGACGAAACTTGGGTTCATCATTATGAACCCGAGTCCAAACAAGACTCCATGCAGTGGCATAAAAAGGGCACAGCACCTCCCAAGGAATTTAAAGTGTCACATCAGCTGGGAAACTCATGGCAACGGTATTTTGAGACTCGGAAGGAATATTGTTGATTGATTATAAAGATATAGGTGTTTCTATAACCGGAGAATATTACGCTTCAATATTAGAGCGACTAAAAGAAGCCATTAAAGAGAAAAGACGGGGAAAATTGACAAAAGGTGTTCTGCTTTTGCATGACAACGCGCCCGTCCACAAGAGCCGCGTTGCGTTAGCTGCCCTGCATAAGGTGGGCTTCGAAATTGTGAATCACCCACCCTACAGCCCAGACCTGGCCCCGAGTGATTATTACCTGTTTCCGAAAATGAGAAAAGAGCTGCGGGGTAAAAAATTTACTGCCGATGATGAAGTCAAGGAGGCAGTTTCAGCGTATTTTGCAGATAAAGAGAAATCATTTTTTTATGAGGGTATAAATAAATTAATTGAAAGATGTGAAAAATGTATCCGTCTTGCAGGTGAATATATTGAAAAATAAAAATAATTTGGTTTTTTTATTTCCACCCCTTGTCCCCCATTCCGCGAATATAAAAACGCTCCCTCATAAAGGTTGACATTAACTATCGACTGTTTTCGTCAGAAATATCAAAATTGCTTTGTTGTGAGATGAAGCTACTAGAAAAGATCAAAGAAAATAATTATACCATGCGAGGCGTTTATTTTAATTTTAAATACGAGTTTATTAAACGTGAAATACAAATACTCGCGTTTTCTCGATTAAGGCCAAGTCATTTATCAAATATTGCCCTCTACAGCTTACATATTGTCGTGTTTTCTTTATAATTGAACGTAACAATATTTAGAATATGTTTAGAAATATAAAAAAAACTCATGGTATTCATTCATTGTATTAACTTTCATGTGGATTTCTTACTTATTATTGCTTATAATTAGGTATTTGTGTTGTTATGTATACACGATTTATATTTTATTGTTCTGTCTTGTTTGGATTTACTTTTAGACTACGCAGTAAAGCATTTTATTATCATATTACTATCTAAAGCATAATAATCTAATTGTACACCTGTAACTTATTTTGCTTTTCCGTTATCTTTTTTTTTTTTTACAAAACGAAGGACATTTCGTTCCCGACTGTATTATTAAACTTATTTTTGTTTTCTTTTAATTTTTTACAATATAAATTTCATTTCTTTGATCGCTGCACACCTGCATTACACGAAAAATAACTTTACTCTGTAATTTGTATTTTATTGGAACAGTAATACAATATTCATATTTTCTTCAAGTCATCGACGTGCTTATGTAAGTTCATAGGAGGTTCGGCTCAATAAAAATTTCTTGAACTGGGTTAATACGAAATATTGATTTCCTTAATTCTTTTTTTTATCTAGAATAGAAGTGACCAAGGTTAAGTCTATCGTTTAGGTTTCTAATTTAATTCAGATGTAAAAATAAAAGGTTCAGATAATATGGAAACTCCTGCGTCAGACATTAGCATATTTTTAACATATAAATAATCTCGGTAACAATCGTTATTTAAGGAAAAATATACACTAACTTTCACGGAAGTTCGGTCAAGAGAAAAATTTCAATTTCAAATTGAATTCGAAAACTTCTAAAACTTGGGGGAAAAATTTAAAATTTTTAAGCATTTCTATAAAGACTAAATAATTTTATATACAACTGGAGTTAGACAACGTGGAAGAAATTAATGACTTTTTCCTCAACTTCATTCCCAAAAGTTTTACGCAAGCAAAAGACGTTCGGAGACTTTTTACCGTCGATTTACTTATAAAAAAGTAAAACACACTATTCCACCCTTTCATAGGACATTATACTGAACCAAATAATTTTGAAGATGAGGTCCTACGATGTCTGAGAGAATTGGAAAATACCTTCACTATGGGTCACCATCATATTCATTCTTTTTTGGTAAAAGATCGTGTTTACATCTTCGTCAGTTATATTAGTTTTTAATTTCTCGTTGAAGACTTCAGTTTTTCCAGGATACTAGAAAATTGCAAGACTTATTCCTGTTTACAAAAAAGGCCAATTGCTATTAGGTGTAGCGGAAAGTCATTACCGGTTTTTTCGTAAAAAACTACATAATTGTCAAGAAAATGGAAAAATTTCTTTATTCAAAGTATTAGCCATTTGATTTTACACATCTTGCTCATCTATCAGGCAATTTATGGATGCCATTCCAAGAAGCTGTTTGTCCTTTGAGCAAATACTATTCATCGAAGCAATTTCTAACTTCTTCGAAATTGGCGAAGTACTGCTCTGCAAGCGCGTGTCCCGTTCATACGCGGCAGTTGCAATATTATATCTCATCTAAGTGCTTTCTACGCTTTTTTGACCGGTTTTGCTGTATGAGACGGTGCGTTATCGTGCTGTAAAATCACTTTATCGTCTTCGGGCCCATTCTGGACGTTTTTCTATCAATGTATGGTTGAAATTGATAACATGTTGTCGGTAGCGATCAGTATTAACTGTTTCACCAGGTTTCAACAGTTCGTAATATACCACGCCACTCTAGTTCCACCAAACACAGAGCATTGTCTTGCGACCAAAACGATTTGGCATTGAAGTCGATGGGTCGACTTCGCCAGGTGATAGCCATGATTTTCGGCGCTTAGGGCTTTCTAAATAAATCCATTTTTCATCATCCTTCACTATTCGATGCAGAAATGACTTCCGATCATACCCTTGAAGCAACATTTCGCAGACGATTTTTCGATTTTCCATTTGCTTGTCATTCAATTGATGTGGCACCCATTTTCCCATCTTTCAGATTTTTCCCATTGCTCGTAATCGGTCGTTAATCGTTTCTCGGTCCACGTTTAAAGCTTTTGCCAATTGGTTTTGAGTTTGGGTTCGGTCTTCATCCAATAACTCCTGATGTTTCACATCTTCAAACTTTTTCGGTCTTCCAGAACGTTCTTTGTCTTGCACATCAAAATTACGACTTTTGAATTGTCGAAACCACGCCTCACATGTTTTTATGGTTGGAGCATGTCACCGTAACATTCTAACCAGCAAACGACGACTTTCAGTGGCTTTTTTCTTTTGTTTAAATAAAAAAAGGAATGCGTGCAGCAAATTTAACTCAATATTTGCTTTTTGTTCAAAATTCATTTTTCGACCAATGCCAAATACACACTGTTACTTTATATGTAATTTCCCTGCTACTAATGATGCAAATGTCGTTACCGACGCGTATTTTTTTTAATAGATGGCGCCACTAAAAATTACTATTAAAGTTCGGTCGTCTTTGCGACAGACTATGTAGATATTCACTTTTGATTGCTGTAGTTGTAGGTCTCAAATTGTATTGGTGCGCATAGCATATAACATTATTTATGTGGCTGTATGTGTGTAGTTGTGTGTGTGTGTGTGTATAGATATAAATTAATCTATTAATAATATATAATACACATATGTTCTGGAATATTTTTTATCATAAAATTAGTTAGGCGAATAAATATTATTATTATTAATAGATTTTTCAGCTCTAATACTATTATATTATAATATCGAAGCATTTTTTACATTTGAATTGGTTGCTGAAGACACCATTCATAAAATAATGAACTCAATTACCGTAAAATCTTAGGATATGGTGAAACTATTAGGTGCGCAACTAAGTTCTGGCTGTTTTTTTTTTTATGAAAATGCAACTTTATTGTGAAAAAATGTTTACAAATGAATCATTCAAAATATTGCCCACGCTAGCAACAACATTTTCCTATCTTTCTGGTAGAGCTCGAACACCATCATTTTGAGATGTCTTCATATGAACGGAACTGCTGATTAGCCAGACCATGTGCCATCGAACGGAACAAGTAATAATCGGACGGCGCAATATCTGGGGAATATGGCGGGTGGGGTAGGACCTCCCATTTGAGCGTTTCTAAGTAGGTTTTAACGGGTTTGGCAACATGAGGCCGAGCGTTGTCATGCTGTAGAATCACTTTTTCGTGCCTCTGCTAGTATTGTGGCCGCTTTTCGCGCAGTGCTCGGCTCAATCGCATCAATTGAGTTCGATACCGTTCCTCAATGATGGTTTCGTTCAGTTTCAAGAGCTCATAGTAAATAACACCGCCCTGGTCCCACCAAATACACAGCAAAACCTTCGCAGCGTGAATATTCGGCCGAACCGACGACGTAGAAGCATGACCGGGCAGTCCTCGTGATTTCGTTCTCTTTGGGTTGCCGTAATGAATCCATTTTTCATCACCCGTAACGATGCGATGAAGAAAACCCTTCCTTTTTTGCCGCTGGAGCAGTTGTTCACAGGCGAAAAAACGACGTTCAATGTCTTTTGGCTTCAAATAATAAGGAACCCAAGTTCCTTGTTTTTGAATCATTCCCAACGCATGCAATCGCTGGAAAATGGCTTGGCGGGTAACTCCTAATGCTGAAGCAAGCTCTTTTTGCGTTTGGCACGGATCCTCATCGAGCAATGCCTCCAATTCAGGTGTCTTCGAAGGTTTTTGGTCTTCCTTCACGCGAACGGTCATCAACATCGAAATCACCGTCATTGAAGCGACGGAACCAATCACGGCACGTTGTTTCACTTAGAGCAGTATCTCCGTAAACTTTTTGGAGTTCTCGATGCGCTTCAGCCGCCGTTTCCTTCGAATGAAAGAAGAAAAGCAACACTTCCCGCAAATGACGATTATTTGGAACAAAATCAGACATTTTCACACAACCAAAAATATATGACGCAAAAACAAAATCACTAATGTGTCAAAGTGGTTTATTTACCATATGTCTAAGCATGGTTCATGACGTTTTGGTTATGTCACAATCGACCAGCACTTACTACTGAAGCCGTCTCTTGAAAAACAGCGAGAACTTAGTTGTGCACCTAATATATTGTCCCTATTCTTTAAAATATCTACATTTAATCCTTGAATTCTTGAAAACCTTGTGTCTACGGTATGAAAATATGCATATCTTTTACCTTTGCCAAAAATCCCATACCTTCTTCCTTTGTTGATTTGAGGTAAACTAGTATTCTACCAGTACTTTCTAGGGTTCTTAAGATCACGAATTGTAGAAACATACAAAACAATAACAATGTGCAACATTACAAAGCAAGATTTCACCCCGGGCACAGTTGTGAGACCACATTATTAAGTCACTGATCACGTACTTAGAGCTACGGACAATAAAACACGAAATTATTTTGCAATACGAACGTACCATCCTCAATCCACCATTTTCAATTATTTTAATTTTTTTCAGGGTCGTACCTTCGCGTCTTTAATACAAAATTATCTGGAAATCTCGAAGAATCTCAAACAATTTATTACGGCGTACGACACCATAGAAGGCAAAAAAGCTTACGATGACACGTTAGAAACCCTCAAAAAGAATTTTCCGCAGTATATCGAGGAGTTAGAAGGCACCGCAGATGGAGCGAAAGTTCCTTTTTACAAGGTAGATATTAACGACCGCCAATTTTAAATTACTTGACTTTAATTTTGGCAATTTAGTTATTTTTGCTTCACATGGATGACGTTACCCCGAAAGCTTGTGGTAAAGATGGAAGCAAGGAACCAACAGGATGTTCATCAATATGTGTCAATCAGAAAGATGCCGTAAGTAATTCTAATTATAGACGATTTTTTTAATTAGTTATGTATGATATCTGATTGGCTAGCCTACCTGATTGTTTTTTTTTTTTGGTAATAGTTTTGAGTAACTACGCTTTTGAATTTGATGGAGCCTGTGGTTGATTAACTTAATCACTAAGGTTGATATATAACCCCTTTCCACATTAACTTTTGTAAATCTGCATACGCATTTCGACAACTAAGTTGTCATCATCAGCAGACAATTGCAAAGTGTCGCACCTGGTAAACCACAGCGAAAAATACCTGTACGAAAACAAACTCCGTACGCGATCTATACCGCTGCATTATTCACCACACATGTGGTGAATAATGGTTCTCAGCGGTATAGATCGCGTACGGAGTTTGTTTTCGTACAGGTATTTTTCGCTGTGGTTTACCAGGTGCGACACGGGACCTATCCAGACGACCCTTTTCGGTTTGCTTAATGTCAGAGAAAGAGGAACACTATAATAATTCACATGCAGGTACTTATCGGTCGTGTCCGTGTTCCTTTTTCAATGTCGTTCATTCTAGTTTAAGTAAAACAATTTTTAAAAATCTTGTGAAACGAACACATAGTGTACATCTTGGTTATCAGCGGTATAGATCCGCGTGTCCGGGTTCCTTTTTCAATATCGTTCATCCTAGTTTAAGTAAAACACTTTTTAAAAATCTTGTGAACGAACACACAGTGTACATCTTGGTTCTCAGCGGTATAGATCGCGTACGGAGTTTGTTTTCGTACAGGTATTTTTCGCCGTGGTTTACCAGGTGCGACATTTTGCAATTGTCTGCTGATGATGACAACTTAGTTGTCGAAATGCGTATACAGAATTACAAAAGTTAATGTGGAAAGGGGTTATATATCAACCTTAGTGATTAACTACGCTTTGTTTAGCAATTGAGTCGTATTTATATGTACGCGTCGTTGTTTGCTTTGTCAACAGATATCCTATTGAATGATATAGTGTTTTTACTTCTATTTGAGAAATTAACGTATTGGTTTCTTGTTTTAAATCCTTTTCTGGTTTATACCAAAGAAGAATTTGCACTAATAAGTTATAATTTTGTTTTATACACCAAGATATAAGAAACTTATTTATTTCAGTCAAAAGTAGTAGTTCTTGAAGGAATTTTTGACTTTAACATTTCTTAAATGTTTGATAAACATTTCCAGTGCTAATAGGTGATAAAAACGGAAGTTGAATGAATGCTTTTTGCACTGATTGAATACATTACTTTTACCGGTGTAGAATCAAATGCCTTTAAAAAAATCTACATAATTTACGTAAAGGAATAGACCCTTTATTTCGTTTTACAAGTATGTGAGTTCAGTATAGTCCTCTAAGAGAGACCAAAACCCAGTATGGGTTGATACCCATACTGGGTTTTGTCAATTATATTAAGTTTTGTTAAATAATTCATTAGTTTGTCTGTTAATCACTAAGGTTGATATATAACTCCTTTCCACATTAACTTTTGTAATTCTGTACACGCATTTCGACAACCAAGTTGTCATCATCAGCCAGTGTACGTCTAGGTTCTCAATGGTGTGTACCGCGTACGGAGTGTGTTTTCGTACAGGTATTTTTCGCCGTGGTTTACCAGGTGCGACACTTTGCGGTTAATCTGCTGATGATGACAACTTGGTTGTCGAAATGCGTATACAGAATTACAAAAGTTAATGTGGAAAGGGGTTATATATCAACCTTAGTAATTAAGTTAATCAACCACAGGCTCCATCAAATTCAACTTCAAGTTTGTCTGTTGTAATTCTTATGTCTTTTTCTCATTATAGATCGGTATTACAGTTGATTTTTTCAGTTTTTTACGAATACATACTTCAGTAATTGATTAATGAATTAAGCACTAGATAAGATCACAGAAACTACCCTTATGATCTTCACTTCATCGTTATTCCGTCGTATCCCGCAGATTTCTTTTCTGCTGCGATCTCTAGAATTTGTCTTTTTTCGATATCTCCGATGTATACATGGATTTTATTTCACAACCTGAATTTATTTATAAATAAATGAATGTGATTTTACAACAATATATTTTATTTGTTGAAAAGATAATTAACAGCTGAAACAAATGTAGAGAATGGTAGTTTTGTCTCCGATTTCTCCCACGGACATACGTAACATATTTTTTATTTTTCTTCATTGTATTTAAACATTTTTAAAGCAATAGAATACTAAATAGAGTAAATATTAAACAGAAAATGCTTAAAACTTACATAAAATCTACACAAGAAATACAGGAAGACCTAAAAAAAACGTATCGAACGCTTAATAACTTTTTCCACGATCATTAAGTCACATGCCATGTGTGAAGGCCAAAGTCATAATTCAATTAAAAGGTAATCTATGGAGAAACCCTAGGATTGCGTGTATTTTCAGGGTTGCATTGGTGGATTCTTAAAATTAAATTATGAATGACCTTAAACTAATAAAAATTGATTTTCATCTAATTGTAATATCCAAGTATTTTAATTTCGATTGAAACGATAAATAAACTTTCTCCAAAGTATGGTAACAAAGAATTCTTCGCGAAGTACTTCAAGTGAATATAGGCGCTACAGGGCTTCGCAAGTCCATCCAAACGTACTCTGACTCAGACTGTTGGCATATCCATGAACCACTATAACTGGTATATGCGGGAACATGGTTACAGGCACCGTTTTTCTATCAGTTCTTTAAGGATATGAATAAGGTAGTTTTAAATATACAGTCAGTTACAAAAGTGCTCGTACACTCCTTGAACATTGAATATCATTTAAACTTGAACATCCGGTTCTGATAAAGCACATCTACTCCCATTTAACAATGTTAAAAAACTCTAAAAACTTCTGATAATATGGAAATTGTTATTATTTACGATAACAAAAGAATTTATTAAACATTCTAATATCGAATGTTCCAAAAATTTTCGTACACTTCATCTTCATAAGATATTTCTCTATTGTAGACCACAGATTCAGAACGAATTCGGTATATCCAATCATGCGCTTGTAAAAAATAAGCATTCGATGCTTTAACGAAGATGAGTTGCAGAAGTAAACACATACACTAGATAAAGAAAAAAACTCTAATTGTCAACTTATCGAAAAAGCGTGTCTTGCTGCCATAAAAAAACATTTAAAGTATCCTGAACTGTTGAAATTGTACCGAGAAATAGGCGTCCAAAGTTTCTAAATGAGCGCGATCAGAGAACTATTAAAAGTCCACCGAGGATAGTCGTACAGATGGAATTTGATACTGAAATGAAAGTACGTTAAGAAAACTTGAAGAAGAGAATTTGAAGAAAACCTGATTATAGCACTACAAAAAAAAATTATTATGGCGAGCATAGATAATATGAATATAATATTTGGTGAAAGTAGGGATAATGCTGTCGCATCTATACTGAAAACTAGTAAATTCCTAAAAAGTGTATACCCCAATTTGTTCTATGTTAGATGTTTAGCTCATTACGTTGTATATGCGAATTGGACAGGAGTTTGAAAATATGGATAAACTCAAGAGTTCAATAAATTTCCTCGATGCTCAACAACCCAAAGTGAATATTAAGTTTCTGGGCCTCCGAATTGTTAGCAACCTGACTTGGGAGTGCCACATTAATAACTTGTGTCGCAATCTGGCATCGGCAATATGCTCTATACGAAGAGTAAAACTAGTGGCTACATCCGAGGCGGATAGGGCTGTGTACTATGCAAATTTTCAGGGTAGGGCCATGTATTGCCTATTGATGTGGGGCACGTCTGAGGCGGTTTTCAGAATGCAAAAGAGTGCAATCAGAGCCCTTAGTGATGTATCTAATACCACAACTTGCGTAAATCTATTCAGAAAACACAAAATACTGACCCTCCCATCCTTAGATATACTTGCTTGCTTGGAGTTTGTTCATAAGTCGCCAAGTAGGTTCTGCAAAAATGGTGATTTTCATGAATATGAAACACGAAACCAGAGTAGCTTGGTCACACCGTATCATCGCATTAGAAAAAGTCAGCTAAGTTCAAATTACATGGCTGTGAAGATATACAATGCTTTGCCTGATAGATTTAAGGGCCTACCATGGATTAGACTCAAAAGATTAATAAAATCAGTGCCGGTGGAGAATTGCTCCTATTTAGTAAATGACTTTCTGAAATATAAATTTTGACATTATCATTTTTGTTTTTTTATTTTTTCATTGTTATTCTGGTGTTTTGTATAAATCTTGCGGGTTTTAAAGTGTTTGGTGGCGTATTTATTGTGAGCCATAAAGGTTTTTGTGTTTTTATTTATTTATATCATGTAATGACGTGTGTATGTACATATACATCAATAAATATTATTATTATTATTATTATTTACAAGGTAATGGATGGAGCCTGTGGTTGATTCACTTAATCACTGAAGGTTGATATATAACCCCTTCCACATTAATTTTCGAATTCTATATACGTATTTCGACAACTAAGTTGTCATCATCAGCAGATAATTAAAAAGTGTCGCACCTGGTAAACTACGGCAAAATCCGTACCGTTGAGAACCAAAATGTACACTGTGTACATTTTGGTTCTCAACGGTTTTAATTATAGACTGATATACAGAATTATGAAAATTAATGTGGCAAGGGGTTATATGTATAACAACCTTCAGTGATTAAATTATTTACAAGATTCAAACCTTTCTTAATAATATCTCGGCGTCAAGTTGTTTGATTGTTTTTTTGTTAATAGCAACGTAATGTTTTACTTGGTCCCAGTTAAGCTCAATGGAGTTTAAGTTGCAGTGTTATGGAGGCAATCGTAACATTTTGCGACCCCTTTAATATCATGAACTGCCATTGTTTTGTTGTGGTACTTGATCTTAACAATTACGATAATTACTAGGAACCAGTCGTAGAATAAATATATAAATCATTTGTAAAACAAATGCATGAATAATTATTAAAAATTCCTTTCGCGTAACGCCTCCAGAAAATTAATTACTTTTTATAATCGCTAACCAAATAACAGCTGCCATTTTAGTAAATTTGGAGGACAAGTCATTAATTTTAGTGATAATGGAATCGATTGATTTCGTACTTCCTAATTGATTCAAAATTATCCTTTCCGCATTCTAACAATTTGTGTAGGAGACGCATGTAAAATCTAGTGTACAAGATTTTCCTATGTATATACATATGTATCGCTACATTAAACGCCGCACTCTGATATACACTACCGCTCACGGAAGTATAGACAGCAACTATGTACAATATATCAAGCAACAACAAGAAAAAAAATTAAAAATATCAACGAAATTGAACAAAAATTAATATATATTGATTCCTTATATAATAAAAATTAAAATTCATTAAACTCATTCCTAATATACTTATATATTATATCAGTTATACTTTCTTTTCATCAAAGAAATCACCGTTCGCGGCGATTACAGCTTTTGTTATTCGGGACATTCTTTCTGTTAATTTTCTTATTACATCTGGTGTAATGTTATTCCATTCTTTTTGTAAAATATTCCAAAGTTTTTCCTTCGATGTTGGATTCCTTTGTAACTCTTCTATCGAGTTCATCCCATAATAATTCAATGGTGTTAAGGACCGGACCCTGAGGCGGCCATGTCATTACTTTCAAAATGTTTTCATTTTTCTCTGCTTCAAGGCAATTTTTACACAACAACGACGTGTGTTTAGGGTCATTATCATGCATAAATTCAAAATTATTACTGATTAATCGCAGGCCTGACGGTAAAACGTGATTTTCCAATATTTCTCGGTAATTCTCCGTTCTCATAATACCATCTATTTTTATCAATTCTCCCATCCCGGCTAATGAAAAATAGCCCCAGACTACAACAGAACCACCCCCATGTTTCGCTGTTGGAGCTATGCAATCTGGCAACATTTTTTCTCGCACCGATCGCCTGACGAAAATTCTTCTCTTTTGCCTGAACACTTCAAGTTTCGATTCGTCACTCCACAGTACGTTCTTCCACTCATCGATTGTCCAATTACTGTGTAACATTGCCCATTGAAGTCGTTTCTGCTTATTTCCACGTCGTAATAATGGTTTTCGTGAGGCAACGCGACCGTGTAAATTTGCTTCCACTAATCGTCGTTTCACTGTACTCACAGAAATTTTTTTAGCAAGACCCTGATTAAATTCGGCCGTTATTTCAGGTGCCGTTAATTTTCTATTTCTTTTGCTAATTAATTTAATGCTTTCGTCGTCAGCTTTGGACGCCAGTTTCTTGAAACCGATGAATTGTGAGATTCACTGTCGATTTTTTTACTTTTAATTTTTCGCCAATACCGCGAACTGAATACCCCTCACTATGCAAAGAACAGAAATTACACTATTCGCTTACAAAATAGACAACTTCACACGAGCACGTTCAGTGATCTACTGATGGGCACAAGGAGGTAAAAGTAGGGTAACCGACTCATTTCAGGTAAATTTCTAGACTTTAGTCCCTTCTTAATGGCCGTACCAGTAATCCTGATTATCTATAGTTGGAATTGTCGTTCAATGCTTTTGACATGCAATTTCGGGTAATTATAGTTATTGTTAGATAAAATTGTTTCTATCATATTATTTGGAGAACATATACAAATACAATACCTATTTGAATTATAAACCTTCTTAAGAATAAGATATAATAATACTATCTCTGTTTATTGGCATTAATATAATTTTTATGATCGTTATATAAAATTTAATCAAGTGTCGATACTTCCATGAGCGGGAGTGTATATATCTCACCTACAGTAACAATTTATCCGTAGGTTTCATTTCGTATTAATTTCTTGACACTCACGCGATATTGAAGTAGAAGAAATAATAAAGTTATCTCAAAAATGTAACCTTGTTTTTCTGTCGCAGGAAATACTGGGACATACCGAGGATGCACTGAGCCAAGTATTAAATCATTTCTACATAGTGTCGGCGCATATTATATCGGATCGACCTCGAGGCCGTTGGGGCGTTATCGAAGAGCGATTTTCTTCGTTATGTTACGCCGGACACCTTCCCGGTTACACCATGAATTATAATCACCACGGATTGGTGTTTTCTATTAACACATTGAGCGCTGCGAAACTTCAACCAGGAAATACACGTATGTTATAAAAGAAAATAGCGAAAACAGTCGACTTTTGGTTTAACGAAGTTAGGTTCCGTTAAATCGGAATTTCGTTATGATTATCTTTTAGAACATGCTTTGTTAAACTAGATTTCTTAGGTCGATTGAATTTTATGTGCGCCGTATGTTCTTTATACCGGATTTCTATCGATCGTTTTGTTAGGCCTATGTATTGTTTATTGCAATCTTGATATTTAATTTCGTAAATCCCCGATTTCTTATTGACCTCAACTTTTTCGCATTTCCTAAGAGAGATTTAATAGAGTTAGTGGACCGAAATGTAACTTAAAAACCGCGCTCTTTAAAAACACTATTTAAATTTTTCGCCAAAGGGTGAAATGGTAAACATATAAATTGCTTGTCTCGATTGGTTTAAAGTGACAAACATGGTGGTATCCAGGATTGTCTTTTTTATGTTATCCTTCCTAATTAATCCATTGATTATTTCCGAACTTATTTTCAGTACCTTGTTATTAAATTAGCCCACACTACAATTTTAGAAGTTTAACGAAATTCGAATTTTGTAAAGCAATGTTAATAATTTTTCTATCCTCTCTTTCAGTGGTTTTGCGTGGCCGGTGACAATTTGTCCACCGCTTGATATTGAGGGCAAATTTTCTTTGATAAATGTTGCAATTCCTGCCACTGTTCGACGTGAATCTTTTACTTTTCCAGCAGTTTCACTTTGAGAATACAAACAAACCAGTCCCTAATAAAGTTTCTGTTCAAATCTATCACTGTTTGCAATACTTTTTATCTTGCCCATGACGCATAAGTTCGTTACAAAAATACGAAGAATAAAATTAACTCACCACTAATCTAACTATAAGACGCTAAACTAAAAACGGTAAATACGCTATGTCAAACGCACCCTTGGAGGATTCTAATAATTCTGAATAAATTTTACTTGTACAAACGCATTATACCACCTCTTCGCCTTTCAAGATTTAGTGAGTGTAGGTAAAAACTATGAAGAGTAAGAGATTAGCCACATTTTCAAACGACCTTAAATTAAAAACAAATACTTTTTGAAAGTTTCAAAATATTAATTATTTGATAATAATAATATTTTTGTTTTCTACATAGCCAGGCATTTTATTACACGAGCCTTATTGTCTGCCGAGAACTTCGAGCAAGCTCAAAAAATCCTTCGTGACTCGGGATGTGGAGCGGCCGACGGGTGCTCTGTCAATATGACGTTCCTAAAGCAAGAAGGCGATAGACTCTTCCACAATGCCGAAATGGCACCGGCGTATGAAAATTCAGAATCTCAACTGAACATACTGACAGCTAGTCCTGGCGAGAACCTCATACATTGTAATAGGTATGGCACCTCGACATTTTATCTAATTATTTTGACATCGTGATTAACATTCAAGACTAACTGCTGCAACTATTATGGTGATATCTACTATTGCAGAATGTTATCGCAAAATTTTCAGCTTTCAATTGATGACGGGATGTCCCTTGTGGTACATATTAATAAATTCTTTAAACATACAGGGTATACCGGAATGTTATTACCGGTTTTTTCGTAAAAAAACATAATTTTCAAGAAAATGGAAAAACTTGTTTATTCGAAATATTGACCATTTGATTCTAGATATCTTACCCATCTTTTAGGCAATTTGTGGATGCCATCCCAAAAAAACTGTCTGTCCTTTAAGCAAAACCATTCGTCGAGCCGTTTTCTAACTTCTTAGAAATTGGCGAAGTGCCGCTCTGCAAGCGCGTGTCCCATTGATGCGAAAAGGTGATAGTCGGATGAGGCAAGATCTGGAGAGTACGGTAGGTGTGATGTCCCATTCAAGTGTTTTCAACGCTTCCTTGACGGGTTTTGCTGTATGAGACGGCGCGTTATCGGGCTGTAAAATCACTTTATCCTGCCTTCGAACCCATTCTGGACGTTTCTCTATCAATGCATGGTTCAAATTAATAATTTGTTGTCGGTAGCAATCAGTATTAACTGTTTCACCAGGTTTTAACAGTTCGTAATATACCGCACCCACCAAACATAGAGCATTGAATTGCAACCAAAACGATTTGGCCTTGGAGTCGCCAAGTGATAACCATGATATTTTGTGCTTAAGGTTTTCGAAATAAATCCATTTTTCATCACACGTCACTGTTCGATGCAAAAATGACTTCTGATCATACCTTTGAAGCAGTATTTCACAGACGAATTTTCGATTTTCCATTTGCCTGTCATTCAATTGATGTGGCACCCATTTTCTCACCTTTGGGATTATTCCCATTGCTCACACTTGGTCGTTAATCGTTTCTTGAGCTACTTTTAACGCTTTTGCCAATTTTTCTTGAGTTTGGGTTGGGTCTTCATCCAATAACTCCTGCAGTTTCGCATTTTCAAACTTTTTCGGTTTACCAGAACGTTCTTTGCCTTGCACATCGAAATCACTACTTTTGAATTGTCGACACCACGCCTCACATGTTTTTAAGATTGGAGCATGCTCACCGTAAAGTTCTGCCAGCAAACGATGATTTTCTGCAGCTTTTTTCTTTTGATTAAATAAGAAAAGTAATGCGCGCCGCAAATGCTCTTTTCAGGTGCGAAACTCGTCATTTTCAAAGAGGTATAAGTCTATGACAGTGCCACTTTCGCAAAATATAGCATGTATGGCTTTGAATCATAATCATTGCATATTTAAACCTAGCGATGTTTGTTAGAAAAACCGGTAATGACTTTATGGTACACCTGGTATTTATAACGATCAACTTTTTACGGTGAAAAAGCTTTCTTACTTACAATTTGAATATCTTTAAACAGAAAATTATCTTAAAGTGTATCATCTTATTGTAGATATTTGAGAATTCGTGTTCCAGAAGAACCGTCCTTCATGCTAAGCAGCAGCGACGCACGATTACAAATCTTAGAAAATTTTCCCGAAGCAACTACAAAAGAGGACGTAGTAAAAATGCTAGGCGACCAGAGCCATCCCATATACAAAGTTTTTCAAGAAGTCGGACCTAGTGATAAAGTGAAAACAATAGCAGTTGGTAAGATATAGATTTACACTTTTTTTTAAGCATTTTTGTGCTATATTTTACATAGAACGTATCGTTAAAAAATCAATGATTGAAAGTGTTCTTTGTGGTTATTAATAATATTTATTATGTAGAAAAGAAAAACGTTTTTATCGTAGTATTTTAATTGTAAACACACAACAGAAATCTAAATTGTTTTATGCAGAACGTACCAGAAAGTGTTAATATGTAATACTAGGATGTTAGTAAGCTATTTTCGTAGGTGAAAGGTGAAACGTAGATTTCGAAATCTTTGAGGAAAGTTCTGGTGAGTCCATTTGATTATAAAAGACCTTGTATAGGAGTTTAATAGCATAGAAACTACGGCAAAACTGCAAAACGCTGAAAGCGGTAATCGAGTTCTTTTGTTTTGAGGTGACTCAGTGAGGATATTAGACGCAAACGGCCTGAACTCTGGAGAGCTGGAAATTGGTGGCTGCTTCATTGTTCACCATCAGATCAATGTCTTTGCGACTTTGGTTTCTTCCAGAAAATAAAACTGCAGCCAAAAGGCCGACGATTTGATAGCATTGATGAAATGCATGAAAAATCACCAATAATACTCAACTTGTTCACAGAAAACGACTGAATATCTTCAAGAACTGGGTAAAATGCTGGGAATATTTCGAAGGTGCTAGCAACCGCCAGAAATAAAAGTTAAATTTCAATTTTTTATAACAACAGTCTGGGAATATTTAGGTCACACCTCGTATGTTGAATTTTGTAAGTTCCATTCAGACGATATGCCAAAAAATTAAGAAGTTTTCGCTGAATAACCTCTAACTCCACCTATGAACCAGATAAAAAGGGCTTCAGATAACAGTAGTATATGCCAGCTTAGATCTCATGAATGAGAAATACAAAAAAATGGCCGAGAACAGCCGAATACTGCGCATCCCTTTTAGATCAATTACACCGTGTAATGCAATGTAAAAGGCCTCATTTAAAGAAGAAAATAGAGCTTTCTTTTGGAGGCAATGCATGTGTTCACACTTCGATTGTTTCAATGGCTAAAATGCACGAACTAAATTTCAAACTGCTTCAGCGTATTCACCAAATTTTGCCTCTTGGAACATTTTCCTCTTTCCCAACTTGAAAACTTGGCTATAATTAGAATAGTTTCTCATATACCCAAGTGATCTCAATTATAACGTATTAATTGAAGATTATTTCGACTTTAGAGTATAAAAGTAAATATATATTTCTTCTATTTCAGGTATTTTCGACTGCATTGAAAAAATTTGGTATTTATATTCCGACAACCCTAAGACCAACGAACCACTAGCAATTATTCCGATGATACTAAAATCTAGATAGGAAAATAAAAAATAAAATAAAATATATACATACATACTGTATACACAATAGATGATTTGCTTCGAAATATGATTTTTAATCAATTGAAATTCTTTATAGGGATCCAAACTATTTTCTCAAATAAAAGAGATTATAAAATAATAATGATTATTTACCAAGAATTTTGTGACTTTATTAAGGCATTAATTAATGAAAATTATATTCGGGATTTGTTTGAAAATGTTCGAAAATCGTGATTAAAACAAGTAATGAATTGTTCCGATAGAAACTACAATATGATCAGAGGTTTGGTAGGCGGTAATGATCAAATTCTTAAATGAATTTATAATATTTCATGGGTTTTAATTAATTATTGATTTGTACATATACAGATTAAATGTGTTAAAGTAGATAGATACATCTTCGTTCTTTTTTATTTCGCACTATCACATCTGCATGCCTCCACTTAATGCTTCTTCTTCGCAAGGTGTTTTCTGTTTTAGTGTTTTATATCCTTTCCTCCCTCTGAGGATTCTTTTACATTTTGGATCCAAATTCATTTTTCATCATTGTCTTTCTTTGTTTAACTATACGCATCTGAATTCCTGAATGATTCAAGTTGCCTTTCTTCCATTCAATCCAAAATGCGTTTAATGTTACACCAGTCAATGTTTCTCCTTTGCAACGATCTTTCTACTTCAGTATACTATGATCCTTTGCGGCTTTTTCTTTTATATTTTTATCCAAATCCAATTTTCATAATTGTTTTACTTTTCTTCGTTCGACCATAACCATCTGTATACGTATTTCGACAACTAAGTTGTTATAATCCAGTGTCGCACCTGGAGAAACAACGGCAAAACCCGCACGAAACAAATTCCGTACACGTTTCGTTTCGTGCAGGTTTTGGTGCAGTTTTTCCAGGTGCGACACTGTTAATTACCTCCTGATTGTGACAACTTAGTTTTCGAAATACGTATACAGAATACAGACATTAATTAGGAAAGGGGTTATTTATCAACCTTAAGTGATGAAGTTAATCAACCACAGGCTCCATCGAAATTACCTCCACTTAATGTTTATTTTTTGCAATTCTTCCTCTATTTCAGTATTCTATGTTCCTCTAGGATTTTTTCTTTTATATTTTTATCCAAATCCAATGTTCATAATTGTTTTACTTTTCTTTGTTCAACTATTCGTACAAACTTTCCTAATTACTCAAGTTCTCTTCCTTTCAATCTATCCAAAATGCGTTTAATGTTACAGTAATGACAGTCAACGTTATTATTAATTTTACCTATGCCTCCACTTAATATTTATTCTTTACAATGCTTTTTCTATTTTAGTATTGTATGTCCTCCGGGGATTCCTCTTCTATATTTTGCATCTAAATCCATTTTTCATAAATGGTTTACTTTCCTTCTTTCAACCTTGGGTACCAAATTCTCGAATCACTCAGTTTTGTTCCCTCCATTTTTTCCAAAATGTTTAATGTTACACCAATAACCGCCAATATTATTTTTAGCGTTTCTTATGCATTCACTTAATGTTCTTCTTTACTATGCTTTACATCTTTTTATATTTCACCTCTTTTTTAACGTTTTAGATCCAAATACATTTTTCATAATGATTTTACTTTTCTGCTTCCAAGCATGCTCTCTGTGACTCATTCTTTTACGTCTCTATCCAAATACATTTTTCATAAATGGTTCACTTTTCTTCTTCCAACCTTCGGTACCAAATTCTCGAATCACTCCGTTTTCTTCCTACCATTCTTTCCAAAATGTTTAATGTTACACCAATAACCGCCAATATTATTTTTAGCGTTTCCTATGCATTCGCTTAATGTTTCTTCTTTACTATGCTTTATATCTTTTTATATTTCACCTCTTTTTTAACGTTTTAGATCCAAATACATTTTTCAAAATGATTTTACTTTTCTGCTTCCAAGCATGCTCTCTGAGACTTATTCTTTTACGTTTCTATCACAAAAAATGGTTTACTTTTCTTCTTCCAATCTTGGGTACCAAATTCTCGAATCACTCAGTTTTCTTCCTTCCATTCTATACAAATACACTTTTCGTAAATGGTTTACTTTTCTTCTTCCAATCTTGGTTACCAAATTCTCGAATCACTCAGTTTTCTTCCTTCCATTCTATACAAATACACTTTTCATAATTGTTTAACTTTTTTTCGTCTAATTATACGTATAAAATTTTCGAATCGCTCACATTGTCTCATTGCCATTCTATCTGAAATGGATTTAATTTTATTCCAGTAACGAGCAATGTTGCCTATTCTAATCAATCCCACCAAAATCTTGAGGTAACATCACGCACGAGTTCTCGACATTCCTATTTCTCCACGTTTCACATTCGTCGTCAATATTTAACCACTATAAAATATTCAAATTGTATCCTTTTTCCGAATAAAACCAAAAATCACTGTATACTAAAACTACTATCTTATTTATTTCTGAACCTAGTTCCCTTCCTTGTGATGCAAGATACTTAAAATGTTACGTCTACCTAATGGCTTTATTATTTGATATCTGGAATTGAGGTGTTAAAAGATGAAATGTAGATTAATAGAGATAAAGCAAAGATGCTTTCAATAACTGATGAGAAAGCACAAATTAATACCAGGTGACGATTTGTGTTGGAACAAATATGTTATCAAATTTGTCCGCTTATTGTAAAATACATTCTTAAGTCTAACACTAAGTAAATCTGGTGATAAAAATTTTTATAAAATAAAGGTTTAAAATTTTAGTTTAGATGGGATTAAATTTTTGTGCTAAACTTTAGCAAGCCTTTATGCCTGGAAGCTGCTGAATTAAATGAAATTCTTTCAGTACTTCCGTGAATCCAATTCTTCTTCATTCTTCTTGTTAGGTTATTAACCTTGTTAAAGAATTATTTTGGCACGTTGTTATTGTCCTCTTTAATTTTCTTCTTGCTAATGGTATTCTGTTTTTATACTTTCCTTTTTTAATCGAAAAATTGCTGGAATCCTTAAATTTGTAGTACGTTTGGTTCGCTATAAGTTAATCTATCTTCGCTCATATAAATTATTAATTACAAAATCTATTACGAAGCGCAAGCAACTATATTAATGTGTCTGCGAGGTTATAGTATAAGTTTACTGTTATGGGCGATAGTTTGGATCCTGTTATGAGTAAAATTCTTCATACATTTACCCATTGATTAATCTTAAATTTTTTCATGTTATTATTACGGTAACAGTTTTATAACAAACGCTATTTTAATTTTAAACAAGCTGTATGTATCCTGCGAAAGAATAATAAGAAAGAGTCTTTTACAAAGTAGTCTACATAATACAAATCTGCTGTTAATTTGCCATATGTACTTATTCTACTACTAGTATTATAAATATTGTAGTTATATTTATTTAAAAATAAAGTTTTTAAATCTTAAGTTACGTGTTTCAATTTTTTATTAGATGTTTCCTGTGAGATAGTAATAAAACTTCATTGGTATAGTTCCAAAACTGTATTTACGGTACCTCCATCACGTTCTATATAATCCCTTTGAAACTTAAAATATTTTCCGAAAGGTTCTGGCTTTTTAGTCTGCTGATAGCTCAGTGGTAAGTCACTGGTTTATCGCGCTGGGGTCTCAGGTTCGAATCCGCTGGCCTGCTTGTAATGGTACACGTAATTTTTCGGATAGAATATCTTTATTTTATATTTTTAATTTAATTCAAAAAAGATGTTACTTAAATGGTATCTCCAAATGTATATGCATTATGATAATTCTCAGAAGGGAGGTCTTAATACTTTATGGTATTTATGTTAATTTAGTTTGAATATATTCATGTGTATTTTCCTTTAATGTATTATTAAGATACAGTCAAAAGGTAGAGTTAAACCTGCATGCAGGCCATTCTACTCAGAGCGTGAGAGTCGTCTGATACGGAGCGTATCAGTAAAGAAATAGTGCGAGTATTGTGATTTTATATATATATATATATATATATATATATATATATATATCGGTCCCTGCAAGTGGAGATCGATAACCGTTGTTTATAACTATTAAAGAGCGTAAAATTAAGAGTTCTAATCAACGTATTGGACAATCGACAATGTATAAGGCAAAAAATTGTATGCGTAATGTTCATTTTGTTCTGTTTTCTTTTCTATTACTTATTAGAAAGTTCTCCTAAAGCGATTCTGATTCTCGTTGGACGAGTAAATATTTTATCTTTCCGCTATAATAATAAATAAAAGGGGGTGTTTACATGTGCGCATTCCCTTTGTAACCTGAATCGTCCTGAGAATTATTACTTATAAAAGAAGTAGCATATTTATGTAATTATAAGATCATATGTTTAATTCAGTTTGCTAGTATTGTGTTAAAATATAATAAATTATTACATCAACCCAGGTATTTTTATTATTTCTATTATTATTACTTAAGGCGTCCAATAAAATATAAAGATGTATGTATATAAAGAAATAATCACTAACGTGCTGCCCTGGAAGATATTCCGTGGTTTCCCTTTCCCATTTAAGCGAATGCTAACAACCAAACGTCTTAAGTCGCTCCACGAGCATGGGCGTAATAATAACTTATAATCTGCCAAATCCCCCCGCGTAATTGGCGTTGAACTGATGAGGGATGTGAAAACACAGATTAATATTATTAATTTCAAGGAGATGATGGGAGTTACTCTTTGACAGCTTATTTTTGCCTTAAAACACCCAATTCTGTTTGAAACGTCGTCGTTTAAAAGCTTTTTTTTCGCATGAGGATATAGATAGAAATCTTATAGGACTGTATCAGGAATATACAAAGACTGTGGTACACCTTTAACACTTTTGCCATTCAAAAATTCTGGCAGAACAATAGGCACGTGATATTGTTCTAACTTATGCAGGTGGGGTTTCGGTGGACAGCAGATAAAGACTGAAATGCGTTGTCTGCACTCACCGTGACAAGGGCTTAAAACATAAAGACGCTGAAGAGTAGCCTTTTATTATATTGATCTAAAAAATGGGCGCTAGGAGTTTAATAAATTTGCGAATGGTAAGGTAGGACGCGGACTAGGCCCGCACATAGAGTTTTAGTCGAGGATTAGTTTAGAATTAGAAAGGTAGTTTTTGAGCAATAAAAACATTAAGGTTGGGTTACATCCGATGCAGTGCCATAGGCGGGGACCGGATACTAAGGTAAGCTTTATTTAAGTTTCGGAAATAAAGTGCCTGCTTTAGCGCAGAAATTTTTAATTAATTTCGATGATCGTAATAAATGATAGCATAGTAGAAGATATTAATTTTCATTAACTTCCCATCGTAAAGGGCTTAATTATATATTTATATATAATTATTAGCATCAAAGTCTGACTGCGAGTTAAACGGCGTTTATTAATGGTGAGATTTGGGAGTATTAAAAGTCTTGAAACTGCACTGCCTAGTGGCCTAATTGGTAAGGCAGCCGTCTAGCAAATGGCAGATACAGATTCGAGTCCTGCTTCAACGAAGAAATTTATAATTAATTACTGTGTTTGTAATCAACGATAGTGTAGCAGAAAACAATAATTTTCAATAGAAAATCCTTCGCTGTCGGTAGTGAAATCAGTGCAAAGAGTGAACGCTGTTCATGTACAGGAACGCGCTGTAAAAATCTTAAAAAATTATTGTGTTTTAGGAAAGTTTGAAGGTGTTTTAAACCTAGATTTTTTTCCATATTAACACAAATTTGAAAGCGTTACTAAAGATTCGTTAATTAGTTTGAAATATTTTTTCAATTCATTAGATGTAGAACTATCGTTTTCTGGATATAAGTATTAGGTGCGCAACTAAGTTCTCGCTGTTTTTCAAGAGATGGCTGGTCGATTGTGACATAACCAAAACGTCAAGAACCAAGCTTATACATATGGTAAACAAACCGCTTTGACACATTAGTGATTTTGTTCTTGCGCCATATACTTTTGGTTGTGTGAAAATGTCTGATTTTGTGCCAAATAATCGTCATTTGCGGGAAGTGTTGCTTTTCTTCTTTCATTCGAAGAAAACGGCAGCTGAAGCGCATCGAGAACTCCAAACAGTTTACGGAGATACTGCTCTAAGTGAAACAACGTGCCGTGATTGGTTCCGTCGCTTCAAAGACGGTGATTTCGATGTTGACGACCGTTCGCGTGAAGGAAGACCAAAAACCTTCGAAGACGCTGAATTGGAGGCATTGCTCGATGAGGATCCATGTCAATCGCAAAAAGAGCTTACTTCAGCATTAGGAGTTACCCGTCAAGCCATTTGCCAGCGATTGCATGCATTGGGAATGATTCAAAAACAAGAAACTTGGGTTCCTTATGATTTGAAGCTAAGAGACGTTGTGCGTCGTTTTTTCGCCTGTGAACAACTGCTCAAGCGGCAAAAAAGGAAGGGTTTTCTTCATCGCATCGTTACGGGTGATAAAAAATGGATTCATTAAAGCAACCCAAAGAGAACAAAGTCATGGGGACTGCCCGGTCATGCTTCTACGTCGTCGGTTCGGACGAATATTCACGCTGCGAAGGTTTTGCTGCGTATTTGGTGGAACCAGGGCGGTGTTATTTATTATGAGCTGTTGAAACCGAACGATACCATCACTGGGGAACGGTATCGAACTCAATTGATGCGATTGAGCCGAGCACTGCTCGAAAAGCGGCCACAATACGAGCAGAGGCTCGAAAAAGTGATTCTACAGCATGACAACGCTCGGCCTCACGTTACCAAACCCGTTAAAACCTACTTGGAAACGCTGAAATGGGAGGTCCTACCCCACCCGCCATATTCCCCAGATATTGCGCCGTCCGATTATTACTTGTTCCGTTCGATGGCACATGGTCTGGCTAATCAGCAGTTCCGCTCATATGAAGACATCTCAAAATGGCTTGATTCGTGGTTAGCCTCAAAAGACGAACACTTCTACCGTGACGGTATTCGAGCTCTGCCAAAAAGATGGGAAAAAGTTGTCGCTAGCGATGGGTAATATTTTGAATGGTTCATTTGTAAACAGTTTTTCACAACAAAGTTATTTTCATCAAAAAAAAAAAAACAGCGAGAACTTACTTGCGCACCTAATATATTTCGTCCCCACCGTGCACGCGGTTTGCAGAAACGACTGTGGAAACATATCTTTTGCTTCAAATATTTAACAGGTCTTAGTAGTTTGTGACTTTAAGGAAGAGGCTTAAAAACGGTAAGTGTTTCAGCATGTTTTATAAATTACCTCTTACCGTTTATTTTGTTTTATGTACCTAGTATCAAGTGCACGCCTATGGCGCTCGGTTCAATTTAACTTCTTTATTCATAACATTTCAAATTATATCTTTAAACAAATTTATTTACATTTGTGAATGCACGCATATATATATATATATATATATATATATATATATATATATATATATATATATATATAGAGTAATTGAAGTCCATCAATATCTTTTATAAAATTCCATTAACTATTTAAAGCTAATTTTCTCATTTTCCGCAATACAAATTTAAACAGGTACTTAGTGAACTAATATTTATATGTAAACGTATTTGCTAATACCAAACAGAAGGGCGGTTATTTAAATGAAAACAAAATAAAATTTTACGCAATTTTAACAATAAACATGAACTTCGAAGTTACATTTCTAGCTAATATAATTATAAACACTTATTTCAACGAAACGAGGTGCCTCCTAATATTTTCAGATCCCGGAAATTATTTCAACTACAACGGAGACAGTTCTAAAGTAATTTTCGCCCCGAAAAATGCCACGATTGATCCAAAATTGGTGTATAATCATTTTGGATGTAGAGGACTTATTATCTACAGTAAAAAACCTAGGACTCTATTCGAAAATCTAGAAGATTCAATACGACATGCAGATGAAAGATATAATACCAGAAAATATTTATTTATTCCCGTAGATGGAGCTGCTGAAGATATTTTAACAATTTTTGAAAGTTTACATGTAAAATTTGTTGCTGATATTGATGTTGTTGTCGCACCCAATAATACAATGAATGAAGTAAGCTTTGATATAGTAACACATGAATACGTTGGCGTGGAAAACCATAACCGAACCATTATTTTGGATACATGGTTTGTTAATAATAGGAGTTTTCGGTTTGGGAATTCTTTGTATCCTAACAAGTTAAGGAATCAATTTGGACGAACCATGAGATTAGAGATGATCGATTATCATCCCTTTTCAGATACGAGTAAGTTGGTTTAGGAGAAATACTGTAAGAGAATGAATATGAATGTGGTTAAGCCAGTAATATTAAATAGTTTTTCGTACGTTTTATTTTTCTCTAAGTTAATAGAAAGCAATACGAAGTCAATCAACTATTTTCCCACAAAGTACTGATCGAGACACGTTTCGTGTAATTCCAACACTCATCAGTCGATCCGACTTGATGGAGGATGGAATTACAGTATTATTCCCAATTTTTTATGACATTTTGATTGGTTACTACGTTTGTCGACAGTCAAATCAACTAATGAGTGTTGGAATTACACGAATCGCGTCTTGGTCAGTACTTTGCCGACTATAGCTATTCAGACTAGAATAAAATAACAATAACAAATAGTAATATAATAAAGTACACTGTGTATAGGACATCCCAACATTTAGAAAAGTGTCTTCGCATTGTATGAACATATAAAACAGTAACAAGCTATACTTTAGATTAGATTAGAGATGATCGATTATCATCCCTTTTCGGATACGAGTAAGTTGGTATAGGAAAAATATTGTAAGAGAATGAATACGAATGTGGTTAAGCCAGTAATATTAAATAGTTTTTCGTACGTTTTATTTTTCTCCAAGTTAATAGAAAGCAGTACGAAGTTAATCAACTATTGTCGACAAAATACTGATCAACACTCATCAGTCGATCCGACTTGATGGAAGATGGAATTACAGTTTTATTCCCAATTTTTTATGTCATTTTGATTGGTTACTACGTTTGTCGACAGTCAAATCAACTAATGAGTGTTGGAATTACACGAAACGCGTCTTGATCAGTACTTTGCCGACTATAGCTATTCAGACTAGAATAAAATAACAATAACAAATAGTAATATAATAAAGTACAGTGTGTATAGGACATCACAACATTTAGAAAAGTGTCTTCGCATTGTATGAACATATAAAACAGTAACAAGCTATAATTGTAATAAGATTTGTGAAGCCAATTTTGACATAAAGGTAACAACATTGTTTTGACCAAAGAAAATTACATGTAAATGTCAAGTAGATAAAAACGAAGCTGTTAGAACTATGTATTTGTACCGTTTACGTGGAGAACATAATTGGAGAGAATGCAGCACGGAAATAGTTTTCCTGATTTAAAGAAACCCATTTTGACATAAACATTTCTCAATGTTAAGGAAGATTATTGGACTTTGATGAGCATGTGATGCTTTAATTCATGATCACGCAAGAATTGCCTATGGTAGTGAATTGAAAACCAATCGACCATAATACATTTGCATTTATACCAGTAAAGTTCAAAAATCGGATGTTTGGTTGCTCCATATTTTAAGCGAAAACGATCAAAATCAGCGCGACAGTATTTGTACCTCTTTGTTAGTTCATCATCATCATAGTAGTTTAGTTCGTCAATATCATCGACTGTTTTTGTCCCGTATTGTTATTGGTGACGAAAAAAGGAATGATTTAGCTCTAATCAAAGAAGGAATGAGGAATTCCTTCTTTGATTAGGGCAAAGGCTGAAGCTTATCCATGTAAATTGATGGGACGTAGACGGTGTCGTCTACTACGAATTGCTTCCAAGGAATATGTACGAGGGAGCGTTTTTATATTCGCGGAATGAGCGGGTTGTAGAGGGGTGAGTAGGCGCATTGTAGGCGTGGCCTGTGCAGCGACTCATGATTAGTAGAAATACGAAGTTTCATTGTTATTAGACAGTTAGTCTTTGAGCTATCGTCAACCAAGTAACATAATCAGGAGTGAAAAGTGAAATATGGAAAAAATCGAATATCGTGCCGTTATAAAGTTCCTTACCAGGCAAGGAAAATCAGTCGCGACCATAATGAATGAGATGTCATTGGTTTACGGCGACTCTTGTCCAGGAAAAACCATGGTGTACAAGTGGCATAGTTTATTTAAACAAGGAAGGGAATCCCTAGAAGACGACCCGAGGCCGGGCAGGAGCATTAAGGTGACCACGCCAGTACTTATCCAAAAAGTTGAACAAATTGTACTCGAAGATGCTCGACTAAAGAAGAAACAACTCGCAGAAATGGTTGGAGTATCCGATAGAACAATTTTTAAAATCCTACACGATCATCTCGGCATGTCTAAGGTCAGCGCAAGATGGGTGCCGAGAATGCTCACGCCGCCGCAAAAACAACAGCGCGTAGAGTGTTCGCGTGCATTTTTGGACCTCTGTAATGAAGACAAGGATGGTGTATTGAGTGGAATTGTTACTGGAGACGAAACTTGGGTTCATCATTATGAACCTGAGTCCAAACAAGACTCCATGCAGTGGCATAAAAAGGGCACAGCACCTCCCAAGAAATTTAAAGTGTTACAATCAGCTGGGAAACTCATGGCAACGGTATTTTGGGACTCGGAAGGAATATTGTTGATTGATTATAAAGATAAAGGTGTTTCTATAACCGGAGAATATTACGCTTCAATATTAGAGCGACTAAAAGAAGCCATTAAAGAGAAAAGACGGGGAAAATTGACAAAAGGTGTTCTGCTTTTGCACGGCAACGCGCCCGTCCACAAGAGCCGCGTTGCGTTAGCTGCCCTGCATAAGGTGGGCTTCGAAATTGTGAATCACCCAACCTACAGCCCAGACCTGGCCCCGAGTGATTATTACCTGTTTCCGAAAATGAAAAAAGAGCTGCGGGGTAAAAAATTTACTGCCGATGATGAAGTCAAGGGGGCAGTTTCGGCGTATTTTGCAGATAAAGAGAAATCATTTTTTTATGAGGGTATAAATAAATTAATTGAAAGATGTGAAAAATGTATCCGCCTTGCAGGTGAATATATTGAAAAAGAAAAATAATTTGGTTTTTTTATTTCCACCCCTTGTCCCCCATTCCGCGAATATAAAAACGCTCCCTCGTAATTTCATTTATTAAGGATCACAAATCGCTGATGGTGCAACGTCTTTGTTTGCACGAATGTTGATTGCAATGCCCTCTGACTGATCTTTATGAAGAATAAGCGCATTCATCTTTCGGTTGGTCAATTTTCTGGTTAGTGCATAGGCTGGAATTATAGTGTCATTTGTTGTTTTTTATCTTTATTGTCCTTTTTAGTTGTTTATCAATCACGTTACTACGTTTGTCAACAGAGTCAGATCGACTAATTGATTTTATTTACTGGCAGTCTTCGTTTGCACGTATGTTGATAACAGTGCTATCTGACGGGCACCTAAGAAGATTAAGTGCATACATCTTTCGTTTGACCAGTTTTCTGGTTGATCCGTTAGATTGTATTACGATGTTATTCACTGTTTTTTATTATGTAATTTTGAATGTGTATCGATCACGTTACTACGTTTGTTAACAGGGTCGGATCGACTGATGATTGTTGGAATTACCCGAAACGCGTCTGGATCTGTATTTTGTCGACAATAGTTGATCGATTTCATTTATTAGCGGTTTACATATTTCCGTGAGCGCGCAACGCTTTTGTTTATACGTATGTTGATAGTAGTGCTATATAACAGGTATTTAAGAAGGTCATGCAAATACATCTTTCGTTCGGCCAGTTTTTCGGTTGATCCGTAAGATGGAATTACGGTGTTATTAACTGTTTTTTGTTATCACTTTGATTAAATATCGATAAGGTCACTACGTTTGTTGACAAAGTCGGATCGTCTGATGAGTGACAGAATTACACGAAACGCGTCTCAATCAGTACCTTGTCGACAATAGTTGGTTGATTTCATTTATTTACAACCCACAAATGCTAAGTTTTGACGGCCCTAAAAACGATTTGGAAGTCAAACTTTATCTAACTCTTTTGACTTAATCCAGAGACTATAAAAAACTTGAAAAATGATGAAATATAAACTTATGAACGTGGATTATCTCTAAATTATTTTGTCATGAACAATAGAAAGTTCGCATTGCACTAAAATTTAAATTAGAGCATAATATGTGTTTCTAATAGATAGAATCGTTTATTGTTAAAATTTGTGCAGGTATCACGGAAGGAATTGATTGGTATTTGATAAAAGAATTACTGAAGAAATTAAATAATACATACGAAATTATTACAGACAACAGGACAGTGTACAATTGGTTCGGCGATGTTTACCCCAACTTCACAGGATACGGAATATTTGGAAACATAGCTGAAGATAAAGTTGACATCGGTTTTGGTACTATAATTTTAGTTATATACAGTGTGGATAGCGCTTATGTAATAAAATTATTTATTTTTCTTTGACATATTAGCAAGAACCTTCGACGTTTATCTCCAAAACTTTTTTTACAATGAAACAAATCTATCTTAAAGTATTTAGATAATAAAGAAATGTTAATAAATAAGTATATGTCAATACTGATAGTTTAGTCTTTTGAAAATTAAACTTGTAATTACAGTACACTCCAGGGGAGTTGGTGAGCGGTGGGAGTAAGTTCGTCAAGCATTACAAGTGGTGGAAGGTCTTGCAATAGGTTTAACATAAAATTTCAAGACACCACAGACAGCACAGACTAAAAAGGCATGTACGTTTCTAGCGACTACGGTACAACCTTCACCATTCGCCATCTCTTCTGGTGATTACTGTAATTAACAATCCGATATTTACCGGAAACTCCAATTGATATTTAGATGATGATTGGTTGTGGGAATATGTGTTGAAGTCAAGTAGAAATTTGCTACATTTTTAATCAGAATCATTCGGAGTTGCCGGATATATCACAAGGAACTATGACCAAAATTTATACATAATTTACAGACATTATACACATGTTAAATCATTAAAGAGAGAGTCTCATTTCGTAAAGGATGATGTAATGATAAATATTTTGTTACATGTATAAGATACTTAACCGAGAAAGTAATATCTCTCATAGAACTGTATTGAAGTCTCTACATGAAGAAAAAAATGTATTACTAAAAAATTATTAATCAATTAAGGTGAATACAACTTCCTTCGGAAAATTTGACAGCTGAAAAATATTTTAATTTACTTAGAGATGAGGTAGGCAAACATTCAACCCCACCAACTGAAAGAGTTTACTTTCAACAAAAGGCGATATCCCACTACATTCTAATTGTAAGCGACTATCCGCACGAAATCTTTACAAATAGATGGATTGAACGAAGAGGTACTATTGAGTTTCCAGATAGATTGTCAGATATTATAATCGTAGATTTCTTTTTATGGATGTTAAAAGAGCTATTCAAATGTTAATAACACTCCGTTTACTACGCGTTTCAAGGAATATCACCTATCATCAGGTAAACTTGTGTTATTAACGAACGATTCTTTGTGGGTTACTATCGTAACTTTTCAATAGAGAAAATTATGAGTTTGTCTCTAGAATAAAGTGTATATAACAAAGCCAGACAACATTAACGATTTCAGAGACAGAATAAGCACAGAAATATGTATATGAATGTACTTCATCTCAAATTTTAAATAAAGTTTGACAGGCGTTTTACTACAGACTAGATTTTTGTTAAGAAAAACAATTGAGAACATTTCGAACATTTAATACGCCAAAATAAATATTAGTTACACAAATAAGTTCTATCCACACTGTATATATACATATTTAATAAAAATAACGACAATTCCCTTCAGGAGCGTTATATCAATGGGAAAAGTACTATTATTACATGGATTATTCCCGACCAAGCATGCTAACATCTATAACATGCTTAGTACCTAGACCAAAGTAAGATATCCTTTAGATTATGTATAAAATTACTAAAGTGTGCCTCCAATTTAGAATGTTAGGTGGATGGATGACACCATTTATAGCTTTTAATGGACCGATATGGATCACATTTGGATTTACCGTAATAATATCCATTGTATCGCTTTATTTTACTTTAGCATGGGATTATATGTAAGTTAACCCGTGATCTAATCAAAAGTAATATATAGTATACTTGCCCCATTTCTTAATATTAATGTTCATTATGAAAATTCTTTTAAAGTAATACAAATATGTTAACCTGAATAAGAAATTACGTCCAGCAATGTAGATATTATAAGTTTGTTGATTGTGTTTGCATACGTCTCGATACCTCTTCTTGATATCAACCCTAACGATGGAATTTCATACACTTAAAAGAGATAAATTTCAAATATTATCACATTTATTTATTTTTTATTATACTTAATATTTGTATTTTTTATTTCCAGATGTAAATGAGATATTTAAATACATATAGGAGGTGGTACCCAAAAATAGCAAATACATACAAAGCTGTATTTTATTTTTTTTTTTTTACAAAACAACCTTAACACCTTCAATATACTTTTCATTTAACTTTATACCTTGTCTAATCGATCATTCCATTGTTTGAAACATTGTTCGAACTCGTTTTTCTGTGCGGCTGCGAACCGTTGCGTCGTAAGTGGAAGCGTGGGGCATAGGAGTCATGCTGTTTTTAGCCAAGAACTGGCGAACTGATAAGGTTGTGTGAGCAGGTGCATTGTTGTGGTGGCAAAACCATTCCCTCGTCTGTCACAAATCGATCCTCTTTCGCCGCGGTACGCAGTTTTCTCAAAATCTCCAAGTAGAATGCCTGCTTAATTGTCTGATCGGGTGGCGCGAATTCAGAATGCACATCACTCTCACAAACAATTGAGCACGGTCTTGGTGTTTGATTTCACTTGACAAACTTTTTTGGGGAGAGGTGACGACATACTTCCACTGGTTAGATTGTTATTTCGTGTCAGGGTCGTAATCGTAGCACCAAGACTCGTCACCAGTAAATGTAAGAAACCCTGGTCGATTTGGAGATGATTTTTCAAAGCATGTTTCCACCCAACGCTGTTTCTGATGATTAGCAGGAGGGCATGAAGGGCATGCATTTCACGGCGACTCTAGTCATTCCCAATTCTCCCGATAAAACTCTAAGTTATTCCAGATAACTTCGCAATTCGAATACAATTGCACGAACTTTCTCCACATTTCCGTCCGTTCTGAAATTCACGGACGTCCATGACACAGTTTGTCATCAATTTACATTTCACCGTTTTTAAAACGAGAAAACCATTAATACACTTGAGTTTTTCACATAGCGTCATCCTCGTAAGCTGTTTGCAACATCAAAACTGTTTCTGCGGCATTTTTTTAGAGCAGGAAGCAACATTTCACAGCCGCACGCTGTTCACTTAAGTCTGATATTACAAAAAAACGACGAGCAAACGAAAATGCTTTTACAAAAAAAATGCACTGTAATAAGACAACTTTATTTGGCGAAAGAACCGACTACACCGAGCGCAGAACAAATTACGTCACGAGCAACCAGCGGCAGAAGAGCGTGCTAGGCATGCCCACCCACAGCGCTGCCATTCCGATTATTTCTGGGTATCCCCTCGTACTTAACACTTCCTTTAGTGCAGAAAATAAAAAATAATCTTCGTGGTCATATTTGTTAGGGCATTTTCCCCGTGAAATAAAACGCCTCGGTTCGGTTTTCATTTAAAAATTTCACTATTTTATTGTTTTCAGAAACAGATTTAACGCCGCAAAAGTGAGAATTAGAAAGATTTTCTTAAATTCAATCATCCAAACGCAGGCCATATACGTGGGGCAATCAGTATTGAGAATACCCAAAAACTTCTCTTCAAGACTTGTATTTGCGTTGATATTAACTATGTCTTTGATACTGGATGTAATTTATGATAGCGGACTTGCTAGTAACATGACGATTCCAAGGTAGTTATTTCAATTCATTTTGATCAATTATTACTGTATTACTGTAGATTTAAGAACGTCACGGTAAAACGAAGTTTTCTTTCAGATACTACGGTATTATAAGAACCCCAAAAGATATGGTAGACAATAATTTACGATGGGGTGCTCCTGATGCTGCATATTTATATTCTTTGAAAGCTTCCGATTTGGTAAGAACATAAATCGATTACGATTTTTGCTGACTTCTAAATGAGACTAGTTATTTAGTAATTTGGGTGTGTTAAATCCGAAAATCATACCGGTTTTCTCGCATCACGTCAAAATTTGACTCTATGCCATATCCTGCTTTATGAAGAACCATTAAAAGGGACTAAGTTGTTGAGAACCGATATAAAATAAACAAAGAACAAATTTATAACAATTTTTTATTTACTTGTGATAATTACTAGGTGTACCGAAAAGTCATTACCGGTTTTTTCGTAAAAAACTACATAATTTTCAAGAAAATGGAAAAATGTATTTATTCGAAGTACGACTTGATGTTTGACTTCACTTGACAAGCTTGTTTTGGGGGAGATAACGATGAAATCTACTCTAGTAAAAAGTTTACCATTTTAAGATCCATACACATTCTAGTTAGCATATTTTAGTAACTTCAAAACCTTTTTAATGACAATATCATCAAAATTAGTTAAAAACAGGTGTCAGATTACAATCAGCAGAAGAAAATTTAATTGTAGGCCTATGTTATTTATCGCCCTAATCTGTAAATTTATGTGATTTTAGGCGACGCAAAGAAAACTGATAGACTTGGTCGTAATTGAAAATGAGCAAGAGTTGGGAACCCACAATGACGAAGAAAGATTTTCTTTTGTAATTGAATGGTTACAAGAAGGTAAATGTGTTCTAAAAAAAGACATATTTCATTAAATTATATCCAATTACATTCGGGGAATGTAATTTTCCGTTGTTAAAGTTCATTAAACATTTGACCAACATTAAGAGAAGAAAAATTATTATAATGGAAAAGAAAAACGAATTTTTTAAATACAAAATAATTTTTATTTTTCAATATATTCTCCTAAAAGAGCAATACATTTATTCCAACGGTGCTCCAATGCCCTTATTCCATCTCTAAAATGCGATTCTGGAAGGCTTGCAAAATACTTATTTACGAAGATGATAAGGTCGTGGTTAGACGAAAATTTCTTTCCACCTAGTGCCGTTTTCAATTTTGGAAAAAGGTGGAAGTCGGAAGGGGGCTAGATCCGGCGAATAAGAAGCAACATCTGTTATTTTCTTTTACCTTTTGTCTCACGTTAGGTATATCTGCATGTATACTTGTAAATGCCCGTTGTTAGATGCTTGTATATACGAGGAGATGCAGACGATTAATTTTATTAAATTTTTTAAAGATATTTACCTGTTATAAATATAATTGAGATTGTCTCTTTTACGTTCTACTGTCTTTTGGTCTTTTTTTATATGTATCATTTCTTAATTAGAGTAATTGTTTTCTATTTCGAGGATTTCGGTGTTGTAAAAGTCCAGTATATGTTTTTTTTTCTCTAAAGCATGTTTAGATAAGACTGCTGCATTTATTTTGTTGATGGTTAAGCTGTATTTGTGTTCGCATATTCTTTTACGTATTGTTTTGTTTGTCCTAGATATGTACCTTCACAAGATTGGCATTTTAATTTCTTTCATAAAAAAATTCAATTTTTTAAATATAAAACATAACGACCGACATATTAAAACAGAAAAGAATACGTTTTTATTAACGACGTTTCGTGGGGAGGGTCCCCCTTATTCAAGTCATTTACTTTTTTCAACCTGCAATACATTTTACATTTACGTGGATTATGTAACAATATCACTGATTTATTTACTTTTAATTCAAATTTTCAAGAACTTTATAGATTGTAATTTGCGCTTGAGGTCTGTTCATATGTAACTTTGATTATATTGTGCACAAAAAAAATTTACGAAGTTCTATTATCTTCATTACTGTTAATGCAATTTGACGTATTTGAATCAAGGTGTTTACCGTTCTTTTAGGTAACTTTGTAGTAAATTATATTACCGCAGAAGGTGCTAAAATTCGTCGAGTATTAGATGAACCCCTGTATACTGGTTACATAATCTACGCTGCTAGAAAAAGTTCTATACTACTACCTTACATGGATGACATGATATTCAGAAGCACAGAAGCGGGTTTAATGAGTAAATGGGAATACGAGGTATATATCATACACAGTCTGTCGCAGAGAAAATGTAACTTCTTTAAAATAGTAGTTCTCAGTGGAGCCATCTATTGAAAAAAATCAAAAATGAGCCGAAATCCTCATTGCGATACGTAGGAATGGAATGAAACATTTCCAAAGATTCAGTTCATTGCATTTTAACACAGCATTTGGGACAGAGAAAGATTTGCGCAAGGTATATACCACACAAGATAACTGAATTCTACATTGTATAGACTTAATTAGAGACTCAAAAAAGGATGAAAACTTCAGATATTCTATTGTAACTGGCGGTGAGACGTGGTGTTTTCAATATGATCCAGAGACCAAGCGTCAAAGCTTTGAATGGAAGCGTCCAAGCGAAGAAAGACCGAAAAAAAGCTGTTTGGAGAAGTCAAATGTGAAGATAATGTTGATTTGTTTTTATGATTCTAAAGGCATAGTGCACAAAGAGTTTGTAGCAACTAGTCAAACACTCAATGCTGTATATTATCTTGGTGGTATGAAGCGTCTTTTGGTGCGTACTCCTTGTGTGCGCCCTCAATATCTTGAAAATGGTAACCGTTTGATACATGATAATGCACCATCTCATCGTTCGACGCTTATCATTGATTTTCTAACTACAAATGGCATTTTAACCATCAACCACTCAATATATTCACTGGATTTGCCCCCCTGTGATTTCTATCTATTCTCCAAACTACATTTGTTGATGAAAGGACAGCGTTATGCTGACGTCGAAGCCATTAAAAAGGCGTCGACAGCGATCCTGAAGGAGAAGTGCAAAACGTTGCATTGAAGCCGAAGGCGGCTACTTTGAATAAAATAAATGAATTCTACCAAAATAGTAAGCTCTTGTTTTTATTTTAAAAACGTTAGATTTTCTCTGCGACAGATTGTGTATTAGGAACATATTTGTAACTTTGATTTTCATTTAATTGTAGGCAGTTGAGATATATTCCGTTATTAATATTGCAAAAATTCTGAAGAATTCAGATTCATCGAATATGCTTGGGCCCACAAAATTAAAGTTTAGTCATGTAGAAGGCGCATTTTATATTTTAAGTATAGGTTTATTTATGTCGACGATACGTTTTATTGTTGAACTGTTCATGTATAAAAGACAAGATGATAGACAAACATTTATGTATTAGTGTAAAAAATGTACTTACCGAAGAGTCCTGCAAAAATTTCTCGAACATTCGTTGAACTATTTAGCACATAAAACGTCATTGTTCACAAATAAAAATTTCACTCCGAATTTTACACAAACTTCTTTCAAATCATTTTGAATTTATTCAATTATGGTTACAAAATAGTGTGTTGAAACAGAAATTTTAAGCCTCCATTTTGTTAAACAACCTCAAGTTAAATGAACAAGAATTTTCTAGAGAACAAATGCGGCAAACGTTCTTACGAAACGAGTTTTTTTATAGTACTTTTTCTATTTTGCATTTTTTTACCTTAAAAAATTTGAATTGGCTCATTTTAGACTTAGTTTTGTATGCAATAGTTGGTCACATTGTCATTTGACACTTTGAAATTCAAATATTCGTAATTTATTATTAATGTTAATTTACTTACTATTTACAAGTCCTTTCAAAATAGAAAAATGAAAGATACGAACACAAATATATGTAGAACTTCACCGAAACGAATTCGCGACTTCACTATAGAGTACAAAATAGAAAAACGATTAAAACTAAATAAAAAGCAACAGAATTCGAAAAATAAACTAGATTGCGTTCCACATTGTCAACAAGATTTTATTACTTCATTGGTTTTTGAGAGACCATATATTCTTTTGAATGTTTATTGATAATAAGTGTTTTAATTTTATTAAACCTTCCCAATCAGTCTCAAAATTATAATAGAGTGTAGGTAGTTATTCTAAATAGAATTACTTTTGAGACTGGATAAAAGAGTAGAAGTCTCAATTTTATATCTATGATTTCGCCTCAAGTTAACTAACACTTTAAAATATAAGTATAATGCCTATAATATTGATAGCATATTAATAAAATATAAATTTTAAAGCTTGGAAGTACGTTGAAGCTTTGAAAAATATGATTACTTTATAGACATTCTCAAGATAGCATACTAGGTCTTGCATTTTTACTTACACTGCCAATATGTTGGAATCTATGAACACATCATCTACTTTTGCTGACCAATCTGTAGTTATTCTCTAATGATAATCCCAAAATCATTTCAGAGCATTTGAGGAAGCTACAAACTTGACTACAATGATGGAAAACGAGTTAAAATTTGCCCATATCGAAATCTTAATTAGATAAATATGTCTCAGTGATTAAACAATAAATAACCACTTAACAAGAACAAGCCAAATATCTGAGTATGTATTTGGATCAAACAGAATTTGAACACAAAAGTGCAATCACGTATAAACATAATCCTAAAATTTCTGAAAATAAACACATAATTATGAGACATTCTACTTTATGCAAAAAATAAAAATAATTGTAAAATTCAAGTACAAAATCCTGAAAAAATTTAATTAAAATTTTTTTTGTACTAAAACAGAAAATATTTAGTAAAAAAGCCTTTATTATTTTACATATATAACAATAGCTATAATTTATTATAAAATATACACAAATACCAAAAAATAATCTTCCATTCTTGGCAACTTAATTTTTAAATTCAGTCGAACTCCTCCTAATGTCAAGGTTTGAGAGAAAGACGTCATACATTTTAAAAATTAGAATTGCAAAGTGCCGATACAAATTTTGATTTTTAAAATATTAAGTGAATCAGCTAATGGAAGGTGCTGCTCTCTAGCAGTACAATAAGCACTGCCGAGAGCTTTAGCGTGATCATCCACCCCCAGGCATAGAACAGTCTTCAATTGTTTTGATACGGCCAATAGTTCTAGGACCTCGTGGTCTAAAAATAAAGTGTTCATAAGATACACGTTTGTAGACTCCGAGTTTTAAAATTAAAGGCTTACCCGCCTCCTGGTCCACCACCACCGCCTCCGCCTCCTCCTGATCTGCCTCCACTGTTATTATACCCTGTACCTCCACTACCTCTATTAAATCCAACCAGTGTTCTAAAGCTGAAACATAAACAATTAACAAATCTTCGTTATTTAATGCAGATAATTGCTTACAAATGAATTATGAAGAAAATAATACCCCAAAAGAACTCTGTAATTCTTCTTATGCCCCATGGCCGTTCTTTAAGTACTCTACCACCTGAAATAGAGAAAAAAAGTACAAATAATGTTGTTTTTGTTATATCACTGTAACTCACCTTGTACGTATACCATTGTTATAGATTTGATATAATATTAATGTTTATATGTCCTACTCTGTCATTTTATTTCATGCTAAGATGATTTTTCTAGAAATGTATTGTACGTGAAATATTTTGAAGAACATTAATATGAAATAACTGGAATAACCGTTTATATGACGTGTTTCTGAATTGCATGGTGATGTAGGTCTAGGTCAAGGTCAGAATGGATAATTGGCATAAATACATTTTCAAAAGCATTATTTTATTTTTTCTGAAAGGATAATAAGATTATATTTTTGTTTATGATTTGAAAACTTATCAACGTCAAAAAAAATAATTATTTATTACTAAATGAATTCTGGAACCGATTGTTGGGTACGTTCGAAAGTGAAAGTAATTTTAAAATGTGTATTTTGTAGTTATGTTAAAAGCATATTTATATGTCTCATTAATAGCTTCTTTTAACGAAAATCTACATTTACTAAGTTAAAAAACATTTAATAAGAAAGACATTGTGTTATCTTTTTTATAACATCATAACCTATATCCTACAAGTGAATTGATGAGATGCTTTAAAAATCATTTTTCCTTTATAAACATCGAAGCGATGCCCGAGCCAAAGCCATGGAGAAAAATATTGTACGAAAATCAGGGATATCCGGATGATTATACGGATAAAACATTTTTGAAAGACTTGCGAAGAAATATTAAGTTTAAAAAAGTGTCGCTTAAAGATGCAATTTTAGGAGCTAGCTGTTTAATCCAGGAATTGTGCACTGTAATACTGTTTACCTTACTGTATGTGTACTTATACAATGATTGGGTTAATCCAGATATTGTCATGATGTTTACGAACATAACTATTGTATTTGGATTTTTAATATATAACAAATCGTTGAATCTAGCCAAAGAAATGATGAGTCACATTAGAACTTTTATTATATTTTACATTTTTGCGCGTTTTTTTTCGCCAGTATTACATACATTAACTGACACTATAAGTACAGATACAATATATACAATGACATTTTTAATGATGATAGTCCATTTGATATTTTTTGATTATGGAATATCTGTGGCCATTGTATCTAATAGTTTGTCTTTAAGTGCAGCAATATTTGGTTCTATATGCTTAGCATCTAGATTAGCTTCTTCATACCATGCTCTAGTATTAATAACTGCAGCAATAACTTGTTTTTTATTATTTCCATTACTAAGAAATAAATACAGGAAATCTGTACCAATAACTGTTTTGCTAGTATCGTCAGTATTGTACAGTTTATTTCAAATATCACAAGTAATTAGTGTGTTATTTGTTATTGTTTTAATTTTTATTGGACTGATATGTCCAATGTTATTTACAAGATATCAGAGTTATAAACAGAATATTTACGGACCCTGGGATGAGGCAATAATTGATAATGCTGTGCATATAAATGATTTAATTTATTCGTAAAACATTGTAAATAAGATAATAAAAAATTGGTAATAGTAAACAAGTTATTTAACTGGCACAAATTGTATGAGTCTCTTCACTTTCCGTAATAAAGCTTCCACTAATCCTTTGTCTGATTCAGAGCGATTCTGAAAATAAAGTGTTTGATTTTTAGATGAGAGTACTTACATAAATATGTTTTTTTATTTTATAAGAAGAAGAGGTAAAGTGATACACTGTTAGTATATCGACGAAGAAGGGTTACAATGTTTTGAGAAAAAAATTCTTTATCGTGAGTTTTTCAATAAAACTGATAGACATTTAAAACTTTTGAGTGTTGTAATGATAATATGTGACAAATATATGGAATTATTTTCTTTATTTGTTAAAGGTTACTTTCAAAGATAACGTTCCTTGTAAAGGCCTCCATCAAGAGCAATTTATGTCCAGTTTTTTAGAATTTTAATCATTTTTAGTAATTTAATTCTTATCTGCTCCCATTTGATTTTTTTTTATCCCTGATCCTTTACACACATTATTTAAGTGATACTATTTATATTCCACGTCCAAGGAAAGTATTTTCAATACTTTGAACAGATCAGAACAAAGTAATTTGCAATGGAAAAGAATAAAATGATATTATAACGATCAAAATTCAGGAGTCAAAGCAAAGTATAATTTATCATAAAAACTAAATTAAAAAACTGGAACTGATGCAAGCTCTGTAATGGGGAGGAATGTTGGGCTTTGCATGCAAAAATATATTTTCTTTCAGAGGATAAACCCAATCAAGAGTATATACTATTATTATTGGTATTATTTATATTACATAGCATAGAAATTTCACATTTAGAATATCAAATATCTCAAATAATTATCTATCTAAAAATAAAACGTTTAAGTTTCATATTTTTTGAAATGAAAAGTTTAGTTTTTGTAACCTATATAACTCCTCTATATACCCAGGTGAGCATACATAATCAATTTGCCAAATCATTAACTTGAAAACAGTGTTATAGTTTGTTCCGTGAAGGGAATGAAGTACACAGTTTATAGGGTATAAATACATGGTTTTCGGATTTTATAGTGTTTCGATACATAATCTAAATTCGGAAGAATATTTTTTACAAATTGTAATGGGTTATGTTGAAGTGGTTAATTTAAAATCTCTCTCGTTTTATTTGCACCAGAAACACAGTAAATAATTCTTGGCAAAACTAATTTGTACTTCGACTTTTACTTCTAGTTAAATATTTAGCAAATAGGCAACGATTAACAATAAATCTAATTTTATTATTGCCAACATAATTTAGAATAGTTATTAGTAAAACGTAACAAAAAATTAGATATTTTTATACAGATACGTAAGGATGAAGTGAGCAACTTACTGCTAATATGACTCTTTACTTTGTACTCAACGTGGAAAGCTCTACAAAATTATACCTCTCAAAAATAAAGAGACAAATTTCTCAAAAAAACAACAACCATTAATTTTTTTGGTTGGAGGTAAGACAAAAGTACATGAGCACAAATTGAATTCTGTCAAATGTTTTAACAGCGTTTGTCTTAAGTGTTGTATTTGAATTTATTCCATTGCGTCCTTTTCTTAAATTTTATCAACTTTGAAGTATATATCACTTCCTCTGAGAGCTCAAAATTGTAGATTGTATATACTATGTGAATAAATTGCACACACAGATCTAAATAAACTAATAAATCTATAATTAGTTTCAAGCATGGGCGAACAAAGTAGAAACACAACAGCCCATAGTCAAAATGCATATATTTATTCTGCTCTGAAGTAACATGGACAACACTGGGCCACTTGTGTAATGCTGAAAATCAAACAATTATCAAAGCTTATAAGAAAATGGTGACACTCATCTGATATCAAAGAATTTGAAATGACCAAAGAGATTGCAATGTAGTTATTGTAATTATCAAATATTTCCCTGTTGCAAAGTATTTTTTTAGGAATTTGCAAAGTAACTGGTAATTAAGAAGTATAAATTAAGGAGAAAAATGTCAGATTGGGAAAAATAATTGGTAGAACCTTGTTGATTGATAATTATACCAAAACTATTGGTCTTTAAACAATTCATAACATCTTTTGTGAACATAAGCTTCCAACAGTAGTAAAGTATTAATGCGAATAAGCAATGACAGCAATCATTTAAATATGAATCGATAAATATTATATCTCTTGATGAAGCAAATAAATTTTAAATACCTTTTGTATAATTAATATATATGAGTACATAATTGTGTTGTGTTCCACAAATGTATAAAAAGAAGTAGAAAAAGATGACATAATTAAATGTAGGTGAAAATATCTTAAGAGATATTTCACAGTGCAGATCTGAAAACAGACATATTTTCTATTGTGATAAAGTTAGATAAATGAAGGCCATACAGTTCAAAAAGTATGGTCTATGTATTTATAGTCGTAAACAAGCCTACATAGGAGTTACGAGATCTAAAAACTCCATCTGGAGAAGGACATCGTCTTATTCTATTACATATTGGAAATTCAAATAGTTTATTACTGTTTGAAAATAAGAAAAGTCTACCATGAGATGAATTTAGAAGTTTTTAAGGCATATTTTTCTCGCACATGAGATTATTTTTAGGTGAATGTTGTTACAGTTTTGAAAAATGGATCATATCACACCCGCAAAATTTAAAAGACAGGGCAACAGCATCAAGTAAAAAAAAACATACCAAAACTGGCTAAGAAAATATGATTGAAGGAGAACTATTAAATCAGGTTAAATTGAATAAAAGCAAATTAAATTTATCTGTTATAGATGAAATGACAAAATGTAGAGACAAACTTGTACAATGATTACCCCATTATCGCTGTGGATTTTATCACACTGAGATTACATGGCCTTAAATAAGAAATGAGGTAGTTCTGAAAAATAAAAATTCCAAATTACCTAAAGCTAGACGACTGTTACATGATGTTATATATACATCGATTATATGATTAAAGAAGATACTCATATGAACATCTTGATGGAATAATCGATGTCATAATAGAACCATTTATAATTCCAGTCGGAAAGAACAGTGATACTGAAGATTCGCATTCCTCAAAACTGCCAGAATAAATAAAAGAACATATATATTAATTGTATCATTAATGAAGTCCTGTTTTCTTAGAAAAATACCTAAATAAAATGTATGTTTTATAAATAAATACTCGTACAAAAAATTGTAAGAAGCAAGTTCTTTTTTACCTGGGGATTTGTTCGGAAATTTGTCTTCCTGGGGCAAAGTATAGATGAAAATTAAGATTTCCTGTTATTTCATTCTTATTATTAATTACAAATTTTTTGCGTTGGGCCAGGATACGAACTTGTATCTATCGTTTTCTAGACGGTAGCTTTAAGCAATTAAGTCACCAAGCAGTACAGTTTCTAACCTCGTAATATGCTATAAATTACATTATGGTGCAGATCTAATTGTTTTAATGCGCGTTTTAACAGCTTGGTGCTTTATTGGTTAAAGTAACCGTTTAGAAAACGGTAGATACAGGTTTGAGTCCTGGTCCAATGCAAAGAATTTTTAATAAATATTATGCAATTAATACTAAAGAGGAAATGATAATTTTCATTAATGTCTCGTCGCCAAGCGCTTAATTATATATTTTATATAATTGTAAACAAGGTATAGACGTATTAATTAAGAATTTTTACCTCTGTGGTTCCTAATAGATGACTGCTAAAGCTGTCAGTAAATATAGATACTAATCCTTGTTTTAAGTTACTTATATCGTCTGTAGATACTTTCCACATTGCTTCTGATGTTGAGGCTAGAGTAGCTAAAATAAAATTTTTAAAATTAATAAACTACAGCGTTTCATGAAGACTTACAGTCCACATTAAGACTATTGCTGAGTACCATGCCGTGGTTCTTGGCTTTAGATATCGCTTTCAACATATAGTAATCCAAATGCGCCCAAATTAAATATAAAGCATGCTCTATGATAAACGTACAGAAAGCTATTTCTTTCCTTTTATTTTTCAATTTCTCCTCCGTAATTTCGTAAGCGCTTTCCCGCATGATAGTCAAGTCGTATATATCAGACGGCGAGGAGAGGAAATCTTTTAAATCCGTTGACTCCATTCCGGGAATCTCCTTCAACTTGCTCTGCAGGAAATTCGAAGTTATTTTTTCTTTATGGTAGTATTGTACTGTCAATATCAGATGCTGTATGATCACTCCTAAAGAGGGGGAATGTTCGTTGAAGTTCTTATATTGTTTACCGTTAAAGTTATTGATGGAGTCGGATAAGGTGGGCTGGAAGATCACACCTACACAGGAATGGTCTATACCGTGATTGGCTACCAAATTCCGGGCGTACAACATCAAATTCGAAATAATTTGTAGGGTAAGAAGCAATCTTTCCGACGTTTGGTAGGTGATATTATCATCGATTGTTGTGTCGCAGAGTAAATCACGAATATTACTGTCTGACAACATAAATTTGCCCAGTAAAGCTAACATGAGCTTCTGTATTCTGTATAGATGTGCCCTGTTATCTTGAGGCACGCTGAAATTCTCCAGCATGCTGACTAAATCGTTATTAGCTGTTCTGGCTATTAAACTGGTAACCGTCGACAGTTCTTTCAAAGCTGACGCGCACAAAAACGGATTTCCGGCTCTCAAAACCATCTCGACGACATCCAAATGACTAAGGAGGAAATGCGAAATTTGTACAACGGCAGATTGGTTTTCAGTTCCCAAACTTGTAAGGATTGCATTGCAAATGTACAGAGACGGCATCCATAATTGCAAAAATCTATTTTCCACGGGTGGTACCAAATTGTCACCGTCTTCGTAATCTTCCCATTGTTTCGAAATCTCTGGATGGTAGTCGAAGACTCTCATGTTACTTAAACAAGACAATAGATGCTGTTCCAACAATAATTCTGCGCCGACGCGTGTTGTTGCAAGTCTCGATAGTAGAGACATTTTGGCTTCGTACACGTATAAAGTACGTATATTTTCCGGAACCGGTTCCAAAATTAATCTCAACTCGTTGTCTCCATCTAGTATACTTTGTATTATATGCTTCAGATATCCACGACCTGACATGTACACAATCCAATTGGTATTTCCGCTCAAGCTGATTAGCAAACTGAAGGTGGCCATTGCTAACATTTTACAAATTTCTTGACCTCCGATACAATCGTGGCAGAGTATTTCAATAAACTTCTCGCCGAAAATTGAAAAAGCATCGGACGACAATTGTATGGTATACGATTCATTCTGTATTCTCAATTTCGAGTTATCCAATCGTTTCACGTACGAGCTGTCTTCGATTTCTGACGGTTCATGGTGTTCTATGCTTATCAGATGCAAGAATGTCACTAATGAACCGTACAAATTCACGCGCAACTTTTGCGCCGTAACATCCGCCACCAAAATCCATTCCGTGAGATTGTTGAGGATCGACTTCAATGTAGCGGCGTTTGATTGTATGACGTTTGGAATTTTATCGTTTTGACTGCTATTTTCTCGTTCGATCTTCTTTTGTTTCTCACTGTACATGTGGCATTTTCGCAAATTTTCTAAAAGTAACATTACGGCCCCGGATAATAAGTTTCCGATTTCTGGTAATAGCACGACTTTGGAAATTTTCTTCAGCAATTTTTCCAAGATGGTAATTTGACAGTTTTGTTGTTCAGAGGCTGTTAGAATAGTGTACGGCATGTAGACGACGAGAACCTCAACTACTTGTCTCCAAGAATCGACGAGTCTCACCATGCTCGTCGCGGTTTGCCTCGTGTTATTTATATTCAGTGCGTGCACCAAGACTTTTTCGATTTCTTGCAGTATTGAATGTCTCTGACCTAACGCAGCAGTTCCTTGTACTGCACTCAATTCGTCCATTAAAATTTGATGTAACTTCTTAATGTCTATTAGCTTAGGTGAAGTGTCCATCTCGCAACTGCTTAGGAGATTATTCAAAACGTTATTATCAAAAAAGTCCCATTGGGGCGCGACGACTTCCTGAACATTGAAATCGAATTTCATTATCATCTGCAGCAGCAAACTGATTTCCTGCGGCTTCTCGTCTATCGAACCGTAGGTAGAAACGATGTCCGTCAAATTATTCTTGCTGCTAGATACTAAAGTAAAAGGATCAACTGCCACCGTTTCTTGCACGGGTAAATTAATTAGTAGTTGTGTTAATTGTCTCACGTAAATAATTTGTTTTGTACGGCAGCATAGTTTAAGTTCAATTGCCACTGTCATCAACAACCAAGACAATTGATTTAATTCATGTATGCCATCGTTGGCGCGAGAGAATCCACTAGAAATATGATCATCGAAAAAATTGGCCACCATCCTAAGCAACTTTAAAGTCGGCTCCGACGTTTTATTGTTCGAACAAAGCAAGTACAGAGTCTGATATGCTGATTCCAATAAGGGTGGCTTAGTTTGATAGCTCGGATTCACTGCGGAGTTTAAAATGCCAAATATAGAATGTATGCAAGTTCTAGGAAATTGCAGAACTCCCGGTAACTGAAAGATTGTAGCGCTGATGTCTTTAGTTAGATCAAAACCTAGTAGATAATGCGAAAGATTGGGAGCCTTATACGGAAGACACTGTTTAATTAAAGCTAATATAACCTCCTTCGTTGCTGTTAAGGTGTCTTCATCATCAGATTCTGCGGTGGAGTCTAAGCATTCGAAGAAACCATTTCTTATGCTTCTGTTTTCAACATTCGACAGTAAAATGTTTACTAATTGATTGTGAATCACTGGAGATTTTGTAAGTTGTAACAGAATCTTAACGGCTGACAAACAATGATGCGGTAAAACGACTTGATGATTTGTAAATTTGGCAATGTTAAAAACGTGATCCGGTCGATTGGTGCGGGGATTTACCGACAATAATAACTTACTGAAACTTGTCATTGGTACGGAACAATAAGAAGAACTTAGCAAACTGTAGAATTTCGCTTGTAAAGAAAGGCACTTTTCCATTATATTTAAACAACTCAAAACGCACTGTTCCATGAAGGTTTGTCCAGATATCGGCTTGTAAGATTCAAATAAATGGATTCCCTCATTTACAATTGCCAAAATCAAGTTCAAGACATCGGATTTTGTATTTAACTGTACCATTATGTGATAGCCCGGAGGCGAGTTAAATTTATCAACGGAAGACGAGCTTTGGAAATCCAACGGTTCGGGACTGTAATGTTGGATGAATTTTTCGAAAAGTTTCAAACACAATCCCGTAATTTCCCATTTCTCTTCAGGGTTCTTGTACGGCCTAGAATTGCATTTTAAGAAAACTGAATTTATTATGAAAGTTAAATATGGATCAAAGCCTGGTATTCTAGGGCCTGCGCCCAATGTTCTAGGAATACCCGAGTCGGTAAGTGTATTGAGTAGTTTCAGCAGACCTCTAGTAAGCGGATATGTTTCCATTCTGCTTTCGATTTCATCCAATTCCGTTTGAATCCCTCTGGGTTGATAACTTGAAGTACTTGGAATAGTAATCAGTATTTGAGAAGTTTCAAGGTTATTCCACATTTGCGTAGCTGTTTCCGGTGATTTTGATAACGCAGACAACGTCAGTAATATATCAGACTTCAAAGGAATCGGTACTGAACAACTGACTAAACCTAACAAAACACTTAGAGGTGCCCAACCCGGATGTTCGCAGAGGGCTAAGCGTGAAAAATCATCATTAACGGCGACCACACGAATAAGCTTCAATACAGCATGTAATCCCAGCACTTCTTGCGGAGTTATACCTTTATAACACACGTTTCTGTGACGGTAGACAGTGTCATTAATTGGAGGCATCTCCTGACGTAAATTACTATAATATTGGTTAAAAGACATGAAGAAATGGTCCCATGTTAAGATGTTGCTTCCACCAGTATTTGTTTGTTTCAACATATTAAAACAATATCTTGCAGCTTGTTGACAATTCGATAATCCACTTAACATATTTAGATAGGGTACAAATAATGTCGAAGGTATCATATCACCAGCTAATTTTACAAATTTAAATAACGAAACTGATCTTGTTGGTATTAGGACATTCTCTTTTGTTGTACTGTCCAAGGAGCACCAATAATCTAACATACACTGTAGATTTAAAGGGTCTTTTTCATATAATTTTGAAATTAAATATAAGAAATCTTCGAAATGTCTTGGTAAATTAGTGGGCGCATCTAAACCTTCCTGTGCGTAAACTAGCATGGTACGAGCACATTCATCAGCTTTCAATCTCAATTCTCTAACTTTTGAGAACATTTGTACAATAAAATCGGTTATTAAACTGTGCATTTTTTTAAATAAAATCTCTTCTGCATAAACATTGTCGTTTTCCAGAACTACGTCTTTTAAAAATTTAAATACTTTCATATCAATGGCAGTATCGATAAGGACACTTTCATGTTCCAGAACACTTTGAAGATTTTGACTTTGGGGAACTGATCGTAATGAACACAAACAATTTGCAAATGCAAACATTGTAACTGCATGCAAACCTTCACAAGCCCATTTTTCTTTTCCTGGCAATAATTCATTGGCAATAGCTTCAGGAAACCCAACCTCTGACAATACTGGAAGACTTTGTATTACTTCCTCCCCATCTTCTCTAGTATGTAAAATACTTAGATCAACAGCAGATAACATCCCTCCCAATAGATACAATGATATGTCATCTAATTTTCCACTTGCCTCTTCTTCAAGTTTTAGTTCTTTCAAATGAGATATTAAACTTATGGTAATTTGTTTCGGTAATCCACACTGTGATGACCATAAAAATACTACATCAGCTAAAATCAAACGTATGCTATTAAATAAATCGATGATTTGCCTTTGGTGCTTTGGTCCGCCCAAAGCAACATTTTGCTGTAGCATTTCCAGCTCCTTGCTTAAATCTAAGTTTCTTAGTAAATCAAATATTCTGTCAAATAAACCATTTTCCATTAACTGATCTGTGTATAAGGTAATAAATCTTTCGATTTCATTAGGTACTTTGAAATTCCACAAAATGCCTTTCCGTGCCTGCACTAATATTCTCAAAGTTGCTAGTAAAGCTTTTCTTCCATCATAATATAATAATACAGCTATTAATCCCCTTGGCAAACCAGGATAATAAGGTATCTGTATTTGAGCAGTACATAGTAAATCTAAAGCTGCAAATTCATTTAGATCATACATGTCTGATAATATAATTGCTTCCTGATACAATTCCTTGGATAATGTCTGTTGCCCAATACCTCGGATATTAATACCATCTTCCATGCCTTTCTTAAGTTCTTCACGATTTTTTGCATTTTTAGGCTACAAAAATTCTTTCGATTAGGACTTAAAAAGTAATTTTAACATGTGATTAATTATTTATATTTACCGGGTTTTGTAATAGTGAAAAAAAGTTTTGTTTGTGCCTTTTTAATATATTTTCAAATTGTGAAAAATTACTGTATTCACTTTCACCGTTTAAATAAACACTAACAATTCTGAATAGTTCCTTATAGGGATTCCACAAATCTTCTGACTTATTGCTTCCTGCAAGAGAATAATTTTTATATCTTAAAAATATATGTAAAAATGTAGATTACCTTCAGTCATCTTAAATCAAGGAATAAATTGGATTCTTTTTGTGGTTAGAAATGCTAACCGCTCAAATAAAATAGACTTGCATGAAGTTAGAAATGAAGTTTGAAAATTTAAGTACATGAAACATAATTAATGTCATACTTGTACAATATGTACAAAATTTATATACTTTAATCCAAAGTTGTATAGAGTTATCAATTTATCTAAAAAGATTAAGATACATATAATGTACAATGGCATTATTTATGATATTTTAGAAACTCCTAATTTTTGTTTGTTCGAAAATTAGGAAGATTTGTAATTAGTAGTGTAAATATCTAAGAAATGTTATTTATTTATTTGTATTTAAATCACTTGTTTTTTATACTATATGTCGACAAAAAATTGACAAAGTAAAAGTACATAAAAGTTTGAGCAGATGCTCACTGTGTTGAGAATAGTAAAAGGTTAAATTTTCATTGAAAAATTCATACTCTTAATTTGGTACGTAGACTTCCGCGGTCGTGGTCCATGCTATCTGCTTCTGGGTTTCCGGGCTGGAACCGCGTCACTAGTATATCTGCCGACGTTTCGTACCCATTTGTATGGGACATCTTCAGGGCTGAACTACTGCACTGAAACTGTTGTAAGTCGATGGGGGACGCGTTTATATATGGATAATGGGTCATGGGTCATTGGAGCGTTACGGTTGCGGTTGGGTAGATTAAAGATGCAGGATTGCCAAGCGTTATGTAGGGGGTAGCCATCATCGCGTTTAAGGTTATTGGGGTGCTTAAAGATCTCTATAGTTTCACGGATTTTGCGACCATAGAAGTGGTTAGTGCGGGATAGGATCTTGGTTGAATTAAACTGAATATTGTGCCCGGTTTCATATTCTTCTTAGAGAAAACTTAATAATGAGTTGCTGCTCCAAGTAAGCGAATACGTTTTGCCATTTATCCATGAATTCTTGTAACAAGTAAGTTCGCTGAAGGGTTAAGAGGAATACCAGTCCTTCATCTTATTATGTTTTAGACATGTTCTATGGGCAATAGTTCTGACCACCGGGCAGGCCAATTGAGATTATTGATCTTGCAGGAATAGTAATATAACGCCTACAGCATAACGATCGGCAATAGCTTGTTGGTATATGGAATTATATAGCTCTTCTATACACGGTAAAGTGAATGGTTCTAGAATTTCGTAAATGTACCTTTTAGCATTTAAATGGTTTCCAAGGAATACTAAAGGAGTCCAACTTCATATACTAATTCAACTCTAAACCATAAATTAATCTCCTGTAATTTTCTAGTTTTACATGGCCCTGGTGTACCAATATCGCAGCGTCCGAAATATTTGTTTAATTGTTCCTTCTTTGAATCTGATGTGGAAATCTAATTGTAATTTCTCACCGGAAGGTGTTGAAAAAGAACCGAAACATTTCGAACAAAATGAATTAAATGTCTTTGCACGATATCTTGGCCTTACAAAGGAATTTGCCGAAGTACTTGAGTCTAGACTTCCTGAAAAGAATAAGTTAGTACTAGGAACGATGTATTATTGGTACAGATATTGCGAAGTCATAATCGGTTTTTTTGTAAAAAAACTACATAATTTAAACACTTTATCGTGTCTTCGGGTCCATTCTCGACATTTTTCTATCAATGCATGCTTCAAATTAATAAATTGTTGTCGGTAGCGATCGGTATTAACTGTTTCACCAGGTTTCAACAGTTCTTAATACACCACGACACTCTGGTCTCATTAAACACAGAGCATTGTCTGCGACCAAAGCGATTTGACCTTGTAGTCGATGGGCAGGCTTCGCCAGGGGATATTCATGATGTTTTGCGCTTAGGGTTTTCGAAATAAAAAATAAATCCATTTTTCATCACCAGTCACTGTTCCATGCAGAAATGACTTCCGATCAAACCTTTGAAGCAGCATTTCACAGACGATTTTTCGATTTTCCATTTGCCTGTCATGCAATTGATGTGGCATCCATCTTCCCATCTTTCGGATCTTTTCCCATTGCGCGCAATCGGTTGCTAATCGTTTCTTGGGCTACATTTAACGTTTCTGCCAATCGTTTTTGAGTTTGGGTTGGGTCTTCATCCAATAACTCCCGCAGTTTCGCATCTTCAAACTTTTTCGGTCTACCAGAACGTTCTTTGCCTTGCACGTCGAAAGCACCACTTTTGAATTGTCGAAACCACGCCTCACATGTTTTTGTGGTTGGAGCATGCTCACCGTAAGTTTCTACCAGCAAACGATGACTTTCAGCGGCTTTTTTCTTCTGATTAAATAAGAAAAGTAATGCGTGTCGCGAATGCACTTATTCAGGCACGAAACTCGACATTTTCAAAGAGATATAAATCTATGACGGTGTTATTTTCGCAAAATATAGCATGTATGGCTTTGAAGCTTGATGTCAGTAGAATAAAATGACATAGGTCAAATCATAAAACTGCATACTAAAACGTAACGTCATCTGTTGGAAAAACCGGTAATGACTTTCCGGTACACCTCGTATATTTATACATAATTATTAATATTAAAACATTGAGTTGTTTTTAAGGTTCAAAATCGTCGTAGTTCGCCTAGAAATTTTCAAATGCATTGATTCTGGTATTGCATTGTAATTGTGGTAAGGTAAATTACTTGAGGAATTGAAAAATATTTTTGAATAATATTTAAAAAAAGACATGCTGTATATACACAAAAAATATTAATTAACTGTATTTTTTAAATCCATTAGCATCACTTGATAGTATCTACATGAACGTAACATCAGAACATATGGCGCATTAGATAAAGTAAACTACATAACTAAATTATTCCAGAACGTTTGCCAGTTCTTCTCAGAGATTTACGTTAAAAATGACCATTAATATGGAGATACAAGTTAAAAGGAAGTCCCTGTGGGAAAAAATCGGCGTGATCGCCAATCTTCGAGACAGAGGGACACAATTAAAAACTTTTTATTACTACTTCAGACCCATCGCTATTATTTGTCGATTATTGGGCGTCCTACCATTGAGTAATCTTCACGATCTGTCTTGCGAAACGTTGCGATTTTCGTATGCCAGTGTAGCTGTATTGTACACGACGTTTTTATTCGGAAGCTGCAACGTCGCGATGTTGTGTTTCTTCGATTTTAAAAGTTTCCTTAAATACGCGTCCTCTGCGGACTCGGCGTTCTTGTGGCGGTCTGTGATTATTTCGATGATGGCAGTGAAAGCATTTATTTATTTTTGCCTTAGCTTCATACGTTCCAAGAAGTTTATAGAACTGATCAAACTGCTGGATTTATTTGATGACAAGAAGTTTAATATACTGAAGATACAAATTGAATCCATTAAGGTGAACGTGAGGAATTTTTCTAGGTTGACTGTAAAACCTTTGATCATTGGTAGCATCGCTACAGTGTTGGTATGCATTGATTTTTGGACATTTGCCCGTTCCACATTAACGCCGGCAAGTCCCAAAGAATTTCACTGTGTATATTACGTAATATTTGGACTGTTAGGTCTATGGCAAGTGCTCCCGTTATATTTATACGTTTATTTTGCCAATGTCATCGAAGAGAAGTTTAAGGATATCAACGAAATATTCTTGGAATTCATTCCTCTGAGGAAAATCTATATACAACCGGAAGAACATCAACCACCACCTAATATGAAAGACGTTCTCAGAAACATCAGGTTACTATTTGTATTGATGTGTGATGTAGTTAAAAATTTGAACAGTTCTTACGGGGTCTTTCTCGCTGTGGATCAACTATGTGTTATTTGTACGTTCGTTGTGAATCTGTACGTGTTCTTGTTTACCGAAAACCACGACATTAATCTGGTATACTTTCTCGTTATCAATGGATCTGTGGTCCTGGCAATGGTTACAGTGTCACACGCTGTTAACAGTGAGGTAAGAGATTATATTAAACTTTGATTATGGTTAATGAAAGTACCTTTATGGTGAATATTATATTTAAACACAAGAACTCGGTCGTGTGATTTTTACAAAATACATTTATTGAAAAAGAGTAACAATTTTTTCATCAATACTATGCTTTCTTCAGTCTAAAAGGTAAATCTAACACAAAAGGAATACAGTGAAACCCGTTTATTGGAAACCCTCTTAATAGAATATATCGGTTAAAGGAATTAAAATCTCAAGAACAAAATCATTTCCCTTTAAGTATTACCAAAATTATTCGGTTATAAGAATATCTTTTAATAGAATATATTGGGTAAAGGAATGGCTTTTCTAAGAACATTAATGCGATTTTGTCTTCATAAAAGAATACATTTCTCTACCTGCTTAACTAAAGGTGGATGTAAACCAAAAGTTACTATGAATGTTGACTTTACTTTTAGAAAGCTATTATGTACATAATTACAGATAATCTTCGGATAATTACGTATTGCAATAAAATCTTGTACCTAAATGATTTTAAACAGTATTTAGACAATGGTTATTCTGTGCGAATTACATACATACAATAAAAATTTTTTCGGAGGTTTTAAAAGCAGGAAATTTCTATATTTCTGGTCAGTTTGTAATTTGACATTGCAATCGAAAGTGAGTGAAAAATGGCTTCTTCGACAAATTTGAAAAGAAAAGACTTTGCTCTGAAGGAAAAAGTAAAATTGCTTGAGTTTTTAGAAGAAACAACTTGCAGTCAGTCGGATGTTGCCAAAAAATTTGGTGTGTCTCAAGCACAAGTGACTAAATTGTTAAAAAGAAAAGACAGTATTTTAAGTGATTGGCGTGATGATTTTAAATCTACTCAAAAATGAAGCCGCAACGGGAAGAATGCTGACGTAGAAAATGCTTTAAATCGTTGGTTTATGGAAAAAAGAGCGCGTAAAGTTCTACTTGGCGGACCCATTTTGAAGGAAAAAGCCGAACAGATTGCACAAAATCTAGGTAGTGTAAATTTTCAATCAACAAATGGGTGGTTTATTTGATGGAAAAGTCGTTCCCAAATTTCTTTCAAAGAAATTGTAGGCGAAAATACATATTCAAAGGATATTCCATCATCTCAAGAAGTGAAATTAGTATGTGACACTATACGTCGTTTTTAGAATCAAAAACTGATTGTAATTTTATACATTTCTATGCATTAGATAACCAAATCACTGATATTTTGTGTAAAGAAAGAAAACAAAATAAAATTGCAGATTATTTTGTTAAGGATGTGTAGAGTTTGAAATAAAAAAAATAGTATCAATTAAAAAATATGTATTACGCTGAAATGTGTTTTATTTCTTTCGTATGTATTCTTAAATACATTTGATGAAAATCGCAACATAAATTTACAGTATCATACTGAAGTCAATTTTATAGTTATAAAATCGCAAACATAAAGAATACGAAGCATGTATGTATATACATAACATACTTAACTTACTAGTAATAAGAAAAAAAAAAGTTAAAAACGGATAATGGAATAATCCACATATAGGAATAATTTTGGCGGATAATATGAGTATTCCAATAAGCGGGTTTCGCTGTATTCATAAATATTTTACGTAATTATTAGTATATACAATTCAAACATAGTATCGAACAAATAGATTAATATACGGATATTTTGACAACGCATTAAGTGCATAGTCTATACGAGTCAAACACGTCTGTTTGGCTTTAGGAATTCCAAATTCCACGGGCTCTCTTTCCATGTTTTTTCGCCTAGCGTATTCTCGAGTTTCTAGAGCGTTTGTTCTCTTCAACTTTATCGCGAATAATTTTCAAACTAACAAATTGCGTACTTTATAAATTGCTTTTGAAAGTACACAATTTTGTGTTTTTACTTTTACTTAACTTACTAGTAATAAGAAAAAATAAGTTAAAAACGGATAATGGAATAATCCGCATATAGGAATAATTTTGGCGGACAATATGAGTATTCCAATAAGCGGGTTCACTACTTCACTGTATATTCTAGTCAACTAAACTATTTTCAAGGTGGAGGTATAATTACAATGAACTTATTTCATTGCAATTGTATATCATCTCCAGTCTAAAAATAGTTTAGTTACCTGGAATATATTCCGTTTGTATTAGATTTACATTTTAGCCTGAAGAAGTCACAGTGCTACCGAAACAATTGCTGCTATTTTTCAATAAAGATATTTTCGTGAGTTTTTTTGTTTAACTTTGTTATAGATTTTCATCAAGTAAAGGCGACATCAGTTAATTACTAAATTATATTTTATTTTTTACGTATTCAATACTTTATTACACTGCGCAAAACAAGTATATATGTATACAGTCGGCCATTGAATTAGGACCACAAGGAAAATTAGTAATTTTGATATACAGGCTGGTTAAAAATTCGACAATCCTAATACAAAAATATTGTATTGCCATTAGTAAGCCATACGAATTGCTTAACAGAAGTGTAGATTTGGTAACATGGTATAAAACCATCAATACGAGGGTAGCCCCATAAGTCCCCGGTCTGACCTAGAGATGGCGGTAGTTGTTTGAAAAATATCACTGTATTAGAAAGTACACAATTTATAAAGCATGTGTTTCAAGTTTGAAGACGCCACGTTGTTTAGTATTTGTTTGGCAACCATCAATAGCGAACGTTTTCAGTGAATTTGTAAAAATGGAGAAAATTGGTCATCGTTACGTTTTACAATACTTTTATTTGAAAGGTCTCAGCCCAACCAATATAGAAGCTAAACTGGATTCTACTCTAGGTGAGTCTGCTCCTTCGTTTACAACAGTGATATATTGTAAGACAACAGTTATGTGGAATGTTTATTTCCTGGGTCATTTATCTAGTGCTACAAGTAGGATTCTAATGAATAGTATCCAAAATTCCTTTTTCAATTTGGATCGCACGGCGGTGTCTTGGCTTACCTGCTGACTGGGAACAAAGCCTCTGATTCAATCTTCCAAATGTATTGATAGATGAGTGCTGCCGGTATGAATACCGTATTGTACATTTGTCTTTTGCCAAGTTTCAATTAATTATTCTGAGCCAAAGTTACCATATGTACTTTAATGTAAAAAAGCAGTTAAAGATACGTATAATAAGGTAAAACATTATCATAAAACGATTGATTACAACAATATAGTGTTGCATAATTATATTTGACAGTAAAAATATGAATGTTAAAAGGAATCATTCTATTATTAATAACACCCTATCTACTACATATGTTTCATGGATTGACCAATCATCAGGCAGATTCTGTGTTATTAATGAACGATTCCTTGATAGCGTCTATCATATCATTACGATACAGAAAAATAGTGAATAATCATCATGCCTCCCTCTCACGTCCAATGAATTGAACGAAAAAGCGAGAGTGCATCTGTCTCGCAATGTTGGGAACTAAGTTACCAGAGCGTATAGACAGATGGCAATGCATCACGGCTATTTGCCAATTAAAAGAATGTTAAAAGGAATCATTCTATTATTAATAACACCCTATCTACTACATATGTTTCATGGATTGACCAATCATCAATTGATGATTGCACTCTCGCTTTTTCGTTCAATTCATTGGACGTGAGAGGGAGCAATGATGATTATTCAGTAAAAATAGGGCTTTCCACAAAAAATTTCAAAAAATTCGAAATATTTTTGTCGCCTATTTTCAACGATGGTCTCCTGCGTCTTAACAACTAATAATACAACATTTATGTATTAGAATTGTCGACACGGAATTAATCATAGAATCATCCTACCTAACGGTATCCTTGAATTTCTGACTGTCCTATATCTAACTACAAAAAAGGATATTCTACATATATTTCATTAAAAAACATAGACATTTTTATGAAACAAGTAGTACAAAATTTATTTATTTGTTTTCTATTTATTGCAATGTCAAGTACAATTTTTTTAAATTTACTTTTGCTTCTAGTGCTTGCGGTCCAAAACTTAATTTGTTTCTGTCGTTTATGGATTCTTTGGGTCTGCACCAATTTAACGATGTTGCTAATGCGAATGACAGAACACGTAATCAGGTTTTATCAAAGTAACATTGAAGTTTTACACAACTCATTATCGCTTATTGTTGAGAATGTTCATCATCCTACTCTAGATATTACCGTACCTAATGTAAAGTCCACCAAACTAACTACTTTCCCTTCCCATAACAACATTAGATATAATTTTCACAAAGCTGACTTGCACAAACTCTACTTTGATATTTTTACAGATTAGTCTTTTCTTGATCAAAATGATATAGCTATAACAACGTTGATGAAGCTCTTCGGTTTTTTTATTGTAAAGTATATGCTATCTTGGATTGTTCTGTCATTAAATCTCGGTTAAACCTCCCACATCTTCATTCTTCTTAGCTCCCTTCTACTATTAGAAAAATACTTGAATTTGAAGTCGTGTTATAGCAAAAAAAATGGAAATCCATTCCACATGACTATTACGAACTAGAGTTCCAAAGACTGCAAAGGTCGGTCAAGGCGGACACAAGTTGGCTTCTAAATTTTACATTCGTAGGACTGAAGCAAACCTTATCGCAGATCCACAATCATTTTGGTAGTTCGTTCGCCCAGACAAGATGTCGCGAAGTCTGCCAGAAAATCTGGCAGACTTCACGACTCTGTCAAAAGGAACAGCGACCCACCGTGTTTTGTTAACGCTTTCGATACAGCTTTTCCAACGTTTTCCTTCCTAAATCTGCTGACTCTGCCCTGCCTGATATAAATTCCAGTTTGCCACCTTTACGTTTACCATTTATTTCTCCGGTTGAGGTAATCTATAGCGTTACGAGTGTGAAGAACAGGTTAACCACTGGTGATGATGGCATTCCTTGTTTCCTAGTGAGATTGTGCCCATGTTTTTACACATCCCTTATATACCTTTCTCTAAATTATATAGTAAATACAATTAAATACTTTTGTATCACAAATACAAAGAATGCAGTATTATGTTCCAAAATTAACTTTTTTAAGGTGTCGTTTATTTAATACTACACCTCGTATATAACGAATCCTATTTTTATCAAACGTACTTGTTATTGTACCTATTTTTATACAAATGTAACAATTATTCGATGTATAGTATTAGAGATAAGGTAAAATCATGAATAAACTTGAAACATATACAAATACTGCATACATTAATGGTTGGATGTTCAAAGTGATCGCGATGGCTAGTGATTATATTGTGACAAATTCAATACGCGAAGTTAATAAAGCAGTGAGTTCATCTAATGGAAAGGTCGTCGGAAAAACATTTTATTTTTATTTCAAACCGATCGCAATATTTTTGCGATTATTCGGAAACTTTCCTTTACAAAATCTACAAAAATCGAACTGTGAATCAATACGGTTCAGTTACTACAGCATACCAATGATGTACACATTATCTTTGCTAATCGGTTGTATAACTATCATCATTTTCTTTAGTAGTTGGCGTCTTTTTGTAACTATTATTTACAATAGTAATTCTGTATTCTTACTAGCATATATGTTTATAGTAATTTTAAGATCATTTGTTTGCTTCTTCTTCTGCTTGAGATTGTCAAAAAAATTCGTAAAATTGATCAAAATTTTAGATTCTTATGATCTAAACCTTTCGGAGATATTCCAGGGTGTCTATAGGGATTCTAGAAATATTTTCAACAGAACAATTTTACCATTTGTGTTCGGAACAATTTTTATGAGTCTTCAAAATTTAGAATTGCTGCTGTTCTTCCAGAGAGTCATTCCTAGGAGTGATTCCGCAGCTTTTTTCAGCATAATCGTGATGTTGGGCGTCGTCGGAATGTGGCAGATAACTCCTAAGTTTTTGTTTATTTATTTCGCTTACGTAATCAAAGAAAATTTTAAGAGAAACAATGAGATTTTCACAAAACTCGTACCTTGTACGAGATGGTATTCTGATTCTGAAGTGGAGAATAGTGAAAATAACATCGCTGGTATTACGAAAAATATCAGATCTTTACATCTCCTGACGGTCGATGCGGTTAAAGTCCTAAACAAGTGTTTTGGACCATTTTTAGCGGGAGATTATTTGTTTACTTTGTTCACGTTGGTTGTCAACTTGTACGCGATGCTTAACGTTGATAAAAGGAGCATTATGACATTTTTTGGTATTGCGATATGGTATATTCTGGTGAATTATCTTTCTCACGAAGTTACTGCAAAGGTAAGATATGGTTTTGTTGTACAAGTTGTCATAATTTAAATGATTTTTTTATTTTTTACTGTAGATCGTTTTAAACCTAAGATACAATGCAGATCTTAGGAAACTGTTTTAACGTGTGCCAAATCAACAAAGAATAAATAAAACACATAATTTGCATTCACTTTCAAAAACTTTTTATTGGTAATTAAAGAGTCAGTTATGACATTTATATGCGAAAAATAATATCTGCCAAATGGCAGCTCCACAGACGTCCACTCTTTTGTTAAAATTTTCAATGACATTTTGACATAATTGAGGCTCTATTCGACCAATGACACGAATAATTTCATCTTTCAAAGCAGGAATTGATTGTGGATTGTTTCTATAAACCTGACTTTTCACATAACCCCAGAGAAAATTGTCTGACGGTGTCAAATCGCATGATCTTGGTGGCCAATTAACATCACCGTTTCTTGAGATTACGCGTCCAGGAAATTTTTCTCTCAATAAATCAATTGATTCGTGTGCAAAATGAGGTGTAGAGCCATCCTGTTGAAACCGCATATCCTCTAGATTAATATTCATTAATTCAGGCCACAAAAATTCTTTTATCATCCGACGATATCGATCACCATTGACAGTTACAGCTTCACCAACAGCATTTTCAAAGATGTAAGGTCCAATTACACCATCTGACCATAATGCACGCCAAACAGTAACTCGTTTAGGATGTTTCTCATGAATAATTCGTGGATTTGACCCACCCCAGATACGGCAATTTTGTTTATTAACATAGCCACCAAGTTCGAAATGTGCCTCATTGGAAAACATTATTTTTTTAGAAAAATCAGCTGGTTGTTCATTGATGAAATTGACAAATGCACGACGTTTTAAATGATCTAATGGTTTCAGTTCCTGTGTTATTTGAACCTTATATGCCTTCAGAGCTAAATCCTTGTGTAAAGTACACCATGTTGTTGATCCACTAAGTCCAAGTTGTTGTGAACGTCGTCTAATGAACATTTCAGGATCTTCGACAACGCTTTCACGAACCAAACCAATATTTTCTTGTGAACGACCACTACGACTCTAATTTTAATTTTTTTGATTTTCCACGGAACCGGTCTCTTGAAATTTTTTAATAATTCGACCATAAAATTCACGTAATTTTCTAAAATCTCTTTTCGCAGAACGCTGATTTTCATAAAATAATTCAGCACTTTGAACGCGTTGTTGTACCGTGTACAAAGTCATTTTTATAAATGTCATACATCACTCTTTTTAAATGCCCACATACCCAGACAAATTCAGTGCGCCATCTATATTTTATTTATTCTTAAAAAAAACCGCGCAATTTGAAACAGCCTTTATATTCTGTCAACACGTTCCGTATTTATGTGATTTTCAAGTAATTCAAAAGCTTAAACAGAAAACACATTTATGTATAGTGTTAGTTATTTAATGGTGTACTCCATTATAATGTCAATACTATTTTTTATCAGACACGTTTACAATTGTACATCCATTAATTTTACGAGTACGAATATATTATTTGATGTATGGCGTTGAAGATAAGGTAATTACATAGGCTAGTTCTAAAAAAATATACCAGTCCTACAGCGGTTGTTAGACCCTTAAGTTGATCGCGATGTCAAGTGACCTTATTATCGTGAGTTCATCCAATATAAATGTTCCCAAAAGAACATTTTACGCATACTTCAGACCAATTGCCCTCTTTCTGCAGTTGATTGGAAACTTTCCTATACAAAATCTACACAAGCCTCACTGTGAATCATTACGGTTTAGTTATTGTAGTTTACCTACACTTTACACCTTATCTTTGTTCATCGGTTCTTTAATCGTCATAGCTTACTTCACTAGTTGGTCTCTTTTTATATCGTTGGTGTTTAATCTTGAAACCGCTTACGAATCGGGATTTATGATCGCAATGGTGTTCAGATCTATTACTTGTTGTTTCTTCTGTTTCATAGTCTCCAAGAAATTCATAAAATTAATTAAAATACTGGATTCCTACGATCGAAATTTTTCCGAACTATTTCGAGATGCTTATGAAGATCGCAGAAGCCTATTACGCGTGACTCTTATTCCCTTCGCGGTTGGATTGCTTTTGTTAGCTCTTCGTAACGCAGACGTGATATTGTTTTTCCTGCCGGTAATTCCAAGAAGCGATGCCGTAGCTTTTTACGGAACGATAGTAACGTTGAGTACTGTCGTATTTTGGCAAACTACACCGACGTTTTTGTATATGTATTTCGTTTATAACATTAGAGGATGTTTCAAGAGAAGCAACGAAGTTTTCGAAAAACTAGCTCCAATGACCAAGTGGTATTTGGATGACCAAGTTGATTATAGCTCAGATAACATAGCAGAGGTTATAAAAAATATCAGATTCTCGCGCGTAATGTTGACCGAAGCCGTACACGTTTTAAATAAATGTTTTGGATCGTTCCTAGTAACAGACTATGTGTATACTATCTTAGGGTTGGTTGTGAACTTATATGCGATTCTTTATGAGGGTAATAGGAGTTATATGTTGCTGTTGACTACCATAGTATGGTACATATGGTTAGTTTATGTATCCCAGGAGATTCCCATAGAGGTAAGATTAATTTTTAACTTAATTCATTATGACTTTGAAAAAATTAGGAATCCTACACATTATTGCGAGGTTTTCTGGTAAGAAAAATAACCAAATTTTACAATAGAATCAGTGTAATAGAAACTTACGCACTACATACCAGGACCGGTACACCAGGTTTTACCGGTTTTTTTCTTAAAAAAACTACATAATTTTCAAGAAAATGGAAAAATTTATTTATTCAAAGTATTGTCCATTTGATTCTACACATCTTGCCTATCTTCGAGGCAATTTATGGATGTCACCCCAAAAACAACTGTGTGTCCTTTGAGCAGAACTATCCATTGAGTCATTTTCAAACTTCTTCGAAATTAGCAAAGTGTTGTTTTGCAAGCGCGTGTCCCATTGATGGGAAAATGTGATAGTAGGACGGGGCAAGGTCTGGAGAGTACAGTGCTTGCGATATTATGTGGGCGTATTCTTTTTTATTACGTTTTTCTATTAATGCGTGGTTCAGATTGATAATTTGCTGTCTGTAGCGATCAGTATTAATTGTTTCACCTAGTTTCAATAGTTCATAACACACTACGCCACTCTGATCCCACTAAACACAGGGCATTGCCTTGCGACCAAAACGATTTTGCCTTAGAGTCGATGAATAGCCTTCGCCAAGTGATAACCATGATTTTTTACGCTTAGGGTTTTCGAAATAAATCCATTTTTCATCACCCGTCACTATTCGATGCAGAAATGTCTTTCGATCATGCCTTTGAAGCAGCATTTCACAGACGATTTTTCGATTTTCCATTTGCCTGTCATTCAATTGATGTAGCTCCCACTTTCCCATCTTTTGGATTTTTCCCATTGCTCGTAATCGGTCCCTAATCGTTTCTTGGGTCACATTTAACGCTTCTGCCAATTGTTTTTGAGTTTGGGTTGGGTTCAATAACTTTCGCAGTTTCGTATCTTTAAACTTTTTCGGTTTACCAGAACGTTCTTTGTCTTGCACATCGAAATCACCACTTCAAAATTGCCGAAACCACACCTCACATGTTTTTATGGTTGGAGCGTGCTCACCCTAACTTTCTACCACCAAACGATGACTTTCAGCGACTTTTTTTTTGATTAAATACGAAAAGTAATGCGTGACGCAAATGCACTTTTTCAGGCACGAAACTCAATATCTTCGAAGAAGTATAAATCTATGATGGTGTTACTTCCGCAAAATATAACATGTATGGCTTTGAAGTTTGATGTTAGTAGAATAAAATGACATATGTATGTGTCAAACCATAGCATTGCATACTTAAGTCTAGCGATATATGTTAGAAAAACCGGTAATAACTTTCCGGTACACCTGGTATTTGAAGTAACCTAAGTTCATGTTTAGTAGTTAATCTTAATCTTAAAAAATTTCTGTTTGGAAAGACGTTTGACTCAAACAATGATGAAATCTATGAAACAGATGCCTTCGAACAATTTTGACTCTCCCAGAATGATTCTAAAGATCGCTTCTTTGAAACTGGTGGAGTACAAACCTACTTGGTGGGTACTAAGAATCTCTCGAAGATCTTCTTTTCGTATAATAGAATCAAGCTAGGAAAGTGAAATGAAATAGGAAACAATGTAGAAGACCAAGATCGCTTACAACAGATGATATCATTTAAAAAAAGGTTTCTAAGCTTCTCCAAAATAATTTCTCTAAATATTTGAGACAACAACACTCTATAGAATGAGTAAAATCTGGTTTAAGTGCTTCGATGAGAGTCAAAGCACTTCTATGCCTACGGTGGAAGATAATATGACGATGATGATAAAAGTACTGGGCACTTATTCAGAGAATTAAATGTCACAACTTGACCATAGAATTTTAAAATATTTTAAAAGCTCGAACGTGAAGTTTATTTGTAACAAAAATTTTAAATATTTTGTTTCAGATTTCTTACTTTTAAATGTTGTTATTTGTGTTATTATTGGTTTATTGTGTTTATGATTGTTATTTGACGATATACCTTCATAATACACTCCGCGCAACATGAATAGGACCACCCGCCTTCTTGCAAGCTTTCGGTGGTTTGAAAAACAATTCATTTATTAAAAATACAATGCAAGTTTGTAATGGTATGATATGGCAAATAATACTCATTATTGCGCAATAGTGCCTAACGTTATGCATTGGGTGACGTAAGTACCACATACATATAAAATGCACCGCGCCGGTTGGATACGACCAGTATTTAATAGTAAGCTACCGGATGAGTGTCGAGTTACAACGTGTATCCGGATAAACAAACATCTGTAATTAAGGGTATTGTGCAACGATGGGACGACAGAAGTGCTTAAGTATGGAGGAAATTGGAAAAATTAAAGCGTTCCATCAAGAAGGGTATTCCTCAAGGGCTACTACAAAGAAAATAGGTCGATCACACCAGGTTGTGAACAATTTTATTAGGGATCCCGAGAATTATGGAAAACGTTTTAAAGGGCGAACAACATCCGTTACAACTAAGAGAGAACGTCGAGCCATATTACGCGAAGCATCGAATTCGGCATTAACGGCAAGACAAATCGCGAATAACGTTGGAACGAATGCATCGGTAAGAACTGTACAGAAGTTACTGAAGACCTGTCCGCATTTAAAACGTTTGAAAATTAAACGACGGCCTCCTTTAAGGGAATTTCAGCGCACTGCAAGTCTTCAGTTTGCTCAAGCAAAAATGGGGTGGACAAGAGAATGGCAAACTGTTATTTTCAGTGACGAGAAGAAGTTTAATTTAGATGGCCCGGATGGGTTTTTTTTATTATTTCCACGATTTACGTAAAGATGAAGTGATTCAGTCACGAAGGCGAGCCGATGTTGGTTCAGTCATGGTATGGGGAGCTGTTTCCTATAACGGACCTATTGATTTAGTAATAGTGAAGGGCAGACAGAATTCGGAAAAGTACGTCCAGCTGCTGCAACAGGTGAAAGACAAATTTTCCAACGTTATGGCAGGTGGGCTATTTATTTTCCAACAGGATAATGCCAGTATTCACACCGCGCGCATTGTTCGACGCTGGTTTCAAGAACAAGGCATGGAGGTTCTCGATTGGCCATCGCTCTCCCCCGACCTGAACATCATAGAAAATGTTTGGGGATGGTTGTCGCGTAAATTGTACTCCAATGCTACCCAATTCAGTTGCGCTGACGAACTAGAGCAGGCGCTGAAACGAAGTTGGGCGGAACTTCCCGTTGACTACTTGAGAACCCTGTATAATTCCATTCCATCCCTACTATTTGAGGTTATAAGAAATAATGGCAAAAGTACTCATTATTGAACAATAAAGTATTTTGTTATTGCAAACGAATCTTTTATTTTGTAGATTGGTCGTATTCAAGTGGCGTTTAATTACTCTACTTATTGTCATTAGTAACGTACATTTGCACTGACTTTTACAAAAATTATATTTGGTACCTACATACATCTTTTTAGCAACCCTCTTATTTTCGAAAATAACAATTCCAGCGCGCTACCATGTTTATACCAACTACAAATGTCATATATGCAGTTGGTCCTATTCATGTTGCGCGGAGTGTACTAATACTATCTTTTATCAGATGTAGCAACAATTGAACAACCATTGATTTGTATATATATTGTGTAGTGCTTTTAAGATAAGGTAATTATATACGTTAATCCCGACAGTTTCACACCGGTTGATAGATTTTCAAGTCGATCGCGATGTCTGGTGACTGCATTGAACAAAACTCCGAATCCGTAGCTGACACCGTAGTGAGTTCATCTAACGAAAAGCTCCCGAAGATAACATTTTATGGTTATTTTAGACCAATAGCTCTCTTTTTGCAGTTAATTGGGAACTTTCCTCTACAGAATTTACACAACTCTTACTGCGACTCAGTACGGTTCAGTTACTTCAGTTTACCAGTGTTTTACACGTTATTTTTGCTCATCGGTTCTTTAGTAGTGATTGTTCATTTCGGTAATTGGAGTCTCTTTTTGGTCATCTTGTTTAAGCCCGAATCTGCTTTTCTATCGGGTTTTATGCTTATCGTGATGTTCAGGTCGACTCTTTGCTGTTTCTTCTGTCTTACGCTCTCGAAAAAATTCGTAAAATTAATCAAAATGTTGGATTCCTTCGATAAAAATTTTTCCGAACTGTACCGAGATACTTATCAAGATTCCAGAACTGTTTTTATTTGGACTTTTGTACCGTCCGCGATTGGATTATCCGTATTAGCTCTTCATATCGTGGACGTGCTACTGTTTTTCCTACCCTTAATTCCAAAATCCAATTCTGTAGATTTTTACAACATGGTGATAGCATTTAGCATTGTCGGGTTGTGGCAAATTACACCAACGTTTTTGTACGTGTATTTCGTGTTCGTCATTAAAGAATTCTTTAAGAGAAATAACGAGGTTTTCGCAAAATTGGCACCCGTTACGCGGTGGTATTTGGATGATCAAGAAGTGGATCATGGCTTAAATAACATCGCTGGTGCTTTAAAAGATATCAGACTCTCACATGGCATGTTGAGTGAAGCCGTACAAATTCTAAACAAATGTTTTGGGGCTTTCTTGGCAACAGACTATGTATATACTATGTTAGCGTTGGTTATAAACTTCTATGCGGTTCTTTATGAAGGTAATAGAAATGTCGTGTTTTCGTTGACTACCATAATATGGTATATATGGATAGTTTATATCTCGCAGAAGATCCCCATACAGGTAAGATTAATTTTTTTGTTAAAGTTAGTACTAATTTTGGAAAAATTGAATGATACAGTTACCGTATAAATTCTTTTGAACAATTATTGAAGCTCTGCATCTAGGAGAGCTTGATAATAAACCAATTTCAACACACAAACAGAACAAATAACATATTGAAGGTAAATTTGATGAAGCCTGTGGTTGATTAACTTAATCGCTTGAAGACGATCTATAACCCCTTCTCACATTAATTTTCGTATTCTGTATACGTATTTCGACAATTAAATTGTCATCAGCATATGATTACAAGATGATACCTGGAAACTACGACAAAACCCCACACGGATCAAATTCCGTACAGGATCTGTACCGCCGTCAACCAAAAGAAAAGCCAAAACACAGTGTGCATTTTTGGCTTGCGACGGTACAGATCGTGTACAGAATTTGTTTCGTGCGAGTTTTTGCCGTAGTTTCCATGTGCAACACTGTTTAGTTATCTGCTGATGATGACAATTTAATTGTCGAAATCGTATTCAGAATACGAAAATTAGTGTGGAAAGGGGTTCTATATCAACCTTAAGTTATTAAACAACATATTGTTCGAGCTAACCTCAATTGATGTTTCTTAGTAATAATAATAATAAACTTAACGACAATTACAGTGAGTTTCGGTTAACTGAGTTACTATTACGCCCGCGTTCGTGGCGCGACTGAAGATCTTCGTCTGTTAGCATTCGTTTAAGCGGGATAGGGAAGCCATGAAAAATTTTCCGCAGGGAGTTTCAGTAAACTATGTATTATTATTACACCCGCGTTCGTGGTGCGACTTAAGATCTTTGGCTGTTAGCATTCGCTTAAACGGGATAGGGAAGCTATAAGACTTTTCCGGACAGCAGGCCATCGGACTCCTAGACCTCCGGTAATAATATGAAGATGATAATAGTCACAGTTATAGTTATAGCAATTTATTTTTGTGCTGACAATTACAAAAAAGTCAAAAGTTAAATAACAATATCTGTTGAGTCAATATTTATATAAACAAAACAATATAAATTACATAAGAAAAAATCATAAAATTCTCATAAAATGTCAGTTCGGCAATAGATTTATATTCAAAAAAAGGCAAAACGAGTCCTTGCCAAATCAATTTTCATACTCTGCATACGTATTTCGATAACTAAATTGTTATCATCTTCAGATTATAAATCACTGTCGCACCTAGATACACGGTAATGCTTACAAAGAAAAAATTCCGCATATTCATCCCGTTAAGACCAAACACACACTGATCTTCACAAGACATCTGTAAATCAAACTGACGCTCTTGCTAGTATACACCATTGCAATAATTTATAGACTTTTTTTGCAGTCGTGTCTTCCAGGAACTCTCGCCAAAATATGGTATCGGACCCCGGTCCGCATTGACCACATGGTTTTTATTTTTCACAATAAATATGGTCTTGAAGCAGTCTATTTCACGCGGTCACACTATGATTATTTTCTAATACATGTTTCGCTAAAATGGATTTTTCAGGGCAATTAAATTTAATATGCGAGGTATATTCTTTATACCGGGTTTCTATTGACCGTTTAGTTTCACCAATGTATTTTTTATTACATTTTCTACAATTTATTTCATATATCCCTGATTTGTAATTGAACTCAACTTTATCTTTCGCGTTTTCGGGACCGAAATGTAACTTGAATTCACGTTCCTTAAAACGTGAAACGGTGACCATATAAATTGTTTATCACTATTGTTATGAGGTGACAAATAAGTGGTATCACGGATTCTCTTTTGTGGTTTAACTTTTCTAATTAGTCTCATGATTATTTCTGAATCAAAACCAATCTCGTAATGTTTTTAATAAAGTTTAATTGCTTAGTAAACGATTAACAAGAAAGTTGTATGCTATGACTGCATTCACGGTCGTGATTACACAGAAAAAATATTTATTTTATTTCTTATATGAGGGTGGTCTCATAAGTTCCCGGCCTGACCTAGAGATGGCGGTAGTTGTTTGAAAAATATCACTGTATTGTCCCAATCTGTAAAGCATATGCTTCAAGTTTGAAGACGCCACGTTGTTTAGTATTTGTTTGTCAGCCATCAATAGTGAACGTTTTCAGTGAATTTGTAAAAAGGGAAAGAATTGGTCATCGTTACGTGACAATACTTTTATTTGAAAGGCCTCAGCCTAACCGATATATAAGTTGAACTGGATTCTACTCTGGGTGACTCTGTTCCTTCGCTTACAACAGTGAAATATTTGGTAGCGGAGTTTAAACGAGGCCGTACGAGCTAGTAAGACGAGCATCACAGTGGTCAACCAAATGAGGTGACCACTCTAGAAAAGGTGAAGAAAATCTACAAAATGGTACTGGATGATCGTCGATTGAAAGTGCGCGAGCAAGCAGATACAGTGGGCATTTTAAAAAGTGCGGCACATCGCATATTCTCTGAAAATTTGCACATGAGAATGCTGTGTGCAAGATGGGCGCCACGTTTGCTCACACTCGTGAAGATGTATCAATTGAGTGTTTAGTGAAGTTTCACAGCAACAAAGCAGAATTTTCGTGCCGTTTCATAACCATGGATGAAACATTGGTTCATCACTTCACAACCGAGACAAAAGAACAATTAAAACAATGGACTTAAAAGGCAGAACCGGCTCCAAAGAAGGCGAAGACCGTTTCATCTGCAGGCAAGGTCATGGCATCGGTTTTTTGGAATGCGCGTGGAATAATTTTCATTGACTATCTTGAACACGGAAAAACTATCAACGGCGAGTATTATGCGAACTTATTGCAATGTTTGAGCGAAGAAATCAAGCAAAAACGGTAGCATTTGGCTAAGAAGAAATTGTTATTTCATCAAGACAATGCATCAGCTCACGAATCTGTTATTGCAATGGCCAAAATTAATGAAGTAAAGTTTGAATTGCTTCCTCATGCACACTATTCGCCAGATTTAGCCCCCTCGGATTATTTCACGTTTCCAAACTTGAAAAAATGACTCAGTGAACTATGAAGAAGTGTTGTCGGCAGTTAATGGCTATTTTGAGGAGACAGTTCTTATTATAAAAAGGGTATCGAAATTATTGAACATGGCTGGGATAGGTGTATAGAGCTGAAAGGAGATTATGTTGAAAAACAAATATATTTATTTCCAAAATTTTTGTGTTTCTCTTTGATGGGTCGGGTACTTCTGGGACCACCCTCGTATCTTTCGCGTTTCCCAGAAGAACATTTCGGGGCCGAAATGTAACTTGAAATTCACGTTCCTTAAAAGCCTTTAAATTTTCTGTAACTCAGTGTAACGGTAAGCATATAAATTGTTTAACATTATTGTTATAAGGTGACAAATACATAAGTGGTATCGTGGATTGTTTTTTTAAGTTTAAGCTTTTCTAATTAGTCTCATGATTATTTCCGAATTAAATACCATTGAATTTCGCGATGTTTTTAATAAAATTTAAGGTTAATAAAGAAAGTGGAAAGAAGCCATCTTTCGTTGTATATTATGACTGCATTCGCGGTCGTGATTACACAGAAAAAAATACTTTCTTTATTTCTTCTAATTACGTTGGATGCAATCGGTTTGATAATAATTATAATTAATATTATCAATGGTAGATTGCATTTGTATTTGGCAAATCAATAAGTCTTTAAAAAGATGAAAGAACGATTGTTATTTAGTTCAATAAAACATTTGACATATGGCCAAGTAGATAAGCCGAAAAGTTATGTATATATACACATCATTTGTCATTAACATTTAGTTCTTCCTTAGTCATTCGATACATTGAAACCAATGATGCGTACTTGGTTCGGTAAAATCTCGATGTTATTTAAGGGTTCAATATTTAAAAGTGTTCAGTCGAGGTCGACGAAGAAAAGGACCTTCTATTATTACTTCAGGCCGATTGGTTTGCTTTGCCGGTTAGCGGGCGTCCTGCCCTTAAAAAATCTCGACGATCCGGACTGTCAAAATCTTAAATTTTCCTACTTAAGCATACCATTGGTGTATACGATCGTCCTGTTCGCAAGTCTCGTGTTCCTATTGATCATCTTCGGTGATGGGCTAACTTTAAGCGAAATACAGTGCGCTCCGATAGCGTCTGTATGTCGGTCAGTACTAATGATAGTCATGGAAATAAATGCGTTCATTTGCTGCATTTTTTGCATTAAGAAATCGAAAAAATTCGTAAAATTAATTAAACTTTTGGACTTTTTCGATGTGAAAAAATTGGAAATCTTCGCGCAAGACGAGGCCGAAGATGCCAAGGGATTTTTTAAACGAACAACCCGGCCACTAATCCTAGGAACTATTATGTTAGGAATTATATTTTTTAAAGTGTACGCGTTTTCGCGTACGATTGTAATGAGCATTCGTGGTATCTACGGCGGACATATTGGTTATGTAATATTGGCCATTCTTGGAATATGGCACGTTGTCCCTATGCTCTTGTACATCTACTTTGTTAAAATCATCAAAAGCAACTTCAGGATGATAAATAAGATTTCCTTGAAACTGTGTCCAAATAAGAAACAGTACTTTCATAGCAATTCGAGCCATTCTTCAACGAATGTAAAGACAACACTACGAGGTATCAGACTGTTACACGGATTAATGTCAGATGTTGTTGGATATTTAAAAGACTCTTTCGGTGCATTTTTGGTGTTAAATAATATGTACTCTATATTGGTGTATATTATAAACTTGTACATATCTTTCTTTGCCCAAGATAAAGACTTTTATGCTCTCATCGATGTAATAACGAGGAGTGTTGTAACTGTGACAGCGATCCTTGTATCACACGCCACCAGTTCAGAGGTAAGATTTGGGTCCATTACACTACTTAACTCTTTCAGGCTTGGTGGTCAGTTATCTAACCACCTATTTAAGAGTTCTCAAAACCACTTTTTATGCCGTCTTGTGCCAATTTGCTAAGCAATTACTTTTTTTAAAGTCGTCGTTGATCGTTTAATGCGAAACTTTTACTCTAGAGTGCGCTGGGTAGATTAACAGATTTATTTGAAAATGTGGTAATGTATTGTTTTTCAATGGGACTTTCCCGAATGTAATAAAAAATGCTCAAAGTATTTATTACTTAACGAATTCGGTGTTACTCTATGGTATAGTGTCTGTTTAATTATTTTATAACAAAAGTATTATAATATATTACATAATCTACGATAAATAAGGTAAATAGCACGGTGGTTAAATTACTAACCACTGTGACTATAGTAGGTTTCACATAATGTACATATTTATGTTGCATTATAAGGATGCCGCGTGTAGTTAATGAACGTGATATAGAAGATATTTTGTTCGAAAGTATACCTTCTGATTGCGAAAGTGTGTGCAGTTTTGAATCGGATGAAAGACAAAATTATGAGATGCAAACGGACCCGATGGGGCTCGGTGACATACCTTCTGGGCTCCAGCTAAATCCTGAAGATGAATTTGACTTGAACGATAACATAACCATTTCAAATTTGCCTGACACTACTAGTAGTGGTACTACGAGCGCTTTATTTACTCAAACTGTTATGAGGGAACCAAAATGTAAGAAAATTTTCACAATGGCAAGGATAGTGACAAAGTACAAACAGACTTCGGTGGTAAAGTTGTTCGACAATTTTGCGTGGATTTGAAATCGAAAAATCACAAAGTCTTTATTGATAATTATTTCAATAGCTATGCCTTGCAAGAAGATTTGTACAAAGATAACATATTGTGGTACCGTAAACTCAAATCGTAAATATTTACCTAAACTAAAAGAAGACAAAGTTCTAAAAAGGGGAGAACACGATTCAGGGTGAGTAACACAAATATCGCCTTTCTAAAGTCGAAAGACAAAAGATCAGTTTCATGCTTACAAACTATTGTACTTAGATCCGAGAAAGGCTCGCGGGGAACACAATGGAGCCAAGAATGAAATAGCTTGTCCTGAAGCTATGATACAATACAACAATTCTATGAACTATGTGGACAAATTCGACCAACTAAAAAGCACTTATGCTATAGACCGAAAATCACGTAAATGATGGCAACGAATAATTTTTCACTTTTTAAACTGTGCTGTCACAAACTCCTTTGTGTATATGAAACTCCAGAAAAAACATAATCCAGAATTGGATCACCTCAGCAACAAAAATTTTCGAAGCTCAGGTGAAGAACCCCCAATTATGCTCCAAACGCTCCCACAATAGCTATGCATCTTCTCCTGTACAAATAAAGCGGCACACACCAGGAGTATCAACAGAATTACGTCTGGAAGGCAGCACGCATCAACCAGAGCGAACCACTTCTCGAAGATGCGCAAAATGCAGCACTAAGAAAAGTCCGGTGCGTACTATATGGCAATGCGAAACCTGTAAAGTGTCTCTTTGTATACGAAAAGATAAAACGTGTTTTTCAGATTTTCATAGAAAATAAATTTGCTTATATATTATACTAAACTTTTCTTAATAATTTGTTACGCAAACAGCCACGGTGGTTAGTATACTAATCACCCTAATTTGTAAAAGCCCAAACGGTTTTTTCTTATTTTATATGTTTTTCATAATAAATAAACGCTAATTAACTTAAAAATGCAATTGTTTTTATTCTGAAGTAATATATAAGAAAGCGTGGCTGAAAGAGTTAACAAATTACAGTCTTTTTTTGCATCTGGTTATTATATGTGGATACTAATTTCGGGGGTGCTAAGTTCAATGAAATAATTATATTTTTCTAAGACGTTACATTTACTAGATATGCAAGGGTGATGTAAAAGTAATAATAAAAAATATTTATCAACAGATTACACAGTCTGTCTCAGAGGAAACCGAACTTTTTTAAAAGAAATAATAATGGAAATAAAATTCACTAATTTTATTCAAGGTAGTCGCCTTCGGCTTCAATACAACGTTTTGCACAGCCAATTAACATATCGAATGAATTTCTAAGTTCTTCTTTAGAGATGTCCTTCAAGATCGTTCACGCCTTGAACGATCTTGGACATCTCTAAACACGTAACACTTCAGCCACTTTAAAACATTCTAAATTTGTGAAACTTTTCCTTTACAAAATAAAACGTTCGTTGCTCCAAGTGATTCCATAAATGGAATTGACGGCAGGGCTTTGTGGAGGTATTTTAGGTAAATGAAGTACTTTATACACAGTCTGTTTCAGAGAAAACTAAACTTTTTTAAAATAAAAACAAAAGCTTATTATTTTGGTAAAATTCATTTATTTTATTTAAAGTAGTCCCATTCAACTTCGATATAACGTTTTGCACGGCCAATTAACATGTCGAATGAATTTTTAAGTTCATTTTTAGAGATGTCTTCCAAAATCGTTGTCGACGCCCTTTTAATGGGTTCGGCGTCGGCATAACGCTGACCTTTCATCGGCAAATGTAGTGAATACGGTGAATGATTGATGGTTAAAATGGCATTTGTTGTTAGAAAATCAGTGATAAGCACCGAGCGATGAGATGGTGCATTATCATGTAACAAACGCCAGCTACCGTTTGCACGATATAGAGGGCGCACACGACGAATACGCGCCAAAAGACGCTTCATAACACCAAGAAAATATATAGCATGGACTGTTTGACTGGTTGGTACAAACTCTTTGTGCATTATACCTTTCGAATCATAAAAACAAATCAACATTGTCTTCACTTTTGGCTTCACCAAACGGCTTTATTCGGCCTTTCTTCTCTTGGATGCTTCCATTCAGAGCTTTGACTACCACGTCTTATCGCCAGTTACAATAGAATAACTGAAGTTTTCGGCCTTTTTTGTCTTTAATCAAGTCTGTACAATGTTGAATTCGGAGCAATTTTTGATCATCAGTTAGCTTGTGTGGTACAAACCTTCCACAAATCTTTCTTAGTCTCAAATGCTGTGTCAAAATACAATGAATTGAGTCTGTGCATCGCAATGAGGATTTCGACTCGTTTCTGATAAATTGACGTTCGAGTTTGATATTACTTTCCGCAACCACAGATTTTCTTGCACTAGGATGTTCGTCGTCATTTAGGTCCGAACGATCATCGTTAAATCGTTTATACCACTCATACGCACTCATACGTAATAAACACGCATCACCACACACTTGTTTCATCAAATTAAGGGTTTCGGTAAACTATTTATCGAGTTTAAAACAGAACTTGATATTTACTTGTTCAATATTAATTTTTCGACCAATGCCAAATACACACTGTTGTTGCGCAATTTCTCTGCTTCTAATAATGTAAATGTCTTGATATTTTGACATAACATTGGTGAAAGATCTACCTTACTAACGCAAATTTTTTTTAATAGATTGCACCACTAAGAATTACTATTTTAAAAATGGTTTTATCAGCGACAGACTGTGTATAACTGTTTTCTTGATAACATTGTAAAGAACACCTCTAAAGAAAAAAAATAAATGCACAAACTCTATAATGTTAGTATATATAAAGCTTATTCTCAATTTGATGTGTCAGAAAAAGATGTTGAAGTTGTTCTTTTCTATCTAGCCAGTCTCGCTAAACAGAAACCAACACTAATCGCCCATTATTGTAGTGTCTCAACACCCTTGGAAACGATTCTCCATGGTTAGGTAAAAATATTCATCACTTACAGCTCCCGAATCTTTTAGAAAAAAGTCTAGGTGTGAATGTAAAAAGGGAATTTTTAGATATTCTGCAGCTCAAGTTTTTGCAGTTCGATGTCTCCGCGGATTATGGAATGATGGGGTGAGGCAGGAGATGAAGGATAGAGATTTAGACGAAGACGTGGCCCTTGATAGAGAGGCATGTGCGTTGAAACTGGGGAAGCAGTGCCTAGCTGTGTAATTGTTGTACTATACAATTATAGTTATAATTTGAGCAAAATTAATCTCGACATTTGAGGGTGGATCCCTCCCTGATCCATTCACAATAAAAAATTTGCGAATATTTTACTTTTATTTTTCCACATAGTCTCCATTAAGGTTAACACATTTTCCCATCGATGTTCTAGCATTTCTAATACTTCCCGAAAAAAAAATTGTTCGACTTCTGCAAACCACTGATTTACCGCACATATCACATCATTATTTAATGGAAATCGGTTACCAAGCAAATATTCTTTAAGTGTTGAAAACAGTAAGTAATCGCTGAGGGCCAAATCTGACGAATATGACGGATGTTCAACTAATTCGAAGCCCGCCTGAGCTATTCCAGCTATTGCAATTGAGGACCTGCGACTGAGTGCGTTATCCAGATGCAAGAGAACACCTTTGCGTAACTTCCCCCGACGTTTTTCTTTTATCGCGTCACGTAATTTAGGAATTAAGTTAACGTAATAAGCACCTGTAACTGTGGCTCCCTTCTGCAAGGTATTTGCTAAAATTATGCCTTTAGCATGACATTCCCTACTGAAAGCTGTATCTTGAATTTTCTTGGCGGTGGTGAACCTCGATGTATCCACAACTTACTCTGTATTTTGGTTTCTACATGAATCCAAGACTCATCTAGGAGGGAGCGTTTTTATATTCGCGGAATGGGGGACAAGGGGTGGAAATAAAAAAACCAAATTATTTTTCTTTTTCAATATATTCACCTGCAAGACGGATACATTTTTCACATCTTTCAATTAATTTATTTATACCCTCATAAAAAAAAGATTTCTCTTTATCTGCAAAATACGCCGAAACTGCCTCCTTGACTTCATCATCGGCAATAAATTTTTTACCCCGCAGCTCTTTTTTCATTTTCGGAAACAGGTAATAATCACTCGGGGCCAGGTCTGGGCTGTAGGGTGGGTGATTCACAATTTCGAAGCCCACCTTATGCAGGGCAGCTAACGCAACGCGGCTCTTGTGGACGGGCGCGTTGTCGTGCAAAAGCAGAACACCTTTTATCAATTTTCCCCGTCTTTTCTCTTTATTGGCTTCTTTTAGTCGCTCTAATATTGAAGCGTAATATTCTCCGGTTATAGAAACATCTTTATCTTTATAATCAATCAACAATATTCCTTCCGAGTCCCAAAATACCGTTGCCATGAGTTTCTCAGCTGATTGTGACACTTTAAATTTCTTGGGAGGTGCTGTGCCCTTTTTATGCCACTGCATGGAGTCTTGTTTGGACTCAGGTTCATAATGATGAACCCAAGTTTCGTCTCCAGTAACAATTCCACTCAATACACCATCCTTGTCTTCATTACAGAGGTCCAAAAATGCACGCGAACACTCTACGCGCTGTTGTTTTTGCGGCGGCGTGAGCATTCTCGGCACCCATCTTGCGCTGACCCTAGACATGCCGAGATGATCGTGTAGGATTTTAAAAATTGTTGTATCGGATACTCCAACCATTTCTGCGAGATGTTTCTTCTTTAGTCGAGCATCTTCGAGTACAATTTGTTCAACTTTTTGGATAAGTGCTGGCGTGGTCACCTCAATGCTCCTGCCCGGCCTCGGGTCGTCTTCATGGGATTCCCTTCCTTGTTTAAATAAACTATGCCACTTGTACACCATGGTTTTTCCTGGACAAGAGTCGCCGTAAACCAATGACATCTCATTCATTATGGTCGCGACTGATTTTCCTTGCCTGGTAAGGAACTTTATAACGGCACGATATTCGATTTTTTCCATATTTCACTTTTCACTCCTGATTATGTTACTTGGTTGACGATAGCTCAAAGACTAACTGTCTAATAACAATGAAACTTCGTATTTATATTAATCATGAGTCGCTGCACAGGCCACGCCCCCAATGCGCCTACTCACTCCTCTACAACCCGCTCATTCCGCGAATATAAAAACGCCGTATTATTACAAACCTTGGAAGATAATTTTCTTTGTCGTCTATGCTGCGTTAAAAGACGACTACAAATGCCTTTTCGAGTTTTTTTGTGTGCATCTGTTAAAATTCGTGGTACCCACCTTGCAGACAATTTCTTCATGTTTAATTCGGCAGTAACCACATGGTATGAGAGGCCAGTATCTTCAACTAGTTGTCTAATAGTCACACGTCGATCTCACAAGCAAGATCATAAACCTTTTTAACATTTTCTTGAGTGCTGTCGGTTATGGGCCCTCCGCCTGTATGTTCGTCTGTGCATGACTGTCTACCACATTTAAACTCACGATACCACATTTTAACTCCGTCATATGATACTGCAGATTCCCCTAATGTATCCACTAAATCTTAATGAATTTGAGTTGGGGTCATCTTTTTTAAACGCAAGTATTTATTCACCACTCGTTGCTCGACACGATCCATTTTGATACTGATATGTAACTCTTTCGATCACGGGCGTCTACAGTAGGCACACTTTAAGAGGTTCGGAGAAGTTTCTAGCGTTAGTCTATACATAGCGGGTTACAATATGACGTGATGTAAATTGTTTTGGTCTATAAATGGGTCAAGGGTGGACCAAAGGGATTAGCCCTCGTATATACCTAGTCCTGCCATAAAAACTGATATAAAGGTTTTTAAGTACAAAAAGAAAACTGCAAGTTGGATTTAAATTATTTTTTTATAGTTTATTTTGGCAACAGTAAGCTACAAAATACAATGCAAATTACTCGAAATGGCCGCCATTTGCCTTAATACAACGCCGAAGTCTGCAGGGCCACTCATCAATCGCTGTACGGACGATATCCATGGGAAAATTGTCGACTGCTTCTGTTAACGCTTGCTTTAATGATTCCAGGTTGCGATGGGATTTTCTACAGACCATGCCCTCTAATATTGACCACAGTTTGTAGTCAAGCGGATTTAGGTCTGGGCTTGCTGACGGCCAATAGTCAGTACTAATAAACTCAGGTACATGATTTTCAAGCCATTGCTGAGTTGGTTTGGCCTTGTGAGCGGGCGCAGAGTCTTGTTGAAATATCCATGGTTGGTTTTGGAATATGATGTAGTTCAGGGGCTCCACTACATTGCTTAAAATGTCTCGTTGATAGTTTTTGGCCGCTGTTTTAACACCTTTTTCACAAAAATGCAAGGAAGTGACACCGTCATAGGATACTCCCCACCAAACCATCACTGAAGCAGGAAAATGATCTCGCTGAATCCTTGGCACCACTTCACTGGCTTCCTTGAAGGACCGTGCATACACCCTATCATTCTGCTTGTTAAAAGTTTCTTCCACGGTAAAAATTTTTTCATCAGAAAACAGAATTTTTTTGTAACGTTCTTTGCCGTACAACAATATCAGGTGTCTGCATTTTTTCTTCCTATTCTTTTTTAATTCAACGTTAAGGCGCTGTCCTGTTTGTCGTTTGAAAGCTCTAAGTCCTAGGTCTTGTTTAATGATACGGCTCATGGTTCTCGGAGCAATACCCATTTCACGAGCCATGATTTTCTGTTTGCGGACAGCATGTCGATTGATGCGGGACCTCACAGCATTGATGGCCTGTGGTGTACGAACTATGCGAGGCCTGCCAGATCTTTTACGGTCGATTACATTTCCAGCATCAATGAATAACTTAACAGTACGATACACAAACACACGCGTAATATTTAACGGTTTCAATAAATCAAAAATACGGGCTCTTTCTATTCCACACTTATGAAGTGCAATAACCGCAATACGGCTCTCTTTATCTGACCATTCCATAATGACGACTCACGCTATAGTGAAATTGTTCGGCACTTTTGTAAAGCATATATCAAATGTCAGAACTGCCAACATAAAATTTTTGTGCTTTCAAGTTATCATCTGCAAAAAGGTGCATTTACACTTGTGTCAATACTTATGGCAGGACTAGGTATGCGTAAATAAACCTAATAACTTTTGCGAATTGATTAAAAGCTATGCTAAATGTATGCTAATGTTAACTATTACGAATGAGCTAATGTACATAACATTCTGATAAAATGTGTTAATTATGGATGAAAAGATTTCTTAAATAAATATTTGCATTAGTACCGACTTAGTGAAAGTATATTTCATTGTTTACCTCAATTATTTAATTTGCAATTAGTACCAATCGTTTGACATATGGCGTAATAGATAAGCCAAACAATTATATATGATCGTGCAGAAATGCACGCGAATATCCAGGTTGATCATCGATTATTGTTAGTCCATCACCATTTATTCACTGAGGAAGACGATATCTGGTGTAAAGTGCGTGATAGCAAAGTTGGTATTTAAAAGTTTGTTCCAAACGGCGATCATGTCGGAAAGTTGGGAATTAAAATCCAATCGAAGCACTTACGATTATTTCAGACCAATAGGTATCTTCGGTCGACTAGTGGGAGTGCTTCCTTTAAAAAATCTCCATGGTTCTCATTCGGAAAAGCTGGAATTTTCTTATATGAGCGTTCCGTTAGTGTACACCTTTTCCTTGTTCATTACCACCGTCACCTGTTTGGTGGTAAAATGTGACTGGCCCAAGTTAATTATGATGTTGATGCATAAAGACCAGGTAATTTTGTGGCGATTCCTACTTTTAACCCTGATGATCATAAGATCTGTCGTGTGCTTCTTATTTTGCGTGAGTTGCTCCAAGAAGTTCATCAAACTCATTCGTATCTTGGATATGTTCGATACAAGACGAGCCGCCGTCTTCATGGAATCCAACCATAAGTATATGAAGACCTTTTTCAAATGGACAGTGCGACCTTTAATCATAGGAGTAATCGCTATGATCTTAATTATTTTCAATTTGTTCGTATTCTACCAGAAGAGCATGGTGTTGATTCATTCACAACCGTATTTTCAATTTAATTACATACTCTTCGGGATTTTGGGTGTTTGGCAGATTGTGCCTATATTTCTTTACGTTTACTTTGCGAATTCCGTCAAAGAAAACTTCAGGGTGATCAACAAAATCTCCTCGAAATTGATTCCCGATAGGAAAGAGTATTTTCAAGTTTCTACTGACACGAGAGGCCTGTTACGAAACATCAGGTTGTTGCATGTGATGATGTCCGACGCGGTAAAATATCTGAACAGTTCTTATGGCGGTTTCTTAGCCGTCAACCAATTCTATATGATCGTAGTGTTTGTTATAAATTCCTATCTTTATTTCTTTACTAATGATGAAGACATATATCTGTTGGTCGATATAATAGTGCATGGTGTTATAGTTTTGATGGCAATATCGATCTCGCATGCAGTCAGTTTTGAGGTAAGATCTAAATATATTTTTTATATGCAGAATTTGAACGTTTACTTGTGTTTTCTATTCTATTTAAAAATATAAATATTTTCGTAACGACTCTGCTTTCGGTTAAACCCGAAGTCGCTACAAAATCTTGTTCTTTAAAAGGAAGGATGTGTATTTTATTACACATTTGTATTCTATTACAAGTTATTCTTTCTAGGAACTTTTTCAAGTTTTCCTTATGCCTAATAGAGATATTTGATTTTGTTTATATACGTGTATAGTTGCTCGTGCAACTTACAATTAAGGTTAACAGAGTATCGTGCAGTGAAATACAGTGAGTTCATTAATGATTGAGATGGAACCTTATGCAACCAAACATACACTATTGGTAGTCTTGCATTCAAAATTCCCTAGACCCTAGAAATCTATAGTTTTAAAAAAATTATCCAACACACTTAATATGAAATTAAATCCAACTTACCGCTCTAACCACCAAAAATTTACCAATACTTCTGAAAATTACTGATAATCGATAACACGTAATTACAAATCAAATGAGGCAAAATGTCAAACAATTTAGTAGGGTTATAAAGAGAGATTTGTCACGATCTAGTTACAAGGATATTTCATACCAACTGTAATCTTTGTTGTTGTATACTTGGTTGCATAATCCGTCTCAATCTTTATTGAACACACTGTACAGTACTGTGCAAAAGAAAGAAGCAAATTTTTTTAAATATATAAAAACTAACAGGTATCGATATTTAAACATAAACAACTTAAGTTTCAAATATTTTGTATCACCACCTTTATTTTTTATGGTATCTTGCATTCTTCTTGGTAGGCTTCCCATTAATGAATTAATGAAATTTTCAGGAATATTGTACCACTCTTCCTGTAGTATGTTCCTCAGTTCATTTTTGTTCTTTGGCCCCCTTTCACACTTTTTTCTGTCAAGGTAATCCCACATCTGCTCAATAATATTTAAGTCAGGACTTTGAGGTGGCCATATCATAGTTTGCATACCCCATTTGCTTCCTGCTATGTTAAATAAGTTTTCACAAGTTTTGAGGTATGCTAATACTACTTTCTAATGGTTATTTAGATCTTCAACTTTTTGTTCTAATTTTATGGTTTATTTGTTTATTTTACAAAAATTACACTATTTTCAAATGCAACATCATTCAATTTTTTTTGTTAATTTCGAATGTAACTAGTACAATTCAAATTCTAATCTATTTCTTCTTCTTTATTGTACTAAAAGCTACTACTAAAAATGAAGTATCTGTACAGTAAAAGAAGATTAGGGTTAGATCCCAACTTTAGGTATCCCTCGAAATTGTTAATAACGCGAAGGTGAGTTCTATGAACAGAAACAAGGAATATCAATGAACAATTATCTTTCTTCATTTATAACGGGTTTATTCATAAGTAATTTTGAAGTTGAATTTAAATATAACGCCAAATATTTTATATTTATTTTTATATTTCGATGAAGGGTGAAACCCTAAAACATATATAGTAAACAGGCTGTTATTAATATTTGAATGATTATTTTTAACATTCATCTATTTGGTAAATCGCCGAGATTGTGTCTGTCTACATACATTCACTTCGTTGCGGACATGCGAGATAGACGCGTTCTCGTTCCGTCGTTCATTACATTCATGTGTTGTGCGAGAGAGGTAGGCAATGTTTTTTCATTAGTTTTCTGTACCGAAAAGGTACTATAGATCCTACAAAGGAATCGTTCGTTAATAACACAAGTTTACCTGAGGAAGGGTAAATCCCTGAAACATATGTAGTAGACGGGGTGTTATTAATATTGGAATGTTTCCTATTAACATCCACACATAAATGTAACTTAGACGGTTTCGTTAAGCGATTTAATTATAAATTCCCGACGATTAAATTCATGGTAGAAAAAGAAAACAATGACACCTTACCTTTCTTAAATATCCGAGTAATTAGAAGTAGCCATAAAATATAAATTAATATTTTTCGAAAAGAAACTAGTGTTAATAGATATATCAAGACGGATTCAAATCATAGCATGCATCGAAAGATGTTTTCTTTTAATTTTATCAATCGTTTGCTTATTTTTCCACTAACAAAAGTGAGATACGAAAGAAAATTAAATTTTATTGAGAATATTCAGAGATACAATAGTTTTGATTCGATAGATGAATTAGGAAAGCAAGCTTAAAAAAGACAATTCTGGATATCACTTATTTTTCACCTCAAAACAGTCGAAACAAGCAATTTATATGCTTACCCTTTCAACCAATGAGGAAAAACTTGTGTTTTTAAAGAGCGCCGTTTTTAAGCTACATTTTGGTCCAAGTATTAAATCTTTTTTTAGGATATGCGAAAGATAAAGCCGAATTAAATCAGAAATTGGGTATCTACATATGAAATAAAATGCCTAGATTGTAATAAACGTTCGAGAGGAACCCAGTATAAAGAATATATGGCGTAAATCGAGTTTAATCGACCAGAGAAATCAAGCTTAATGAAACACGTGTTAGAAAACAATCACAGCGCTACCGCAGATCATCCATAATTTATAATCTTAATCGAAAATATAAATAATTACCTTGAATTAGATAGCTACGAAAGCATGTATATTATAAAGAAGACAAACCATGTGCTAAGTACGGATAAGGGTCGGGTAACATATTCCTGCTTATTTCACTTCCTCGAAAGAAAAACAACCTTTAGAGAAAGGGGAAGTGGAGAGGGTGTGTATCTTAGTTTAATTGTTAGTTTTAAGACTAAGAAAAATATACAAAGGGTTGTTACAGCATGTTGAGACATGTTCATACGTGCATAGTAGCCGCCGCGCCATGTCGATGGGCTCAGTTATTCATTAGCAGTGAAAGTGTAAAGTGCTTGCGATGGCATCGTGGTCACGAAATGAGATAAGAGCAGTTTTGCGTTATAATTTCGTGCGTGGTTTAAACATTACTGCTTCGTTTATGTTTTAGTGCCCCGTTTCAACTGTAGGTGCAATCTGTCCATTGTGACGCCAGGGGCGCGGACTGATATTCTCAGGAGAACACCGGTCTACATTTTGAGTAAAAGTGCCAACGAATTTGCTGACTTGTTTGCTTAGCATATATACAATATATGTATTTTTAGCAATTTCTGTTTCTGTTTGCTTTTCTGATTAACTTTAATTTGAATTAGCTTTCATTTTTTTATTATATCTGCCACACATATGTCTAAATTCAGTTAGCTATTTTGTATTTTCCTGTTATTGGGCTTTAAGCCTGTTGGAAATAAAGGTCATTATTATTATTAAATATTTTTATTATTATCTGGAAAACGTTCGTTCAACCCATACCCTTGTAATTTTTTAATTATGAGCTGGAGCATCATCATGAATGTAATACATTATGACATTAACATTTAATGGAACATTAACCAATACTTCCTCCAACACATTTACGTATTCATTTGCTTTTAGTTATAAAATTCAAGAAAGTAGCGATAGATTTAAGATTTACGAACTTCGCATTAAATACAAAGGGTACTAGCAAAGTTTCGAAACATGACGCAACAATGAATCGTAGGAAGCTGCTTGTTGCTGCATATTAAGACATGTTCATACGTGCATAGTAGCCGCCGCTCCATGTCGGTGGGCTCAGTTATTCATTAGCAGTGAGAGTGTAAAGTGCTTGCGATGGCATCGTGGTCACGAAATGAGATAAGGGCAGTTTTGCGTTATAACTTCGTGCGTGGTTTAAACATAGACCAGTGCTTCGAAGAAATGATTCTTGCACTAGGTGATGTTTGTCCACATCGCACAACGATATTCAGGTGGTATAGAGAATTCCAAAGGGGAAATTTAACTGTGGAGAATGCTGAGAGGCTGGGAAGGCCACGAACGTCAGTTACGGAGGAAAACGTTACTATTGTGAAGAAAATGCTTGGCGAGGACAGGCGAGTGACCTACCAACAGATAGAGGGTACTTCAGGCCTAAATACACCAGCAATTCGTTCGATTCTTCATGATCATTTGCACGTGAAGGAATTTTGTTCCATCTGGGGCCCCATCGACTGACTGAAGAGCAGACGACACGACCTGTGACTGGTGTCAGGAGATGCTAAAAAAGTTTAATAAAGGACAATCTCGGTATGTGAACAACATCGTGACAGGTGACGAGACTTGGCTGTACTATTACGATGTGCCGACCAAAGCTCGAAACAAAGTTTGGGTCTTTGATGATGAGGACACACCCGTAGTTGTCAGAAAATCCCGATCTGTAAAGAAGAAAATGATAGCTGTGTTTTTCAAGTTGAGTGGAATTGTAGAACGCGTCGTTTTGGACACACAGAAGACAGTCACTGCTAAGAGGTATACTGCAGAGTGCCTGTCTAAAGTCATTGGATCTCTGAAGAACCTGCGGCCAAAGTCAAGAATGGACACCTGCTTCCTCCATCACGATAATGCTCCAGCTCGCCGCGCCAAAGCCTGCAGCGAATATTTGACCACGACATGATTGAGCCTTTTCAAACACCCTCCATACAGTCCAGATCTTGCTCCATGCGACTTTGCACTGTTCCCGTATGTGAAAATGAAGCTAAAAGGGAGGCGATTTTCCAATAATGAGAACCTTCTGCGGTCTTGGGACAATGAGTGTGCTTTACTCCCTAGTGAAACTTGGTAGAGCTGGATTAAAGATTGTTTCGGAGGATGGAAAGGTGTATTGAGTGTAGAGGAAATTACTTTGAAAAAATTAAATAAACAAAGCTATATTGCAAAACTTTCCTTGTATCCTTTGTATGAAGCTGGGCGAAATTTGAATCGGTGTATATTTGGTTTTTGTGCGGTATCATCTGTCCGAATTTTACCGCGGATCCAGGTGCGACACCGTGATTATCTACAGATGATGACAACTTAATTGTCGAAATACGTATACAGAATACGAACGTTTATGTGGAAAGGAGGTTTATTTACTCTTTATTGTTGATTTAAGTATTAGCAATTAAACATAAACGTACATTGGCACCACTCTTAATATTTTAGGTTATAATTATAACTGTTATTTACTTAATATTAATCGTAGAATTAAACAAATAGATAATACACTATTGGACATGAATTTACCATATGGAATTCAAGATAAGCATACTGACATTGATGCAGTGATTTCAAAAAAAAAAATCTGAGCATTCAGTTGTACATAGTAGGGTACTAGTAAGCAATCGCGTTAAAGGTTTCTGCTGTTTTCGCTTTAAAATTAACAAGAAAAACATGGGCGAAGTGTCCCAGAAAGAACTACGGAAAACGTTTTATTATTACTTCAAACCCATCGCATTTTTGGGCCGTCTAGTTGGTGTCTTTCCGTTGAAAAATCTTCGCGGTAAAAACTGCGAATCTTTGCAAGTCTCCTTGTGCAGCGTCCCAGTAATATACTCGGTACTTTTGTTCGCCCTTTTCATTGGACTGCTCATAATTCTAACCGACTGGTCAATTCTGACTTATATATTGATAAAGCGTGACCGTTCTATCATGTTGATGGTTTTTGTTATAATTATTACCGTCATTCATTCGTTCGTGTGTTGTTTTTACTGTGCGACAAATGCGAAAAATTTCGTGAAATTAATACAGTTATTAGACTTCTTCGACAGACAAAAAGTGATGATATTCGAGGAGGAACTACACAGAACGTTTAGGGAATATTATAGGCAAACCATAAGACCATTAGTCTTGGGTATATTTTTTCTATTGCTTATAATTGCCTACCTGATCACATTTTCTTTTGGTACAGTGGATGCTGCAAATCTAATTAATTATAGCAACTCCTTATTAGCATACTTTTTCTTCGGCGTTCTGGGAATATGGCAGGCACTACCAACACTTTACTATTTATATTTTGCTGGAACTATTCAGCATAACTTCAAACATATCAACGAGCATCTTTTGAAATTAATTCCAATCACCGAATGGTATCAGATTTCCGGAGTGGGAAGTGATATGAGTAGTTTGAAAGAAGCACTGATACATATCAGATACCTACACGTTTTGATGTGCGACGGTGTTAAGTATTTGAATCGTTCTTATGGGTCTTTCTTGGTCGCAGGTAAAGTCTATTCTGGAGTAGTGTTCGCGGTTACTATTTACCTTTTATACCTCACCAAAATTGGAACTTTGATTTTGTTCATCTCCATAGTGATAAATACCTTTTTCGTGTTGGTAGTGATCGACGTATCGCATAACACCCGCAATCAGGTAAGATTCCTTTTATGCTGTTAATTACTATTAAGCTCTAAAGTTACTTCAATTACATAGGCAGGAACGTTGCTAAACGATACACTCAGGCGTACGTTAATATATAATAAATACGAGGGTAGTTTGACAAGTAGTGAGAATGGAAAAGAAAAACGAATTTTTTAAATACAACATAATTTTTATTTTTCAATATATTCTCCTAAAAGAGCAATACATTTATTCCAACGGTGATCCAATGCCCTTATGCCATCTCTAAAATGCAATTCCGGAAGGCTTGCAAAATACTCATTTACGAAAATAATAAGCTCGTCGTTAGAAGAAAATTTTTTTCCACCTAATGCCGTTTTCAATTTTGGAAAAAGGTGGAAGTCGGAAGGGGCTAGATCCGGCGAAGAAGGCGCATGCGGTACTAATTGGAAATGCAACTCGTGGATTTTGGGCATCGCAACTGTGCTGGTATGCGAGGGAGCGTTGTCTTGGTGAAACAGAATCTTTTTCTTTGCCATTACTGGCCGTTTAGCACGAATTTCAACATTTAATTTTTGTAGAAGTTCTGCATAATATTGTCCGTTTATTGTGGCACCTTTCTGAAGGTAATCAATGAGCAAAATGCCTTTTGAATCCCAAAAAATTGATGCCATTACCTTGTTTGCCGATAGAGTGGTTTTCAGTTTCTTTGGAGGTGCAGAACCACGTTCTAACCATTGTTTCGACTATTGTTTAGTTTCGGGTGTACTGTATTGTAACCAAGTTTCATCGCAAGTAACAAATCGCCTACAAAAATCAACCGGATTACGCTTATAAAGGTCCAAACACTCATTGGAAATGCGCAAACGAGTGAACTTTTGATCAGTCGTAAGCAATCGCGGCACTCATCTTGCCGAAAGCTTGGAAAGGCCCAATTCTTTCGTTAAAATGTGGTGTACGCGTTCTGTTGAAATGTTTACCATATCTGCTATCTCTCTCACTTTGAGTCGTCAATCTTGCGTAATAATATTATGGATTTTTATAATCATTTCCTTAGAAGTCACGATTTTGGGTCCTCCAGAGCGCGCTTCATCAATACAGCTTATTCTAGCACGTTCATATTCATTTACCCATCTACTTATTGTGGCCGATGATGGAGCAGATTCACAGAATGTTTCCCGTAACTCATCTTTTATTTCGGTAGCTTTCATACCCTTAATTACGAAGTATTTAATGACTGCATTGATACTCTACCATATCTTACCTGTACAAGCTTTAAAATCTGGCGACTATGCATCAAGACATCAAGGCCTCTTTCACCAGAAGCGGCATCAATAACACCATGTTCAAGTTAGATTTTCGGTGACTGTTTGGTCTGGTATTACTGACATCCGTCCTATTCGTTTCTCTTAATATAAAACGCTCCCTACTTTGATAAACCAGTAACAGACCTTCTTAAATAAAATTATATGAATCGATGGATTGGAAGAAGTTCAGTAGTTGCTTGGCCCGCCATGTTCACCAGACTTAAATCCCTTAGATATTTCTTATGGGGAAGGCTGAAAAATCTGGTTTATGTAGAACTTGAAAATAAAGAACAATTTGTTGCTAGAATTATAGATGCCAGAGAAACATTCTTACTGATCCTGAGACTGTTAGCAGAGCTATACTATATATACTGTACTGGTTGATGTATATATGCAACTGGGTGGCCATTTGGAACAACTAATCCAATAAAGAGACTTCTTTTTAAAAGATTTTCATCGATATGTTTTAGCTTCAGTAATACATGCTTAAATTGTGGTTTCATGTCATGCGACATCCGGTATGTTGTCGATTCAAAAACAGGCGTTTTTTTGTTCATGTTCACAAAAAAACTCCCGTCACATTTCGGTAATGAAAGTTTTTGAATTATTTACAAATTTGTATATATTTTTGTGACGTCTTACATACATGTATTTATTTATTATATTGGTATAAAATCCCGAAATTTTTTATGTGTCAGCTGTTCTGTTATTTTTATAATTAGGAAGCCATTGACCTTTGTAATATTACGAAGGATCAGTTTTGTGGTGATGTAGAATTCGTGACTTGACATTATAAATATTATTTTCCACTATAACCGATATAACTTTAAACGAATCGTAATTATATCGGTTGTAGTGAAAAATATGCGAAACATTGCATTTGTATTTGCACTTTACCTCTGAATAACATCTACGAATAGTTTCTGATACAAAATACAAAGCATGGATTTTACACGTAACATGTAAGAAATTACTACAGTCTTCCTTAAGAGACCGGTCTACAGAACACATAGTTGCGGAGGTGTCACTCATAAATATTAAGAGTTAGTTTGTGGAAAACTCAAATTTTTCTAACGTATTTAACACCACCTTTAATATTACTTAAGCAGTACATTGTTGTACGTTTATAAAAGCTAGTAAGATTGAAGAGGACGGTTGATGTGGTTCCAATGTACGAGGGAGCGTTTTTATATTCGCGGAATGAGCGGGTTGTAGAGGGGTGAGTAGGCGCATTGGGGGCGTGGCCTGTGCAGCGACTCATGATTAGTAGAAATACGAAGTTTCATTGTTATTAGACAGTTAGTCTTTGAGCTATCGTCAACCAAGTAACATAATCAGGAGTGAAAAGTGATATATGGAAAAAATCGAATATCGTGCCGTTATAAAGTTCCTTACCAGGCAAGGAAAATCAGTCGCGACCATAATGAATGAGATGTCATTGGTTTACGGCGACTCTTGTCCAGGAAAAACCATGGTGTACAAGTGGCATAGTTTATTTAAACAAGGAAGGGAATCCCTTGCAGACGACCCGAGGCCGGGCAGGAGCATTGAGGTGACCACGCCAGCACTTATCCAAAAAGTTGAACAAATTGTACTCGAAGATGCTCGACTAAAGAAGAAACAACTCGCAGAAATGGTTGGAGTATCCGATACAACAATTTCTAAAATCCTACACGATCATCTCGGCATGTCTAAGGTCAGCGCAAGATGGGTACCGAGAATGCTCACGCCGCCGCAAAAACAACAGCGCGTAGAGTGTTCGCGTGCATTTTTGGACCTCTGTAATGAAGACAAGGATGGTGTATTGAGTGGAATTGTTACTGGAGACGAAACTTGGGTTCATCATTATGAACCTGAGTCCAAACAAGACTCCATGCAGTAGCATAAAAAGGGCACAGCACCTCCCGAGAAATTTAAAGTGTCACAATCAGCTGGGAAACTCATGGCAACGGTATTTTGGGACTCGGAAGGAATATTGTTGATTGATTATAAAGATAAAGGTGTTTCTATAACCGGAGAATATTACGCTTCAATATTAGAGCGACTAAAAGAAGCCATTAAAGAGAAAAGACGGGGAAAATTGACAAAAGGTGTTCTGCTTTTGCACGACAACGCGCCCGTCCACAAGAGCCGCGTTGCGTTAGCTGCCCTGCATAAGGTGGGCTTCGAAATTGTGAATCACCCACCCTACAGCCCAGACCTGGCCCCGAGTGATTAGTACCTGTTTCCGAAAATGAAAAAAAAGCTGCGGGGTAAAAAATTTACTGCCGATGATGAAGTCAAGGAGGCAGTTTCGGCGTATTTTGCAGATAAAGAGAAATCATTTTTTTATGAGGGTATAAATAAATTAATTGAAAGATGTGAAAAATGTATCCGTCTTGCAAGTGAATATTTTGAAAAAGAAAAATAATTTGGTTTTTTTATTTCCACCCCTTGTCCCCCATTCCGCGAATATAAAAACGCTCCCTCGTATGTGTGTACCATAGCGTTAGCAAAAGATATTTTTACAGTCGTTTCTTATATGTCAATTCTGATTTAATTCTATTTACGACCAGATGGTATATTTTCCGACGAGGTAATATACAGTTCGCGTATTTATTCGCGAGACAAATGATTCGTCGTTTAGTAAAATAAAATATAGATTACACAAAATAAGTGTTACACAAAAATCGGATAGAAATCGCTTATTCGATCGTGCGCCAATTTTTTATAATTGTACTTACCACTATGCACGTACCATTTATAGTTACTTTTCGTCCAGCACATTAACCATACATCGCAAATTACATATTCAATGCTTGGGTTATCGTAAATTAACAGATAAAATCTTTAATAAATTTATTTACTACGTCTGATACAGACACGTTCATTCTAGTCAGCGAGCAAATCGTAACTGAGAATCGAGAATATTTGCGGAGCTTTCCACATCTACGCTCATGACATGCAACGCATTCACTTCTTTACATATCACTCGCAAAGTAAATCCTATTGGTTGATTCCAGGGTGGTAGAAAGGGCGGTTAAATAAAACGAATCTAAATAGTTTTTAAATATATTTTATTGCTATCAACACAATTTTATAAACAATATCAATGTTTGTTGATATATGTGTACATACGTAAATTGTAATTAAACAAGTAAATAAACGAATAATAATACTACATATGATATATATTTGCCATATGTTCTTAAAGATAAGCTCAGTTAGATTAACTACCTCAATCGTTAAAACGTGTATACACATAATCAGTTCTAGACCGTATTTTGGCTACTAGCAACGTCTGTGATCGGCAAAGCAATATGTGTGCAGAAACGCCTAAAGAACCGCGAAAAACTTTCTATTATTATTTTAAACCAATCGCTATACTTGGACGCTTAGTCGGTGTTTTACCGTTGAAAAACCTCCACGATAACAACTGTGATAGTTTGAAAGTTTCGTTTGTTAGTGTTCCAGTATTTTACACGATTTTTTTATTTGTTTTACTCACGATTCAACTGATAGTCATGACCGATTGGTCGTTCATGTGGCGTTTGTCAGAATGGCGTGATGAGTCTATGTTGTGGGTGATAGTTGTTTTACTTATGGCGGTTATGTATTCGTTAGTATCCTGTATTTTCTGCATGGTGAACGCGAAGAAGTTCGTTAAATTAATCAAGTTATTGGACCATTTCGAAAGGCAAAAAGCGAGCATATTCGAGGAGGAAGAACGCCGAACATTAGGGGATTTTTACAGGCGGACGATCAAGCCTATAGTTTTGGGTGTGATATGTGTGTTTTTATTTATTGGAGATCTAGTAACGTTTTGTTTGGCGGCAACGGATTACATAGAATTCACCGATTTTTTCAACCAATTAATCACTTACATTTTCTTTAGTGTTCTTGGAATATGGCAGATAGCCCCTACGTTGTATTACGTACATTTTGCTTCAGCTATTAAGAAAAATTTCAAGGATATCAACGAACTATGTTTAAGGTTAATTCCGTTCACAAACTGGTATTTAAGTTGCGATGAGGAACCTGATACAATAAATACGTCCGAAACTCTGAGACGCATTAGATATCTATATGTTCTAATGTGTGACGGTGTGAAATATTTGAACCTTTCTTATGGTTTTTTCATGGCTCTGGGACAATTTCATCTAACGGTGACGTTTACAATCAGTATTTATCTTATGTATCTTACCAAAATCAGAACTATTACTTTATTTATTTACATGGTGATAAATGTCTTCTTCGTGTTAATTGTGATAATTATTTCGCATCGTACACGAGATGAGGTAAGTTCTTTTTAATATTATTTGGAAAATTTTTGAAATTATACATGCTAAGAAAACGCTGGCCCACGGCTCTATAGTACCAGGTGTACCGGAAAGTCATTACCGGTTCTTCTAACATATGTCGCTAGGCTTAAGTATGCAATGTTACGATTTGACACGTACGTCATTTTATTCTGACATCAAGCTTCAAAGCCATACATGTTATATTTTGTAAAAGTAACACCGACTTAGATTTATACCTCATTGAAAATATCGAGTTTCCTGTTTGAAAAAGTGCTTTTGCGGCACATATTTTTTTTCTTATTTAATCAAATAAAAAGCCGCTGAAAGTCATCGTTTGCTGGTAGAAACTTGTGGTGAGCATGCTTCAACCATAGAAACATGTGAAACGTGGTTTCGACAATTCAAAAGTGATGATTTCGACGTGCAAGACAAGAAACGTTCTAGTAGACCGAAAAAATTTGAAGATGCGACATTACAGGAGTTATTGAATGAAGACCCAACCTAAACTCAAAAATAATTGGCAGGAGTGTTAAATGTGGCCCAAGAAACGATTAGCGACCGATTACGCGTAATGGAAAAAATCCAAAAGATGGGAAAATGAGTGCCACATCAATTGAATGACTGGCAAATGGAAAATCGAAAAATCGTCTGTGAAATGCTGCTTCAAAGGTATGATCGGAAGTTATTTCTGCATCGAATAGTGACGGGTGATGAAAAATGAATTTATTTTGAAAAACCTAAGCGCAAAAAATTATTGTTATTACCTGGCGAAGCCGGCCCATCGACTCCAAGACCAAATCGTTTTGGTCGCAACACAATGCACTGTGTATGGTGGGACCAGACTGGTGTGGTGCATTACGAACTGTTGAAATCAGGTGAAAGAAGTAATAGGGAAACGTCTAGAATGGGCCTGAAGACACGACAAAGTGATTCTACAGCACGATAACGTGCCGTCTCATACAGCAAAACCGGTCAAGTAACCGATAAAAGTACTTGGATGGGACATAATATCGCACCCGCCGTACTCTCAAGACCTTGCCCCGTCCGACTGTCACCTTTTCTCATCAATGGCACACGCGCTTGCAGAGCAGCACTTCGCCAATTTCGAAGAAGTGAGAAAATGGCTCGATGAATGATTTTGCTCAAAAGACAAACAGTTTTTTTGGGATGCATCCATAAATTATCTGAAAGATGGGCAAGATGTGTAGAATCAAATAGCCAATATTTTGAATAAATAAATTTTTCCATTTTCATGACAATTATTTTTTTACGAAAAAACCGGTAATGACTTTTCGGTACACCTGGTAAACCACTAGCTTGTCACGCAAGAGATCTTGGTTTATCGCGGTTTCTCTTTCCCGTTTAAACGACTGTTGGCAGACAAAAATCTTAAGTCGCTCTTAGAGAGTAACCATAATAATAACTCATAGTCTGCCAATGTTCCCAGTAATTGGTGTTAAGTTGATTAGGGATGTGGAGGCCTAAATTATTATTATTATTATTCTTAGGGCGTAGAATTAATTCACTTCCTCATCCTAACGCCGGGAGACTTTCCACTAAACCCACGTATCTATGGGTTTGAGCTCGGAGTGTACGCAGCTGATACGAAGTGTTACTATAGCTTTGTGATACTATATATCGTATATCGGAGAATTATTATTATTGTCATTGGTATTAATGCATTCTTTTCTTTTCTAACAAATTGGTCTTATATATTATTTCTTTTTTTATTCTAACTACAAATTTTGTTCTTCTGTGTCTGGGTATTTCGACAAGAAACAGGTAATAAAACACTCAGTTTTTATTACTAACAACATTTTTGATGAGTGGGGGTCCCCTTCTTTTCTTTTAACCTGCTATACATTTTATATTTTCATATTTTGAGGGAATAAACAAAACACTAAAAAATAAATAAAATTAAACGTAATTTTTGGAAGCAACAAAATTAAAAAATTATATTTTATTATTAAATATTGTATGCACCGTGTAATGAAGCGAAAATACTTTAGTTCATCCTTTCGTGCAGCTTTCTGGATCATGTCTAATCCAGTGTAATAGTATTTTGTAAGATAAATTATTCTTAATCACTTAAGGTTGGTAAATAACCCCATTCCACATTAATTTTCGTATTCTGTATTTGTATTTCGACAACAAAATTGTCATCATCAGCAGGTAATTAAATAGAGTCACACCTGGAAAACTACGGAAAAAAACCCGTATGAAATAAATTCCATACACGATCTGTATCGTGGAAATACGTATACAGAATACGAAAGTTAATGTCGAAAAGGGTTATATATCAACCTTAAGTGATTAAGTTAATCAACCACGGGCTCCATCAAAATTACCACTAGATTACTCTTCGTTTCCAATGCTCCAAATTAGTAAATCGAAACAAGTAACATGGTATCGTTGCTACGAGTGTTTTTACTAAACCGTTGTCAAAATATTCGCATAATTCTACAGCTAGTTGAGACGACTTTCCATTTATCGAAACGGATCATTCGATAGCAATTATAATGATAATTTCTCTATATATTTTGTATATTAACCACCATTTTTTTTTATTTAATATATTGTCATGTAAGCCAATTAAAGTGCATTAATGTAACATACAACATCAATTAAACATATGGTTCAGGAGATAAGCAATATCACCCTTAATGGATTACATTAAAAAAGGAAATTTCTGCTATCAGTTTCTTTTTGGCCGTTATAAACGCGCTTACATTTCGTATATGTTTTAGTGTTTAAAAAAAAACTAACCAAAGCGAGCATGACCAAGGCAATCGGTCAAAAGAAACCGAAAAGTTTTTATGACTATTTCAAACCTATCGCTATCAGCGGTCGCATAGTCGGCGTGTTTCCCCTGAAAAATATCCACGGTTCCACCGAATCTATTCAATTTTCGTATTATAGCTTTCCGTTGCTTTACACCATTTCGCTTTTTACTTCATTGATAATTCTATTTATTTGTGTAACCGACTGGTCTTTCTTGTATTACTCTGAGATATGGCAAAATCATATTTTGGCTTGGATGATAATGATTGTATTTCTGTCTATACTGGAATCATTCTTTTCTTGTATATTTTGTGTGATGAGTGCCAAGAAATACGTCAAATTAATAAAATTATTGGACTTTTTCGATAGGCAGAAGGCGACTGTATTTAAAGAATGTTCCGGAACATTTCCGGAATTTTTCAAAAATACTATAAAACCCATAATTGTGGGTCATATTTTAATGGCTTTATTGATAATAAATTTAGTGACGTTTTGCATCACGGTTGTAGGCTTTGCTGGTTTTGACAATTGCACCAGTTGTACCTACAAATACTTGATATTTGCAATTTTCGGCGTATGGCGTGTATCTCCCACACTTTTCTACTTACATTTCGCAGCAGTGGTTTATAGAAATTTCAAGGATATAAACGAGCAGTTCTTGAAATTAATTCCCTCTAGTCAGTGGTATATAAATTCTGAAACAGATACCGATGCGTCTAACGTCAATGAAATAGTAAAAAACATTAGGTATTTGCACGTTCTTATGAGTGATGCAGTTAAATATTTAAATATTTCTTATGGCCCTTTTTTGGCGTTAGGTAGAACTTTTTCTGTACTTACGTTCAGTATAGGTGTTTACGTTTTCTTCGCCAGTGACGCTACAGTTTGGATATTATTGCTCTTTATGGGCATTAATGGTTTTTTTGTGTTGTTGGTCATAGTTATTTCGCATGAAACACGAGATGAGGTAAGATTTTTTTTAAATATAATAAAAATATAGAATATATAGATAATAATGAGTTCAATGTAATAATAATAGTATTAATAATTAATGAAATTGATGAAAATCGATAACAAACACAAAAACTTCTTTTTTTAAAAATTGTTTAATCAACACTGTGACTCCTTCAGACAGGTTAATCTAACAAAACGGAATATACGAGGGTAGTTTGGCAAGTAGTGAGAATGGAAAAGAAAAACGAATTTTTTAAATACAAAATAATTTTTATTTTTCAATATATTCTCCTAAAAGAGCAATACATTTATTCCAACGGTGCTCCAATGCCCTTATGCCATCTCTAAAATGCGATTCCGGAAGGCTTGCAAAATACTCATTTACGAAGATGATAAGCTCGTCGTTAGACGAAAATTTCTTTCCACCTAGTGCCGTTTTCAATTTTGGAAATAGGTGGAAGTCGGAAGGGGCTAGATCCGGCGAATAAGGTGCATGCGGTTCTAATTGGAAATGCAACTCGTGGATTTTGGACATCGCAACTGTGCTGGTATGCGAGGGAGCGTTGTCTTGGTGAAACAGAATCTTTTTCTTTGCCATTCCTGGCCGTTTATCACGAATCCCAACACTTAATAAGTTCTGCATAATATGGTCCGTTTATTGTGGCACCTTTCTGAAGGTAATCAATGAGGAAAATGCCCTTTGAATCCCAAAATATTGATGCTATCACCTTGTTTGCCGATAAAGTGGTTTTCGCTTTCTTTGAAGGTGCAGAATCACGTTCTAACCATTGTTTCGTCTGTTGTTTAGTTTCCGGTGTACTGTAGTGTATCCAAGTTTCATCGCAAGTAACAAATCGCCTACAAAAATCAACCGGATTCCGCTTATAAAGGTCCAAACACTCATTGGAAATACGCAAACGACTGAACTTTTGATCAGTCGTAAGCAATCGCTTCACCCATCTTGCCGAAAGCTCTTTCACTTTGAGTCGTCGATCTTGCGTAATAATATTATGGATTTTTGTAATCATTTCCTTAGAAGTCACGATTTTGGGTGCTCCAGAGCGCGCTTCATCAACACAGCTTGTTCTGCCACGTTTAAATTCATTCACCCATCTACTTATTGTGGCGGATGATGGAGCAGATTCACCTAATGTTTCCCGTAACTCATCTTTTATTTCGATAGCTTTCATACCCTTAATTACGAAGTATTTAATCACCGCACAATACTCTGCTTTTTCCATTTTAACAAAACGACGTGTTGCTTCTTTTTCGATCAGCTGTCAAAAATAAACTAATCAACCGATTTATCTAGATATCGAAATGTAAACATATAAATAGGCAACCTAAATTACAGTGCATTTGTTTTATCAATTAGAGCGCCACCTATGTGTCCTTCTCACTACTTGTCAAACTATCCTCGTATTCTAGTCAACTATTTTCAGGGTGGGTGTAATATACAATTACAAGCAAATAAGTTTAAAAGTGAAGAATTGTTCAAATCTATTTGAACATTTAAAAAATTATTACGTTTTCTATGCTTATTTATAACGGGTCTTCCAATAGGAACTTCCGAACTTTGACAGTTGATAGCGGCCATCATCATCTGTCGAATTGGCTGTCACTTATTCATTCTGTTTTGCCAAATCACTATGGACGGATAAAGTATTCAACAACACGTGCAAATAATAAAATTGTTTTGTCAAAATGGGCGTTCTGTTCCGGCAACGTGTAGCACGTAGTACCGTCCTGTTGAAACCACATGTTGTTAGTGTCCTTATCATCCAATTCAAGCCAAAAGAAAGGCTGAGTTCTTGTCAATCGATTGCTTTGGATTCTCCTGCACAGGGCGGCAGATTTTGCGTTTCGTCGTCGTACAGGTGTTAATTCATTGTTTACTGAACCATTGAACTCAAATTTATCCACCACACTGCGAATAGTGCTCTCGGTAAGACGATTATGACGACCGTAAAATAGGCGATGCGCGCGGAACTCATGCTTCCTTTAGTTAATCAGTATCAGTTGAATGCTTACTGACAAGCGTTCAACTAAAACTAACTTGATCGTCCTTATTCGGTACCTTTGTAAACAATTGGATAACGGAGCTCAAGTGGATGTTAGTTAGACTAATGCTACCAACGTCTTTGATCGTATTCATCATCGAATACTTCTCGATAAATTGGCGACTATAGGGGTTGTTCCATCACTTACTTCTTATTAATCTGATAGGAAGCGTTGCGTTTCTTTCTTCACTCAAATTACTTTGACACAGGTTAGTGATTGTGAGTTCTTGCAGGATCAGATAGATATTGTACAGGGTTCGTCAGTGAAGTTGGAAAATTTAAAACTACTGTATCTCCGTAAGTTTTTATTTTTACATTAAGGTTTTTTATAGTTTTCAGTTAAGTTAGATTGCCTTTTTATTTTTTAAAAACAACACTTGACGGATGGACACCATTACGATCTACGCACTCTTGTAGTCTTATTCGAAAATGTTCCATTACTCGCTGTAAAGCTTCCGGTGTGATACATGCAACTTCTTGAATTTTTAGTTTTACTTCAGCTAACTTTTGTGGTCGCTCAACGTACACCTTGCTCTTGAGCCAACCCTAAAGAAAAAAGTCGCATGAGGACAAATCTAACGATCTAACCGGCCAAACAATGTCTCCATTTTTGAATATGTTATGATTCGGAAAGGGTTCCCGTAAATCAGCAATAGACGCACGAGCGAAACCACATATCTTCTAGATCCATATTTATTAATTCAGGCCACAGAAATTCGATTATCATCCGACAATATCGATCACCATTGACAGTTACAGTTTCACCAGCAGCATTTTCAAAGAAGTAGGGCCCAATTACATCATCTGACCGTAATGCACACGAAACAGTAACTCGTTTAGGATGCATAGGTTTTTCATGAATAATTCGTGGATTTTCCTCACCCCAGATACGGCAATTTTGTTTATTAACATAGTCACCAAGTTGAAAATGAGCCTCATCGGAAAACATTATTTTTTGTGAAAAATCAGCTTGTCGTTGATTGATAAAATTGACAAATGAACGACGTTTTAAATGATCTAATGGCTTTAATTCCTGTGTTATTTGAACCTTATATGCCTTCAGAGCTAAATCCTTGTGTAAAATAAGCCATGTTGTTGATCTACTAAGTCCAAGTTGTTGTGAACGTCGTCTAATGGACATTTCAAGATCTTCAGCAACACTTTCACGAACCAAGCCAATATTTTTTTGTAAACGACCACCACGACTGTATTTTTCACTTTTTTGATCTTCCACGGAACCGGTCTCTTGAAATTTTTTAATAATTCGACCAATAGTGCTTTGAGATGGACGATTATGTAAACCATAAAATTCACGTAATTTTCTAAAAACTCTTTTCACAGAATGCTGATTTTCATGAAATAATTCAACAATTTGAACGCGTTGTTGTACCGTGTACGAAGTCATTTCTATAAATGTCATACATCACACTTTTTAAATGCCCACATACCCAGACAAATTCAGTGCGCCATCTATATTATATTTATTCTTAAAAAAACCGCTCAATTTGAAACACCTTTATATGACATTTCTGACTTACATACTTTAAGAAATAAGAAGTCTAAAAGGACCGAAAAGGTCAACCAAGAAATAGTATGTACAAAATTAATGTTACTCTCCAAATTTATTTTGTTAACCTTCATTGTTGACATATCTGGTTTAACCACCGAATAAAAGGTTTCTTTCAACACAAGCGCTTATTTGCTATACATTAACATAACAAGGCACTTAGCATATGGCTTAGTGTAGATAAGGTAAATAATCGAATAATTATCTAGATACATTTGCTTGCTCACGTTACGACTGTCAGTTTTTGATTTTTATTCCAAAGAATAACAACGGTGAAAATGAGACAAACAATTTCTTTGTATTTTATCAACTTAGATAGATTCAAACGAGACAAAACGAAAACACAAACGGCAAAGAACTTCTATTGCTACTTCAAACACATCGCAATTCTATGTCGAATTATCGGTGTTCTACCATTGAGCAATCTGAAAGATTGTTATTCTTTAAAATTTAAATACTTGAGCCTACCGGTGTTATATTCGATTTGTTTATTTTGTACTTCCGTTATACTAATTTACGTCATAAACTATTCAGCCATAAACACTATTATAGAGGAAGGCGACTTGTCTCAAATAACCATGAGTGTAATTGGTTTAGTAGTGATTTCGAGATCATTCGTCTCTTTCTACTTTTGCGCTAGCCGCTCGAACAAGTTCATCAAGTTGATTCAGACATTGGATATATTCGACATAAAAAAGAATAAGTTTATAAGCAAGGACGTAGAACCAAAAGGGAACCTGTACAGAATGTACGTTAAGCCTATAACATTTGGTCTTATGATCACTGGAGCGATAGTCACCAACATGCAATTCTTCATCACTTCTACAACGGATATGATATCATTGGGAAATTTCAGCCAACTTGGAATAGCCACCTTAAGTATGCTAGGCATATGGCGGATTATACCTTTACTTCTCTATTGCTATTTTGCTTCGACCATCAGAGCTAATGTGAAAAGCATTAACAAAGCGGTTTCGGGACTGGTTCCGTTTAGGAAGTGGTGTATGTACCAATCTACGTCCGCGTCTTCGAGTATAAGGGACTCTTTGAGATCTATCAGAGTACTGCATTTGTTAATGGCAGATGCTATTAAGCATTTAAGTAATTCGTACGGATCGTTCCTGGCGGTGGATCAATTGTATCTTATAGTGCTACTTGTAGCGAACATTTACGTTTTGTTCTTTAACGAAAACGCTAATCCCAACCTATTAATCAGTGTTCTTATTGATGGTGTAGTAGTGATGGCGGTAATATACATTTCCCATGACGTTACTAATAAGGTAAGTATTCTTGCTTTTCATGCTTGAGATTGAGGAGTTTGGTACTTGTTACTGTACCGGGTGTCCCGTGACAATTACCACAGCTTAAGGATGTGTTACTGAAGAATTTTCAATTTAAAAATGTGTCTAATGAACATATGGCCAAAACTCTATCGTAATTGAGCTACAAGCATTTGAAGTTTTAGATAACCGTACTAATGCAGGTACTACGTTAATCAATTAAGATGAATATTAACTTTTTTCCACAATAATTTTTGTATTCTGTATATGTAAAGCGTGTGTCAAATTTCGCTGTCTATCATCAAATTTATTCGATCTGAGAAACCTAGTTTAGCACAGAACGTGTTAGAGAATAATCATAACGCAACCGCTGACTGTTTAGATTTGGTTAAGAATGTCTATTTTAGACCACAGTCATTACTATAGTCCAAAAGTACGTGAATCTATAGAAATCTCAAAACACCCCAATAACCTAAACCGTGATGATGGTTACATCCTATACAACGCTTGGCAATCTCTTTTTTTTAAAATTTTTCAGTTTAGCATCGTAAAAAGCGCATAATTTTATATATATATATATATAATCCAGTCCCCTTCTACCTTTCAGTGTGGGGTAAATTCTCACTTCCACTCGCTCTGAAGTGCATTATCACTCTCACTTCTCACTAGGTTCGGTTCTCACTTCGCCTACACTCAGTTAGACTGTCACTTTCTCGTCTCACTCATTTCCTTTTGTCTCGCGCCAATATCTTGGCCTCTTGCCAGTCTTGTCTTTCTTCCTTAGTATTCCTCCATTGTCTCGTCCCAGCTCCTCCTTGTTCTTCCTCTCTGTCTCTTTATATTTGTCTTTGCTTGCCATATCTTTTTTGTTTATCTATTAGGTCACATTCATTCGCTCTGAGGTCCATTAACACTCTCACTTCTCACTAGGTTCGGTTCTCACTTCGCCTACACTCAGTTAGACTGTCACTTTCTCATCTCACTCATTTCCTTTTGTCTCGCGCCAATATCTTGGCCTCTTGCCAGTCTTGTCTTTCTTCCTTAGTATTCCTCCATTGTCTCGTCCCAGCTCCTCCTTGTTCTTCCTCTCTGTCTCTTTATATTTGTCTTTGCTTGCCATATCTTTTTTGTTTATCTGTTAGGTCACATTCTGATTAAATAACTAAACCATCTCATTTGTTGTTTTTCTATTGTGCTCTTTATCGATTCAACTTCCAACATTTCTCTTATTACCTCATTCTTGTGACTCCCACTATCCCTCTCAGGAACTTCATTTCCGTTGCTTGTATTTTCGACTCTTGTTTCTTCGTGAGGGTCCAGCTTTTACATACAAAAGTCAATATGGGTTTAAAGATCGTTTTGAATACCGTTATTTTTGTTTTTTTGTTTATTTCTTTTTTCCTGATAAGTGCTTTATTCAGCGCATAGTACACTTTGTTTGCTCCTTCAATTTTATTGCTTACTTCTGCTTCATTTTTCCCATCTTTTTGTATGGTAACTCCTAGATATTTGTAGCTGTCCGTTTGCTCAATTTATTTGCCATAAATCCGCATGCTGGTTTGCGTCTCGTTCATCCCGAGTACCATAATTTTGGTCTTTTCTGTATTTATCTTTAGGTTGCGTTTATTGAACGCTCTGCTCCATATTACTAGGTTTTCTTGTACTGCATTATTATTCCCGCCGAATATCAAAAGGTCATCCACAAACGCGCATTCTGATATGTAAACCGGCATAATTATATGCAATTAATAACCTACCATGAGTTTTCGTTTAATAACTATTTCCATAATGCAATGTGGTACATTAGAAGGACTCGAATTCACTGTCTCCGTCGTTTAATGGTGATGGCACGTTCCCGGGGAGAATGAGATCGCGGGTTCGAATCCTACGCGGAGAACAGAATTTATTTAAAAATTTCTGTATCACATATACGATGCAAGAAGGGGTTAAAATTAGAATTTTCCAGTTTAGCATCGTAGAAAGGGTATAATTATATACAAATGATATAGCATTGTTTCAACTAATAGAAATTTTGCTAAGATGTAGGGATCGTTGAAGAGAACAATGTTAAAATTATGCAAGAAACTACTAAATGATTTTACAGTATTAATTCAAGTTTTACAGACACACATCATAATTTTGCAATGTAATTATCTGGATTAGTTTTAGTTTCTTCCTTTGTACATTTGCGTATGTCTTCTGTCAAGCCATTTCCCCCTCCATTTATCATTTTAAATGGACAAATATGATTCGGTACAAGTATATACCAATTATTCGATTACAGAAATCATTGCAATACATTAATGAAACATGTTACTTACCATATGGCATAATGCACAGGCATGTACACTGATAAAAACAACAATTAAACACTCCACTTTGATAAGTTCGTTACAACTTGAGCCATCTAATGCTTTCAGTTCGTTGTAAACGTTCGTGGTGGTCGTTTTTATTTGTAATTACTAAGATGACGGGAATGTGCGCATATTGCACCAATTGCATGGCAAGTCTCGAACACAAAGAGACAGAAGAACAAACACAACGAACATTTTATCACTACTTTAAGCCGATCGCCTATGTTTCACGGGTTCTTGGTGTTTTGCCTTTGAGAAATCTTCGCGAATCGCGTTTGCTGAAGTACAATTACTTGAGCTGGCCGAATGCGTATACCCACGTCCTCTTCCTTGGTTGTATGGCTGTCACAATTTACTTTAACCTCAGCAATATACAAAGGATCTTAAACAGCGACCCGAATACGCTATTGATGAGTCTGGTTATTTTTTTAATGGTGGCGAGATCGTTCATTTGTTGTTTCTTCTGCGCTATTCGCTCGCAGAGATTTATTATATTAATACAGACTCTTGACTTGTTTGACACGAAGAAGTATACTATTTTGAAGAAGGAGCCCAGCCTCAAGAAATCCGTTTGCAAAAGGGTAGTTGGACCTCTCATACTTGGTCTTTTGACGACCATTATATTAGGTTATGGATTTTTTATGTATTTTTTTTCAATCATGAGAATCAATGAAGCCAACGTAACTGTGAGTTACATAATTTTTGGGTTTCTGAGCGTTTGGCATGTTGTGCCCTTGCTTCTCTACACCTATTTCGCCTACGCGATCAAAATGAATTTCAAGAGCATTAATAAGGTCGTCTCAGAGATAATTCCGTACAAAAACTTCAAATTTCAAGTACAACCGGATTGTTCTTCGTGTAACATAAGAGACGTGCTCAGGAGTATCCGAGTGTTGCACCTCTTAATGTGTGATGCGATAATGTATCTCAGCTATGCTTACGGAGCGTTTTTGGCTATTGATCAACTTAGTGTAATAGTAATGTATGTTCTGAATATCTTTGTGTTCTTCTTCGCGGGCGAGTATAATATCTATTTGGTGTCATGCGCGGTCATAGACGGCTTAGTTGTGCTGGCGGTGATTTACCATTCTCATGACGTCACTGAAAAGGTAAGGATTTTAATTTGATCCATGAATTTGTAAATGTAGAACGGCGTAAGTAAACTTGAAACTTTTTTTTCGCATAATGGCAATCGGAGCATGTCTATGATTCATTTTCGAAGGTTTGTATTCGAGTAGATGTACACAATCTGCCGCAGAAAAAACTTTTACCAAATGAAAACAAAATATTTATATATAACAATATTTACAGAATAAATTAATAGTATACAATGGTTGTTAAATGAAATACATCTTGTTATAGTTCTTGTTACACATAATGGCGCATTCGAATATATTATATTATCACTTTGTATATGCATTTTGAATGTATGATAAATGACAACTTAGTGTACATTTAAAGATTTCTTTTTGTAACGAGCGTAATTTAATTTCTACATAAATTTCTTCTTGTTTCCTTGAATTTTATTTCCTTTTTATTCTTAATGTTTTACATTCTTTTAAAATGTTAGAACATTAAATTAACTAAGAAGAATAATAAATACAAAGAAATTCGCCGGGTTGACCACGGGCTAGCAATTAATACACAGTCTGTCACAGAGAAAACCGAACTTTTTTAAAATAAAAACAAAAGCTTACTATTTTGGTAAAATTCATTTATTTGATGAATGATTTATTTCATTCATAGTAGCCGCCTTTGGCTTCAATACAACGTTTTTCACGGTCAATTAACATGTCGAATGAATTTTTAAGTTCATCTTTTGAGATGTCCTTCAAGATCGTTGTTGACGCCTTTTTAATGGCGTCGACGTTGGCATAACGCTGTCCTTTCATCAGCAAATATGGTTTGGAGAATAGATAGAAATCACAGGGGGCCCAATTCGGTAAATATGGTAAATGGATGATGGTTAAAATGCCATTTGTAGTTAGAAAATCAGTGATAAGCGTCGAGCGATGAGATGGTGCATTATCATGTAACAAACACCATTTTCACGATATTGAGGACGCACACGACGAATACGCGCCAAAAAACGCTTCATAACACCAATATAATATATAGCATTGACTGTTTGACTAGTTGGCTCAAACTCTTTGTGTGCATTATGCCTTTCGAATCATAAAAACAAGTCAACATTGTCTTCACTTTTGACTTTCCAAACGGCTTTTTTTCGGTCTTTCTTCTCTTAGATGCTTCCATTAAGAGCTTTAACGCTTGGTCTCTGGATTATATTGAAAACACCACGTCTCATCGCTAGTTACAATAGAATACCCGAAGTTTTCGTCCTTTTTTGATCTTTAATTAAGTCTGTACTGTATTGAATTCAGTTAGCTTGTGTGGTACAAACCTTGCACAAATCTTTCTCAGTCTCAAATGCTGTGCCAAAATGCGATGAATTTAACCTTTGGAAATATCTAATTCCATTCCCACCTATCGCATATGAGGATTTAGATTCGTTTCTGATAAATTGACGCTAAAGTTCGATATTACTTTCGGTAACCGCATATTTTTTTGCACCAGGATGTTCGTCGTCATTTATATCCGTACGGCCGTCTTTAAATCATTTATACTACTCATACACACTCGTACGTGATAAACACGCATCACCATACACTTGTTTCATCAAATCGAACGTTTCAGTAAACGATTTACCGAATTTAAAAGAGAACTTGGTATTTGCTCATTGTTCAAAATTCATTTTTGGACCCATGTCAAATACACACTGTTACTTTATGCGCAATTTCTCTGCTTCTAATGATGAAAATGTCATTATATTTTGACATAACATTCGTGAAAGATCTGCCTTACCGACGAATTTTTTTTAATAGATGGCGCCACTAAAAATTACTATTTTAAAAAAGTTCAGTTTTCTCTACGACAGACTTTGTATAATAGTATAGAATTTTTCATTTTATTTGAATTATTTTTGTTGGACAAAAATAAATTATTATTATTATTATTAACACTAAAATATCGCATACGTTATTTGTTATCATCCCTGCTTTAGTCTCATGCTGACTCGCATTCTCTAAACTGTGCTATTCGTGTCGGAGTCAGGCTGCTTATACGAGGTAGTCAGAAAGTCACGGATAATCAGTTATAATTAATTCTGAATCAACATTCCTAATACAGAAATATTATATTAGGTAAGCCATACGACTTGCCTAAAAGAAGGGTAGGTTTGGCAACATAGTATAAAACCATCATAGGAATGATATTACAAAGTAGGACCTTTATTTAAGTCTAATGAGAATAGCAATACCAATGATAATGAACGTAAATGCTGAAGCTGATAGCCAATGGTTTAAAGACAAAGCTTTTAGAACGCGTTGCAACGTCTTTGGAGTAATTAATTGTATGGTGGTGATAATTCTGTTTATTATTTCCTGTTCATTAGTCGGAAGCGTCGCAAAAACGTTTTCCTTCAAATTACCTCAAACGAAAAAGTCGAAGAGATTTATATCTGGTGACATTGCAAGCCATCATTTGCACGTGAAGAAACTTTGTTCTCTCTGGATGCCGCATCGACTGACTGAAGAGCAGATGACACGACGTGTGACTTGGTGCCGGGAGATGCTAAAAAAGTTTAATAAGGGACAATCTGGGTATGTGAACAACATCGTGACAGGTGACGAGACTTGGCTGTACTATTACGATATGCCGACCAAACTCGAAACAAAATTTGGGTCTTTAATGATGAGTACACACTCGCACTTGTCAGAAAATCCCGATCTGTAAAGAAGAATGAATGATAGCTGTATTTTTATAATCGAGTGGAATTGTGGAACGCGTCGTGTTGGACACACAGAAGACAGTCACTGCTAAGTGGTATACTGAAAAGTACCTGCCTAAAGTCATTAGATCGCTGAAGAACCTGCGGCCAAAGTCAAGAATAGATACCTGGTTTCTCCATCACGATAATGCTCTAGCTCACCGCGCCAAAACCTACACCGAATATGTGACCACGACAGGATTGAAACTTCTCGAGCATCCTCCCTACAGTCCAGATCTTACGCCCTGCGACTTTGCACTATTCCCGCATGTGAAAATGAAGCTAAAAGGGAGGCGGTTTTTCAGTGATGAGGACCTTCTGCGGGCTTGGGACAACGAGTGTGCTTTACTCCCTAGTGAAACTTGGCATGGATGGAGGATGGAGGGGGTGTATTAAGTGTAGAGGAAATTACTTAGAAAAAATTAAATAAACAAAGCTGTATTGCAAAACTTTCCTAGTACCTTTTGTAGGAATGAAACATCCCCTGTAATTTTCTAATTTCTTATGCGTATTAATAAATAGTTAGAATAGTTAGCTGCAATATAGATAAATTATAAATTGCACGGCACACCTAGTTGATACACCGGTTGAAAACCATTGGTTTAAAGTGCACGTTTGGAAGGAAACTTTTATATGATGCGACAATGATACCGCCAATGTGTTAATCATGTATTTAGTCATTATTTAACGCAATTAACGGTGCATAAATCAAAAGTTTCGAAATTCACTCATTATATCTGTAAACAAAACTTGAAACAGTGTTTATTTACGACAATTGTTTGCCCATACATCTATTGAAACAATGGTCTTAACATATGGCGTTGAAGATAAGCAAAATATATTGTACAGATTCGTGGGGGTCTCGCCAGTCCTTTTCCGCGGCGTTTTATACTCGTAGCAGTTACAATATCCGAAATGAATAAGAAATTTACGTGTGGTGATATTTTTAGACCAAAATCGCCGAAAACATTTTACTGGTACTTCAGACCCATCGCCATTTTTTGCAGATTAGTCGGGATTTTACCTCTCCAAAATTTGCACGATTCGAATTGCGATTCGATTCATTTCAGTCGTTCTAGTGGACCATTACTCTTCAGTGGTTTCTTGTATATTAGTTGTGCAGTCCTAATTCTGTATTTTGTGAATTTAAAACATTTTCTCACTGTTATAATAGATCCACAGGCCTCTTATAAATGGAATTACATCACAATATATTCAATGATTTTGAGATCTTTAATCTGCTGCTTTTTCAGCTTCATTCGTTCGGAAAAAATCTCCAAACTGATCAAATTACTTGACCATTTTGACGTGGAAAGAATGAATATTTTCGGGAATCCGACAGGTTCTCTGGATACTATTTTCAGTCGTAGACGCCTCGTCATCCTCGCTCTTAATACTTTTCTACTCATAAATATTATTATTTGGGAATTAATAGTGTATCCTATTACAAGAATTACTTTCGAGTCCACAAGTTTTCCCGCTACATTTGTTGGTATTATAATTTATAGTCTACTTAGTGTGTGGTACATAGTGCCGTTATTGCTTTATCTATATTTCGCGAATGCTGTTAAAAATCGATTTTTATACGTCAACAAGTTAATTCCAATCAGAAAGTGGTACATGCTTCCAGAAGTGAATTATAATTCTCCTACAATGAAAGATACATTTAGGAACGTAAGACTTCTCTCTGTTTTACTGTCAGATGTCACTAATTACTTGAGCAGTTCCTATGGCTGTTTCCTAGCTGTTAATCAGTTGTATACTATAGTTATGTGTGTTATAAACGTGTATATTTTCTTCTTTATTGATACGAGAGATATAGGTTTGCTCATATGCATATTGTGCGACGGAATCGTTGTTATTATAATAGTATATGTTTCCCACGATGTAACCATAGAGGTAAATATTATTTATACTATATTTTTCTTCTTAATTAGACCATACTTGTTTACTTAAAGAGAAAAGTTCGAGAGCATAAAGGATGAAATAAAGACTATATTTGTGCGTAGATATGTATTGCTGTTAACTTTGTCGCAGAAAAACCCAAACTTTTTTAAAATAGTAATTCTTAGTGGCGCCATCTATTAAAAAAAATATGTGTCGGTAAGGTAGATCTTTCACCAATGTTATGTCAAGTATCATGACATTTGCATCATTAAAAGCAGAGAAATTGCGCATAAAGTAACAGGGTGTATTTGGTATTGGTCGAAAAATGAATTTTGAACAAAGAGCAAATATTAAGTTCTGTTTTAAATTCGGTAAATCGTTTACTGAAACGTTTGATTTGATAAAACAAGTGTATGGTGGTGAGTGTTTATCACGTACGAGTGTGTATGAGTGGTATAAACGATTACGTACGGACACAAATGACGGCGAACATCCTGGTGCAAAAAATCTGTGGTTACGGAAAATAATATTGAACTCGAGCGTCGATTTATCAAAAACGAGTCAAAATCCTCATTGCGATAGGTGGGAATGGAATTAGATATTTCTAAAGATTCAATTCATCGCATTTTGATACAGCATTTGGGACTGAGAAAGGTCTGTGCAAGGTTTGTACCAACAAACTAACTGAATGCAATATAGTACAGACTTTATTAAAGACTCAAAAAAGGACGAAAATTTCAGGTATTCTATTGTAACTGGCGATGAGACGTGCTGTTTTCAATATGATGTAGAGATCAAGCGACAAAGCTCTGAATGGAAGCATCCAAGCGAAGAAAGACCGAAAAAAAGCCGTTTGGAGAAGTCAAAAGTGTAGACAAAATTGCTCCGAATTCAACATTGTACAGACTTGATTAAAGACTCACAAAAGGACGAAAACTTCAGGTATTATATTGTAACTGGCGATGAGACGTGGTGTTTTCAATATGATCCAGAGACCAAGCATCAAAGCTCTGAATGGAAGCATCCAAGCGAATATAGACCGAACAAAAAGTCATTTGGAGAAGTCAAAAGTGAAGACAAAGTTGTACAGTTAATACTGTATATTATCTTGGTGTTATGAAGCGTCTTTTGGCGTATATTCGTCGTATGTGCCCTCAATATCGTGAAAATAGTAGCTGGCGTTTGTTACATAATAACGCACCAATTCATCGCTCGACTATTATCACTGATTTTCTAACTACAAATGGCATTTTAACCATCTACAGTTCACTATATTTACCGGATTTGGCCTCCTTGTGATTTCTATCTATTCTCCAAACTACATTTGCCGATGAAAGGACAGCGTTATACCGACGTCTAAGCCATTAAAAAGGCATCAACAGCGATCTTGAAGGACATCTCTAAAGATGAATTTAAGAATTAATTCGCCATGTTAATTGACCGTGCAAAAAGTTGTATTGAAGCCGAAGACGACTACTTTTAATAAAATAAATGAATTTTACCAAAATAGTGAGCTTTTGTTTTTAATTAAAAAAGGTTCGATTTTCTCTGCGATAGACTGTGTATTTTGGGAATAAAATCTAAATTACAATATTAAATTCGAGACTCTTTTTTATAAATTCTTTTATATACTTTTAAGGGTCTTTCGAATGCGTTACTTGTGTTTCAAAGAACAATAACAATTAACATAAACACATTACTTATTTGGTACACACATGGTTGTCATTCGCCTAATAGTGCACGTCCACACTTGATATTTAAATAATAATCCAAAATAATTTAATTTATTTGAACGTGAATATAAAGGATAAACAAACTTCATGGCCATCATCGACCTACTTAATTTGCTATCTCGGTTCATATATCTTCAATCGAAATGATTAAATCGATTTTGGAAAAATTCAAACAAGTAATAAATTTAAATTCAAAGAAAAGTATATTAATTAGAACGTTTTTTAAATTATATCCAAATCTCAATTGTAGACAAACTTCGAATTTAGTACGTATTATTTGAAATGTATTTTCCACTGATCGACTATGTCTGTGCTTTATATGTGCCGCACCGCATCTACTGGTCCTTCTAGTACGCAAAATACAGTTGTTGAACCAACTGGCTTTCAGAGAAACAAGAGAAAAAATTTAATTACATGATACATCGACTCTAAGAAAGCATTTGATTCTATACCACACAATCCTGGAAAATCTCCATTCGCTTAATAACAAAACAAAACCAAATAATAATCGATGGTAAAAATAAGTTGAAGAATATTTCTGGAAGACTTTCTGAAGTAATAAGTCTTTCTCCAACTCGACCACGTCAACCCGATTGTTCTGTGCAACAATCATTCTTTGTTCTAGCTTGTTTCTAACAATCGTTCGCTGAAATTACCAGTTGTATTGGCAAAAATTCGTTAATTTTTTGTTGATTACTGATGGATCCGATCGGTTGTAATGACTCTTTATTCTTCCTTCCCAATAGTACTGTAATTGAAGTCATGATGGTACATAATCCTGGAAAATACAACTGCATTACTATGCATTCCCACAAACATCTTTTGGTCATATTTTTAACAATTGTTTGCTGGGATTGCCAGTTATATTGACGATAATTCGTTAAATTTTTTGATTGATTACTGATGTAGTGATGGAATAAAACTACTTTTCTTCATTCATATCAGAATACTACTCTCTTGCACTCGTGGAATTTATGCATAAAAGTTTATATCACCCATGTACTAGAATTAACAGGTAATAATTCATAATATTGTCTTCTTTGGATGTACATAATTTGTTTTTTGCGACAAGACAGGTTCGTTTTATTTATTTTGTGGACTAATAAAGCTACGAAAAATGTGTAAAGCTTTTAATATGTAAATTGATTTCCATAAAAAAACATTTCCTTTATCCATCTAACCCACGCGTTAATTATACGGATTATTTCACAACATAATGCAAATGCTTTTACACAACGATTAAATACGTTGTATCTTTATCAGATTATTGAATTGTGTACATTAATAATCAAAATTCAGTTTGCTTGTCGAGATTGTGGATCCGTTTAGCATACACTTTTGACCAAAAATATACGGACGACTTAATTTTGTACTACACTGGGAAACAATTTTTAACACAATTTCTGTTGAGTTCGATTTTTCAGCCGTTTTAAAGTTAAATTAGACATGCTGAGTTCAAAACTTAGTTTTCTTCTTTTACGTCAAGGTTTTTCTCTACACGCTGGATCGAGCGTGAGTCATAGGAAGCACTAATGGTTTCCTATTGGCTGAAATTAATGTTCTATGATTGGACAGGGGTGAATGACGCAGTAGCAGACCAGCGACAGGCTCATACTTGTTTAAGATATTCAGTTACACCTAAGATAATGTAGTGAGACGTTGTGCGCCGCTCTTTTACGGTGAAGCGCATTCCGGAGTGGAGTCCGGGTTTTTGCTTTTATACAAGGAGTTAGTAGTGTTTAGTTTTCTTTATTTACACATGTTCTTAGTTCGTTTCCTTTAGAAATTGCATTTTCTACATAGCCATCTTGTTGACTTTCCAAAAAATCTTTGCGCAGTCAGCGATGAGCAGGATGAGCCGTTCCACCAAGATTTATAGATCATGGAGGCACAGTATTAGGGTAGATGAGCTGTAAATATGATGGTTGACTATCCCAAGGAACAATTTTTAAATTTCGCGGAAGTTTTGAGTTGGTAGTAGTAAAAATAAAGGTTAGCTATGATTTCAATTCATTCAAGAAATTAGGAAATAACATGTTTTTAATGCGTACGGTTTTCGTTTTAATTTTGATTTTGAAATATACACCTTAATTATTAATATTCATGCTGTAATAAAATAAAATATAATTTTAGATGTAGTTATTTTTTCCTTGGGCAACTTAAAACACCCGCGAAATTTAAAAATTGTTCCTTGGGATCGTTGGAGCATCAAGTGAGGTTATCCACAGATTGAATACTCCAAGAAAAGTTATAAGCGAAAATTTTTTCTTTAATATGTGTTTGCCGTTTGCTAAAAGACCTTTATTAATAATATTAAATAATAATAATAATAATAATAATTTATTGATATATATGTACATATACACGCCATGGAACAATCATGGATAAATAAAAACACTATTCATGCGCTCACAACACGCTAAAAACCGCAAGACCTATACAAAACAATACACCAGAGTACCAATTAAAATATAAAAAAATATAAAAACACAAAAAGGGCAATGTCAAAATTTATGCTTCAGGTAGTCATTTACCGAATAAAAAACGTTCTCCATCAGCACCTTTTTTATTAATATTTTGAGATTAATCCATGATAGGTTCCTAAACCTATAAGGCAAAGCATTGTATATCTTCACGGCCACGTAATTCGAACTTAGCTGACTTTTCCCAATGCGATGATACGGTATCACCAAACCGCTCTGGTTTCGTGTTTCATATTTGTGAAAATCACCATTTTTGCAGAACTTATCCGGCGACTTATGAACAAATTCCAGGCAAGCAAGTATATACAAGGATGGGAGGGTCAGTATTTTGTGTTTTCTGAATAAGTTTACACAACTCGTGGTACTGGATACACCATTAAGGGCTCTGACTGCACTCTTTTGCATCCTGAAAACCGCCTCAGCCGCGCCAGACGCTCCCCACATCAATAGGCGACACAAGTTATCAATGTGGCACTCCCAAGTCAGGTTGCTCGCAATCAGCAGGCCCAGAAACTTGATATTCACTTTGGGCTTGTATGAACACATTTTCATTTACATAAATTATATAAACAATGTATAGCCTTTATGTGAATAAAATTATTCTCTGTGGACAGTATATTTGGTAATTCTTTCCTTTGTATGGCTTTTGGGACAAAGAAACGGTATCCTGTAGCTTAAAATGTTGACGTGCTAGACCAAAACCTGGGGTCATTTTTGGATTCATATGCCAAAAGTTAATCAAAAACAAGTGTTAGATCTAGGTCAAGGAAATTTGTGTTTCCCAGAGCTATTAATATATTTATAGTGTTAAATTAAGTAATTTTTACTAGTAATTACAGAATTTTAAAGTTTGAATTGAAGCAAAATGAATTTTATATTTTAACCCTTCCATGAAATTCTGTATTACCTTGTTTATGTGACGCGTTATTTCTATTTTTGCAGGCCAATAAAATAGCCGAACTTATGCAGAAATTACCAGTCGCCAGTTTGGACATGGACAGTAAGCTAGAGGTAAGACAACCGAATATATTGAAATGTAACATTAACTAATGATTTTTGCCATAGATTCAGATGCTGTTGTCGCAAATATTTGCCACACCCATCCATATATCAGCTGCTGGTTATTTTAAAATGGATAGGGAACAGATACCTTCAGTAAGTATATGTATACAACGTGCGAGTGATTACTATGGCCACTCTACACTTTGTTTCATTAGTAATGTACTGATTAAGTAAATACAACTGTTTAATGTGAATTGACCATACATTTGTCTAATAAAATAATACTATGCATTGGAGTGCAATAATTGTTAAAGTTTTTAATTTCACATTTACGTAATAAGTGAAACTTAAAAAAATAGGTCAAAGACTAGTAATGTCGTCCGAGGAGAGTCGTCTTCAATGTTCTCTCTGCCTCTCTTAAATTCATTTGATTACTTCTGTATAGTAGATGACGAAGGTATAGATTATTTGTGAATAGTTTTTGACGTTTTCCTTATCTTGTAGCGAATTTAAACATAGCACGGTGCTCGGCTTACTTCCACATTGAAGCCTCAGCCATTCTGATCTTCGTTGACTAAGGGTTACTATTTATACCTTCAGTTAATGTTATTATCTAATGAATTAGACAAATTACCGACATCATTAGTAAATCATCCCGATACCGAAAATACATTGAACGATCCGCGTATCAACTCAATCTTTCTCACCGATTTTTTCATCGCTTTACGAATATATTTCTAATCTGTTGTCCCCAAGTTGAAAGTATAAATGGTGCTTTTAGCTGCGATTGCATTCACTAATATCTTGAATACAAACGCTTTTGTCTAGAACGTATTGATATTGTATATGTAACTACACCATCAAAATACAAATTGGCTTTTTCCGGATACGTAAATATGTATTCATAATACATTCAGTTCGTCTCGAGATATATTGGGTCTGGGAAAAAGTTCGTGGCGTTTTTTCAGTAAAATTCAACTGGTCCCCGCATGGCGCGTGGACGAATTCATTTAAACCGAATATGCTCCATTATTATCGACAATGTTTCGCCATTTTTTTGGTAGATCCATGATCCCATCGGTGAAAAACTTCTGTGGTTTCTGGTCGAAAAACTGAATCAAGTAGTTTTCACAGGCTTCTTTTGAAATCAACTTAATTCCATTGAGAGAGTTCTGCAGAGATCGAAACAGATGATAGTCAGAGGGTGCTATATCCGGACTGTAAGGTGGGTGCATCAAAACTTCCCAACCAAACTCTCTCAATTTTTGACGGGTCATCAAAGAAGTGTGTGGTCGGGCGTTGTCATGATGGAAGACAACACCTTTCCTATTAATCAATTCGGGCCGTTTTCTTTCAATCGCCTGGCGTAATCTCTCTAGTTGTGCACAGTAGAGTTGAGAATCAATCGTCTGACCAGTTGGAAGTAGCTCGTAGTGGACGATTCCCCTCCAGTCCTACCATACACACAGCATCACTTTTTTTGGCGTCAATGTTGGCTTAGCGAACGCTTGTGACGGCTCACCATCCTTTATCCACGATCTTTTACGCTTCCGATTATCGTACGTAATCCATTTTTCATCTCCAGTTATTAAACGTTTCAGAAACGGCTCGATTTCATTCCGTTTCAGCAGCGCATCGCAGATGTTAATTCGGTCCATCATGTTTTTCACGCTCAACTCATGAGGAACCCATACGTCAAGCTTTTTTTGTAACCAGCTTTGTGTAAATGGTTCAAAACAGTTTTGTGGTCAATGCCTAGCTCCATGCCAATATCGACACTGCTGATATGCTTATCTTGTTGGACGTTTTCAAGAATTTCATCAGATTTTTCAGTGATTGGACGACCGGAGCGTGACTCATCTTTCACATTGAAATTTCCAGAACGAAAGCGAGCGAACCATTTCCGCGCAACAGATTTCGATAAAGTACCTTCACCGTACACAGCACAAATTTTATCACAAGCCTGCGCAGCGTTCTTCCCCTTATCATAATAATATTGCAGAATATAGCGAAATTTCTCATTATTCTTCTCCATTTTCAAGTGCGAATAACTTTCCAACCGCTGCACCGATTACAATGTTTCTACGCTCAAACTAACGTTCGGAAGGTCATCTAAAAAACGAGCCGTCGGTGGTGTCGCTGTGACTTGTTGTTCTTTAGTTATCGGCAACCAATGCCATCTATCGGGAAAAACGCCACGAACTTTTTCCCAGACCCAATATTTCGAAGTTGTCTGTACATTCTACACTTTTGTACGAAGTAGTAAACAAACGCAAATGCTTCCAAAGTCCTCAAGAAATTGAAATAAACAACCAAGCGATTTAATAAGTTTATAATTTATACAGAGTCGGTTTAAACACTGGCCAACTGTACAGGGATACGTTTACATGATAGTAGTTTACATTGCTAGTACAGCAGTCTATTCAATATTAGCCACATGACCAGATCGTTTTCTGATTATTGGTTTTGTATTATCTGTCTACACACCTAAGCAAGAATCACCAGTATGTTCCATTATCTTCACAACAGCCATCACTTCGAAAAATTGCTTCTTTCGTCATAGTAGTTGTCAGAGGTTTTGCAAATAAATATTAATAATACATTTGGATGTGCGTCTCCTCCTCGTTTCAAGATATTTTAAATCACTTTATATGTTAAGTAATATAGGAACTAAGACGTTCCCTTGGGGAAATCAATTTCGCTTTATCGCTTACTGTGTAAATTCTATTCTTTTGATTTCCAGCACCTTTTCCTAAATTTAATCGAATTTTCTTTGAGTAACCGGGGATGCTATGTTTTCTACAATGATTTTAAATCTAAGAAATTCATTACTACTTCTGGGGTTCCTTAGGGCCCTAACTTGGGCCCGCTTTTATTTATCCTTTACATTAATCATTTATTTTGTTCTCTGACTTGTTGATATACAATTATATTTCAAAGTCAATAGTACTGATGATGCTGCAGACTTACAACGTAACCTGAATGTTTTGGTTGATTACTTTTAAATTAAATATTAACGTATCTAAATGTTGCTGTTACTTACTGTCCTTTCCATTCTTCTATGTCTACGTAGTACAACAGTAGTAGTAGTAGTAGTACATATCTTTAGGTTCCATTACTAGAATTTCTCACTACTTTATGAATATATACGTTTTAAAGTCTTTGTATTTTGCTTTTGTAGTTAGGACAATGAAATGTGCTTATGTCTTATACCACTGTGGGCAAAAAATAGTAAGACTTTTTAATTTAAATTTCGCGCGAAAACCCATTCGCCGAAATATTTTTTTTTCTAGGTTGGTATGACTGTCAGTGACATCTGTGCCAAATGTCACATCAAAATAATCATTAGTGTTTAGTATACGCTTGTTTTTCTGAAGTACAAAAAGTGCATTCGGCGATTTTTACAATGAGTGAAATTATTCAACAAAGAGGTTCCATTAAATTTTGTGTACGGAAATTTCTGGTGCCGAAACGTTCAGAATGTTGCAAAAGGCCTTCGGTGATAATTGTTTGTCGCGAGCAAGTGTTTTTGATTGGTACAAATTATTCAAAGAAGGTCGAGAACGCGTTGATGACGAACCACGTCCAGGACGGCCGTCAACATCAACTGATGATCAACACGTCAATAGAATCAAGAATTGGTGCTTGAGAATCGACTATTAACAGTCAGAGACCTTACTGGCATCGTTGGAATATCGGAAGGATCAGTGAAAAACATTTTGAAAGATCATTTGGGCCTAAGAAAAGTGAAAGCACGATTTGTTCCAAAATCACTCAATTTTTTTCGAAAAAACAGCGTCGCGTTGACGTCTGTGAAGCAATGCTTTCCGACTATCAAGACAAAATGAAAGGCATCATAACTGGAGATAAGACTTGGATCTACGCTTATGACCCGGAAACAGACGATCAATCGGCCGAATGTCGTATCAAAGGTGAGCCGAAGCCCAAAAAACCACGTCAACGCAAGTCAAAAATCAAGGTTATGTTGACAGTTTTCTTCGATTATCGAGGTGTGGTGCACTCCGAATTCCTTCCGACCGGCCAAACTGTCAACAAAGAATACTATTTGAGTGTTATGCGTCGTGTGCGCAATGCTATTCGTAAAAAGAGGCCAGAATTATGGGCCGACAACTCTTGGTTTTTGCACCACGATAATGCACCGTCGCATACTGCATTAATTCTTCGTGAGTTTTTCGCCAAATTTTCAACCAATATCGTGCCGCAACCACCGTATTCGCCTGATTTAGCTCCGTGTGACTTCTGGCTATTCAGCAAACTCAAACGACCGCTCCGGGGAAACCGTTTTGAGTCAATTGAAGACATTAAACGTGAATCGCTACGCACATTGAAGGCTATTCCTGAAATTGACTTTAACAACTGTTTCGAGAATTGGAAGAAACGTTGGCACAAGTGTATTGGGGCCAGGGGGGATTACTTTGAGGGGGACGAAATAGATTTGGAAGAGTAAATTAAGAATTTAAAAATTATGAACAAAGTCTTACTATTTTTTGCCCACAGTAGTATGTATATTGGGAACAATATATGAGTTAAGAATTCAAAGTTTTTAAAATTTCTACGATTTAAAATTGATGAAATTTATCCCGGTACTGGATTAAATCATGCGGAATTACTCCAGAGACTCTTCGAAATAATCACTGTTCTAGGTTCTTGCGTAGTTTATTGCATAACAAAGTAAATTCCGAATATTTATTCTCTAAATTACACTTTTATGTGCCACGTGCTAGTAGAAACAATAATACTTTTGTAACACCAAGGGCTAGAACAAATTTGATGAGAAGATGTCATGTGACTGTGATGTGTACGACTCCTGAGCGAAGACTGGATGACATATTTTTATAATGCACTTATATCTTTGTTTTGCTATAATTTCAGTTATATTTTACTTTATTTAGTAACGTTTATTTTATTTATTGTTTTTGGTTGTAAATTGTTTAGAGTCCTCTAAAAGGTTACCTGTTGGACTCAATAAAGAACTATTATTATTATTTAAATGACAAACGTTTCGCTTCGAATACGAAAGATAACGTTTTCTTTGATATTGCTTCAATAATACAACAAAATATAGTTCTTAATATTTTTATTTTTAATTAAAATTAAAATTTATTTACAATAGGCAATATATTAATCATTATTTTTACTGATTTAATTAATTTATAAAAAGTATGCATGTATATAAAAGGGACGATTATGTGAGCGCATGATTAATGTGGGATAAATCTTAAAAATTAACTTAAAAAAATAAAGGATTATTTACAATAATACTTTAAACAGTACAAATATGTTAGTTGATTGTAATATATCTAGACAATATCACTACACTCTTAGGATTTGTACCACTTTTAAAACAGATAATTAAATTCCTACTAAAAAAAAATAAAAAAATATAACGAATCAATATATTTTATATATTTTTTAAATTATAAAATTCACTAAATTGCTTAACGTATACTCTAATGTGTTAACAGTTTTTCCTTTTACAAAATAGTTTTGATTAAAGTGTTTCAAAGATTAACGTAACACTAGTTATAGTACGGTTTTCGAATTTTTCGCCTTGCTGGCTATGGATTGCAAGCACTGTATTTTGTTCAATGTCAACGTATAGATATTTAATATCCTCCAAGCTTAAGATTCAATGTAATGTAACACAGTGAAGTTGATGATAGCTTAACTTCAATATACACTGCACAATATATAAACTCCACAAAATTCACGCATCAGTTTTAAAAATATTTCAATATTTTATGCAGTTGGTCTAGGATATCCCCTGTCACTAATGATTAACGACTGTAATTATTTGACAGATCTGAAGTAATATTATGCATTGTCAATAAGAAATTTAAGGCTATTTAAAGTGACTTTTGGAAGGTTGTAAATTCAATTTTGCCAGTGATTTTTTATTCAATTAATTTCAGTAATTGAATGAAAGAAACGCTTGGTCTAGCGCAGTTAGAGTAGAAAGAATGGATCTTTCACGTAACTTACAAGAAGAAGCAGTTAGCTCTAGTTGACAATAGAGCCAGCGATATGTTGCTAGGTGTTAGCCAACAATTAGTGGAAGCAGAAACATTTCGATGAACTTCGAAGTTACTCTAGAGCCACAGGAGAGGATCACAGATGCAAGAGATGAGCGATACCTTATGCAAGTCGTCTTAGAAACATAACTTTTACCAATTTAGCGTTAAGCTAAGCACCTCGAGATGTAGCACTTTCTGCACGAAAAGTCAGGACTTAATGAAGGGGGGAATACACAGTAGAAGACCAGCTATTGCACTACTGTTCGCCAGAGAACATAAGAGTTAAGGGAACACGTGAATGGGACCATTGACGACTGGAAGCGAGTTTTGTTTTCAGACAAAACAAAAGTAAGCCTTAGTTCAGCAGATGGATGTGAACGAGTCTATCGAAGGACGGCAGATAAGTTTGCTGCCTGCAATACCTCTCTGAGGATTCCATTTTGTGGTGTAGTGTTATGGGGAGGAATTTCTTTTGATGATCGCACAGATGTGGTTTCTATAGGAGATCTATGAATGCACATTTCTATGCAGAAAACATCTTAGAAGAACATGTGATGCCATTTGTAATACTTATCGGAGACACTTTCATATTTATGCAACATAATGATAAGTACTTATTCTGTCAGAGAGGCACTGAACTACCTTCGATTCGTGAAGCTACAAGCCCAGATATGAACCCCATAGAGCATCCGTAGGATGTACTAAAACAATTAGTTAGGCGCCATATACCTGCTCCTTCAAATCTTAGGGAACTTGAACGAATGACGGAATATTCCCCAGAAAGCCATTGATCAATTGTTTTCACCTTCTTCTATTTCATTTACCTCATGAAAGCGTCGTATTTTTCCTCTATTCATTCTTCCATTCATCTCGTCCATTTTTTTCCGATCACTGGCTAGTATTTTCATTTTATGTAGTTTTTTCCTTTCGCCTTCCCATTTCTTCTATCTGCTGTATTCTTGTCTTTCGCCAGTTGATTGTTGTCCATTCTTGTTACGTGTCCAAACCAGTTCAATATTCTCTTGTTTTTATTCATTTCTATATCCTTTCGATTTAGCTACTGTCTGAAGTCGTCATTTCTTATCTTATCCATCTTTGTCTTTCCTACTATTTTTCACAATTATTTCATCTCTGTTGCTGTTACCGCACTCTCGTGCTTGCTCGTATTCACCCAGGACTCGCGTCGGTATAACAGCGTACTGGTAGTTTGTTGAATATCTGGAGTTTTATTTGTGTTTCGATCTCTTTTTTCCCAAATATTATATTATCCAAAGCATAATATATTTCTTTATTCTGTTTGCTCTTTCTAGATATATCTTCCCATCCACCGATATCATAATTCCTAGGTATTCATATATTGTTACTTGCTCTATTTGTTGTTCCTTGAATTTTATTCCTTCTGCATCCATTAGCGTTTACTGATTTGTTATGTATTTAGTTTTTCCTATATTAATATTCATTTTCATTCCTTTTATCTCTTCTGTCCATATGTCGACTAGCGTCTCCTTTTTTCTTCTTGTGTCCGCGACTAGCACTACAGTATTTGCATATAGCATTTCATCCAGTTGGATCGGTAGCATCAGCCCGTATCCTATGTCTTGAAGTCTTGCTATTCTTTTGGTGTTCTTCATTATCTTGTCCATTATCATTATAAACAGTAGCGGTCTAAAACTGTCTCGCTGCTTTATTCGTCTTCCCATCTCGAACTCTCCAGATCTCTCCCCATTCAGTATTACTATGCCATACACTGCTATATATACTTTTGACTATTCTAATTATCTTTCTTTTGGGGGAATTCCATCTCTTCCATTATTCCCCATAGTACCCGACTTTTCACCGTGTCAAACGCCACTTTCAAGTCTATATAAACATAATAAACAATTCTTCTTATTCTTAGTATAAAGATATTATCTTTATACTAAGAATAATAATATCTATATATATAAATGCTGCCTATTCTTCGCCTAGTTCATATTTAGGTGTACAACTTCAATGCTGGGGACGCCAGTGAAGTAATCGCTCTGTAATTTTCGCATTCAAGGTCGTCTCAAGTTCTCCTCATTGATAACCAATTTTTTTTCGAAAATTTTCAACGTCACTGTTTTCATTGATTTGACATTGTTGTTTCATTCTGTATTTATTCATGTTGACATTAGTTGAAAAAACTTATTTATTTCATATATAAAGTATTTAAAACTACGAAAAAAATAAAAGTAACGAAGGGAAATTTTTCTGATGCATTTTGTCCAGGAGTTTATATGCAAAGCCAGTAGGTTATTGGATAGTTGGACACGTATTTCAATATTAACGGTTGCCAAGCGTTTGTGTATATGCCAATGCCGTTAATGATTGGGGTATTTTCCGAATTTTGGGGAAAATAAGATAATTATGGATATTTTACTAGATATAATAAATTGACGGGGAAACCCAGGAATTTCAAATATTTGAAATTAAAATCTTAAATTCACTTTTATTAATTTTTGTATTATTAAATTGATTTTCAATTAATTATAAATTGTAGAATTGAACAAAACTGAGATTACCAACCAAATAAACAAAATTTCATCAAGTTAGAGGTTTAGTAAGCGTATGTTCTACATTTTTCAGGTTAATAGAGTAATTGTATTTCTATATTTATATAAGTAACTAAATACATTCGTCCTTTCACTTCGATGTAAAAGATGAATGCATAATTCTCTCACTTTACTTCACTATTTTGTCGTTTCGATACTAACATCTACATGGTGCTTACAATTGAGAACAAAATTCTGATTACCTGACGAGCCCTAGAATTGAGCAAAACGCAACGCAAATAGTTGCTAAATATTTTATTATTTTAAATATAGATTAAATGTTGTTGTTAAATAATAACTTGTATTCATTCTTTTATTTACTAAACTCCAGCCTAATAACGGGATCATATTAATTTGCGAAGTCGGAAGTCGAAATGCATATTTTATATGTAATTGGGATGTAAAATTACACGATTCTGCCATAACAATGTCTATAATTATTGTTAGTTTAGAAACACTTTATAACAAAATGAACATTTTAAAAGTACGATTTCGTTTATTTCAACTCCTACCCGGTGGTTTTATATAGAGAATGTGGAAATTCCTCCCATAAAAATTCCATTCTTACTATCGCACATGCACTGAAAATTTCGTTTATAATTTTATTGCCATCCAACAAAAGAAGTCAACCATTTTTCCAAATTCCAAAATAGTGTTTACTTGTGCTTATATTAGTGTAAATATAAGCAAACCAGAAACACCTTAACGACAGAGTCATCACGTAGCCAATCGAAGCTTTAAACTCTCTACAGACTCATTTGTACCAGATAGAAACCTGGACACGAAAGTGGAAAATTAAAATCTACGAAATAAGAACTCAAATTTCACATTTAGATGAGATCGATGTCTACATTTAAACAGTATCGAAATTCAAAATTTAACATTGCATGGGGAGGTAAGACTGAGGAGTGACAATGTGATAGAAGACAAATTTGAATATGAAAATATGGGGTAAATTAAAGCATAGTGGTTTAAATGAGCACACACAGGGAGAAGACCGATTTATATAATCAGAAAGGTGACATGGTGGCTTCCAATTGGTTTAATAACAAAGGAAAAAAGATGGATGATTGTTCTGGATTAAGATTTAAGAGCGATGGGTTGGAGTAATGCAAGGATATGAGGAAATGAAAAAAAGTTTAAAAAAGCAATTAGCATGAAGATTAATCCACTTAAAAATGGATTCTATAACGGCTTGGCGTTATAAGTTTTGGTGGTTTAGTCATCATGGAGTCTTTTTTATGACAATGAAGCTACGATTGTACAATTTAATGCAGTTATTTTGGGTTATTATTATTAAAAAATGATTTTTAACTCTGAATTTTGAACGTACGATCGAATGTTTTTTCTCCTCTTATTGTCGTTATGCGAAAACATATTCTTGTCAAAGAATTAATAATACACTTTGTCCTGCCGCTTTCACTACACCCTAGTGATTGGCTCAGTATCATAAGCAAGGTTATCCCAATAGTATGTGGGAGAATCATGGGAGTTATCTAAAACCGCCGGGCAGTGTTTAAGTAAAACTGAAAATATTCTTAAAACAAAGTATGATGAATGTGAACCTCTACGGAACGATTATGCATGTATTTGCTTAATTTTAAAAATTATACGTATTTATTTTTATTATTCGAATTATCGATTTCATTGTTTTTAAATGTAAACTAATTATTATATTTAAATTACACGTTTTTGCCGATTCATAATACACTGAACTTACTAGCGAATAAGAAAGAAAATGTGAGTGCGATTAAAGGAATAAAGAGAATAGCTAAATTTACATTTACAATTCGATGACTTGTATCCATGCTAATAATTATAAAGAGAAACTAGAAGAACATGCGTTCAATTAGCTACAGAATTGCATTTGCAATTCCCTACAAAAATACCGTAGCATCAGTAATGTGACAAAAGTTTCTATTGCACAGCTACAAAGCATACTAAATGAATCTACTTTATTGCAACAACTCTTCCATTAACACTGTTAAAATAACGTTACAGACATGTCATTTCGATACCTTTTCATATTAGTTAACATATTATTCAAGCAGATGTACATTATAGTTTTCCTCTGTAGACTTAAAAACAAAATAACTTAATTTTGTCATGTCTCAAATTCTAATTTTCGGCCGTGTTCTTACTAATTTATGATTAATACGAGTTATGGCTAGGAAATAACTCCTCCTACCTAATCTGGACTAAGCGATGTTCGTCATTATTCACCTATTACCTCTTACATCTGTTATAAAAGCTGCAAAAGCGGAGATTGTTCAATTAAGTCGCAGAGGTTTATTGAAGTAGCTCGTGTTTTTACTCCCTGATGGAATTGCTACATGGAGCATCGTATTGGCGTAGATTTCTGTGTTAAATCCAACAAAAAAAGACACAAAAACTTACAAATTATTGCAGGAGGATTGTTGTGTCTTGCACTCAAGTATTCGTGTGGTTCAGAAGGTTCAAATCAGTGAAATTAGAGATCGCCGCCTGAGTATTTGAGCTGTAGCTGAGTTAGACAATATTGACAGACTGCCTATCAAATTCTACATAAAAAATGCAACATGAGCAAAGTGTGTGCGAAAACAGTGCCGAATCTGCCAACCTCAGAACAGAAAGAGAATCAAATGAGCATTTGTGCTGACATCCTTAAAATATGGACGACATAAGCTTTTTAAAGAACCTAACCACCTGTAACGAGTCGTGTTTTTTTTTTATAATACGACTCGGAAACAAAACGACAGTCGATGCCTTAGAAGAGACTCAATTCGGCAAGACACAACAAGGCACGACAAAGCAAATTCAAGGTACTGATGAGTGTTTTTGTCGACATGGAGATTATTCATGTCCACTGAGTATCAGATGGACACACTATTAATCAATTTTATTACAAGATTTTGGAGAACCTCGTGAACAGGTTAGAACAATAAGAGCCGAAGATGTAGAAAAACAACCCGTGGAGTCTTCATCAAGACAACGCGCCCTTACACAACGTATTGTCCGTTAGGACGATTCTGGCGAAGCACGTCACAATGATGGACCACGCACTGCACTCATCCGACTTATGTCCCTGTTACTTCTTCCTATTTCCAAAGGTCAAGTCTGTGCTAAGGTTGAACAGACATGGACTTTCAGGGCTGTTTAAAACACTGGAAAATTCGAATGGAGCATTGTGTGGTTGAGGGAAGAGGATATATCGAAGGTGACTACATGCCTTATATGTAACTATTTGAATAAAAAATGTTATTAAGCTAGTCCGGTTATTTCCTAGGCATGCCTCCACAACCTTATGTTAATGTTTCAAAATCCACGCATTTCTAATAAGCTTTAAAAGTTTGAGTTGTCAAAGATCTAGTCTTAAGTGTCATCTAACAACGATTAAACGACTTTGTAGAAATTTCTCTTTGACGCTTTAAAATTACTTCATTATTAGATTGAACAAATTAAGGTCATTTTCTTGTCCATAGATATTTTTAAAGTAAAAAAAATCATCAAATGCCATGTCCTTATTTACACATGTAATACCTCAAATCGAAAGAAATATAGGTAACGGCGTTGCATTCAATTAGATTCACGCAGTATGAAGTATTTATTGCAATATTTAAAAACAAAAAATGTATTGCTGTATTCATACTTTTTCTCAACGAAATAGGCTTCATTATCAAGCGCATGTATAATTCTTTCACACAGCAAACGCCTCCTAAATTTAACTAAATCTTCTTTTCTACGTTTGCACTCAATTTGTAATCGATGTTATATCCTTACCGACCTAATTACACTAATGCATTTTGCGTGCTATGTGAACTAAATTTAATGCTTAAAATTTAAATCGATGATCATGTATTTACCAAATTCCCCATCTACGAAAATGTCTATGCCGTGATGTGGAAGCATTCTACGATCTTTTCACAAATAAATATATTTTTAATGTAAGAATTCAACTTTTTAAAAATCTAGTTTTAATATACAGATCGAATAGTTGGGCTGCTACCTACATTCTATTTTAAAATTCGTAAAATATTGTCAGAATTTTAAAAAAATGTGAACTATATTGAATCAATTTAATAATTAATCGTTAACAATAGATTACCAATATATTAGTTTATGCTGATTTTATTTTTGTTATTGTACAGTTGAAACCACAAAAAGGTTTACGATCTAAGGATATTCAATTAGAAAGGGACCTCTCGTATATTCCACTGAAAAAAAAAAGATGCAACAATGGCGTGCATAGTGTGTAATACGAGTTTGTTTACATTTTCGATCTCATAACAAAGAACTTCAATTCTACTGCATTCTCTCTCTCTCTCTCTCTCTCTAGCATTTTATTCAAGACATGAATATGTTGAAATAACAAAGTCTATCTACCTTAGCAGTATTTATTCTTGAAATAATCATCTGTTGTAACAATTTTTTAATGCTTGGTAAACTCGATCAGTGCATTGCAAATGGGTGACTAAAAACAGTAGTTGAATGAACGCATTTGCATGTATTGAACGCGTTAATATTTGATTTATTAAGAAATGTAATACAAAATTTAAACGTTAAAATTCATGTTACGGTAGCATCAAATATTAGTGTAAAACTATATATCAGTATTGAAGGAATGTTATTTAAGATACTTATTAATGAAGAAATCAAATTTATTTATACTACAACATGTTAAATGCGATATACTTAATCAAACGTTGCTTGAATTTTTTTTCTGCGCGTAACTATAATTATGTATATGCAAGTAGAATGAAGAATTGAAAACTTTACACGTCTGAAAGTAGACATTTGGAAAAATCATTAAATTGTTTGATTTCTTCCAAGCAAGATGTTACACCTGCATATTCTAACAAAAACGAAATTTAGATTTAAACAGTTAGATCATTATATTTACAACACAAAAACATATTTCTATATACGTTATTCATAAAATCGTATTATCAGAATAGTTATTTTATAAATTACTTCGAAATTTTATTATTGCTACATCTTTTCGAATACAAATCTTAACAACTTTGGAAAATGTTTTTATACTACTATGTTATGAATGAGACATGCTCCGACTGCCAGTTTTGTTTACATATCATTATTATAAAGACCGTTCATGAATTCGGCAGATATATTTTCGTTTACATCGTAAAGCTTTTTATGGTACCTACTGTATATTAACCAGATAATATAATTGTTAATACTGTCAAGGACCTCTTAAAGCTTTTCTTATTTAAATTTCTTCCCTCGAAAAACTAAAATTCGTACTTTAGCCAGTCAGTCCGATAATTATTCTTCTTTTCGTGCTGGACGTATTACGGATGATGTTATCTTTAGTGCGGCTATACTTAAATCAGACATAACTACTGGTGATGGTAACCACCGCACAGAAGTCGGAGTTTTCATGGAATACTATGCCTCACCCTCCGTATAGCTCAGATGTTACACCGTCCGATTATCATTTGTTTCACTCTCTACAAAATTCCTTTAATGGGAAAAATTTCAAATTTTTCGAAGACAAAATGTATCTTTTATCAGATTTTTCGTAAAGACCAAACCTCTTGAAGAGATGGCATTATGAAATTGTTTGAACTTTGGAACAAAATTATAGGAAATAATTGTTAGTACATTTATTAAAAAGTTATTCTCTTTTAGGATATGTATTTCGTTGAATAAATGGTATAAAAGCAAAGTGACTTATGTAACAACCCGATAGTTTGCAACCCATTGCAACTCTTCAAATATCGTCTTTAAGTGTGTAAAAATTAATATTTTTAGTTGTCGTTTCTAACTCTCCTTTTTTATTGTTTTTTGTTTCGTAGGCTGCACAAGTATCCGACGGAATCGGGACACTCTTATCTGAGTATACGACCCGTAAAGGGGTATTGCGAGAATTATTCGCCTATTTCTACATTTTGAAATTATAATTGTGTCATTATTTTTGTGCATCTTTTGACGTGTATCCCAGCAGTGTAAGAAGCCCCTTCATATTTTTATGGGAAACATTGAAAGAGGTTTTCTTCCTTCGTTAAGTTTTTGTATCAATTAGATTTCTCGTAATCCTGAATTTTTGCATTCTTCTAGCGCACTGGATTCAAGCATTTAACGACCTCTATTTTCTTTCCCGACCATTCGAAACACGCGTTTTAGATATCCATCTTTATTATTATTTAAAACACCGGAAGGAAAGAAAGAAGAATGGGGGTTTCTGTAAAGACCGGGGACTTAAGGCAGCTAAGGATTTTTCTCGTTTTTTGACTGTCATTGTGGAAACTACCCAAATTTATTTAGCATACGTTGAAATAATTGTCTCGTTATTTCATTAATCAGAATAATAATATCGTATTATTATTATATTATAGTAATAAATAAGCATAACAATAAATTATATGTCAACGGACACACTCAAAAACATTTGTAAGCTGGTCGATAACAATTAATAGTTTAAATTTATAAAGTGCTCGCAGCATAAGATCTATTTAAGATGGGAGTCCTTTACAAATGTAAATTAAAATATAAATAATATAACATCATGCAACTCAATGGACACAATTTTAATTTAAATTTATATAACGCTCCCAGCTTAAATAGATTTTATTACGTTTCCAATAAGTATCTAAGTTATGTAACTTATACTTTAAAAATATATTTCACCATAAAATTCCCACATGCATGTACCCTATCTCTTTGGTGAGTTTTTAAGTCTCCGTCTCTATAAATAATCATTCATTAATCTACTAGCGAGGATATTGGGACCTTATCATTGAACTTTAAATTAAATTACAGAGTTTCTTCTTCGAAAACTAGAATTAAAATGTAGTTAGCATCCCATCGCATCTGTATATTAACAATAAACCATTATGGTGTCAAAATAGTAAATCACGCATACATTTCGACTATAAAGTACACATTTAAATTGTGGTTTCTTTAAGATTATTACACTGAATATAAAAGGAATAAAACTTAAAAAAGCACCCTGTCAATACTATAAAAATGTTAAATTATAATTGCTAAAAGGTATATTAGGCGTATACTATCATTATCATTAATAAATATCAAATAAATCGAGGTCTTTGTTTAAAGAGGATGCGTGTTACTTCTATATGAAACCAAACCTTTAAAATATAGAGGTATTTTCGCCTGGTAGATATACCTAAAGTCTCTTCAAACAATGACGATATATTTTATTTATGTAGCGATGAATAATTTGTTTCTAAAACTTATTTCTTTTTATAATGGCAATGTCTAAACAAAAATAAAGTTGTTTTGAGAAAGTCTGTGAAAGCATTACTCGTTTTTAACCTACTAACAATACTAGTGAACTTATTTTTCTTAAGTTGTCCACATGGACCTTAAATGTTTTAAACCACAATTAATTGAAATGTCTCAGTCTAGCGTTAATATAAATAGAAAATTAATAAATAAAATCAGTACAGCCAACATTTTCACCTAAATAAAACTTGTGATATCATTCTCCGGATCTGTGATCTTCAAAAAGTTGATTTACACCTAACAAAACGGAATCGATACTATATATTACTTCAATAAATTATGTCAGACTTTATCTAAAACAACTCTATTTTTAAACTGCCGGCATTCTGCCACAGTGCAGTATACTGAGTAACCTCTTTAAGCGCGGTTTCCTTCTTTTCGGTTTCGGCTTCCTATACACCTTAATGAATATGTAAAATACTAGGCATGATATGCATATGAGAACGACTGAATTTACGCTAAATGATTCTGGTGAATTCACCGGCAGTTCGGGTTGTTTCCTGCGCCACGTCCAAATCTCTTCGATATCCGAGTCCTGATCCATGGCTAAATCTGGAACTTTTTAAACTGATTACTCTTTAGTACTGCCCTTTAACCCATTAGTGCCTAACAGCACGTGGCTATGATTTATGACTTGAGTGATTTTTGATAAGGTCGCTAGGTGGCGTATCCGTTTCGTAGAAGACGGATGTAAAAGAAAAGGAAAGAGTTGGAACTGTTACGTTCTTTACTAAAGTTCGACGGCGGTATTTGAAGAAACTAATGGGTTAATGATGATTTGATGGACTTATACCCTCTGTCCGAAAAGAAACTAAATTTTTAATAAAAAATAAAACTAGGATTAACAATAAATTTATTCTCAATCAATACACTCTGCCCCCATCTCACTATAAGATGGCTCAGTAGTGAGTTACTGGCTTACCATGTCAGTAACGAGGTCAAATGCAATGGCTGCTTCTAGTTCCAGCTGAATGCTGACATTAAATTTTAAGTCGCAACTAGCTCAGCACAGCACACTCCTCCATCAACCGAAATCAATGGTAGGGAAACGCGTGCTTCTCAGTGACGCGAAGTTCTCTCGCAATAGTGGATTGTTAACTGCGACAGGTGTAAATAAATTCCCAAATCGTTTTCCTATACTAGAATACATAGGAACTATACCAGGTTCTTCAATAAGTTTTATCTTTCAATAAGAAAACCACGATTTTATGGTTTGAAATACATTTTATTATTCAATATAACCTTCATGAACTTCGATACAATTGTTCCAGTGATCTTTTAATTTATGGATTCCTTCCTTGAAGTGAGAATCCGGAAGACTGTCGAAATACGCTTCCACGGCTGCTATTACCTCTTCGTTCGGTGAAAATCGTTTTGCACGCATGAATTTTTTGAGATGTGAGAACAGCCAAAAGTCAGGAAGAGGTAAATCTGGCGAATAAGTGAATGTTGCAACAAATCGCACTTTAATTCACCGACTTTTCGATGGTTTTTTTGAGCTGTGTAAGAGCGCGCGTTGTCTTGATGAAAAATGATTTTTTTCTTCTGTAAACCAGGTCTTTTCTCACGCATTTTTATATCCAGCTGGTGCAAAAAGTTACAATAACAATCTGAGTTTATTGTTTCACCAGTTTGGAGATAATCCACGAACAAAATTGCTTTTGCATCCCGGAAAACTGATGCTAACATCTTGGTCGATTTCTGGACCCTAACTCGACGTACTGGGTTGATACCACTCCTTAGCATTTTGTTTTGATTGAGGATCACGGTGGTAGACACATGTCCCATCCATAGTGATGATACGACGCACAAAATCGTTTTTATTCTTTCTAAAACACTTCAAATGTTGCCGAGAAAGTCGCATTCGACTGTGTTTTTGTGCCATTATTAACGAACGCGGCACCCATTTTGCAGACAGCTTTCCGAAACTCAAAACTTCAGCCAAAATATTGCTCACACTACCTAATGAGATGCCTAGGGCTTCTACTAGATCTCTCTCGGTTAATCGACGATCTTCCAAAACCATATCCTGTATTTTGCTACAATTGGTGTTGATGCAGTTTTTGGACGTTCTTCACGTGGATTGTTTTCAAAACTTGTACGACTCACGTTTAGATTCAGCAACCCATCGTTCTACAGTTCTAATTGAAGGTGGATAGTCCTTATACACTTTTAACAATCGTTTATTAATTTGTTTACAAAAATAAGAATTTTATCACTGCACGATATTCAATTTTTTGCATTATAAATAAATACTAAGGCACGTCAGTTTTGAACACCTGGAAATATGTCAATGAGAAAGTATAAAATTAGAAAACTTTACACGTGTTCATAAAATAGTACAATTTCTAGAAAAATAAAACGACGAACCTAATAGCGCCATCTCTTATCGAACGACGAAACTTATTGAACAACCTGGAAATTAAATATATTATTTGCAACATTAGTATTCTCGGTGAGACTGTACGCTACTGCAAACTCGGTTTGTTCAATCTTGATAATAACTTATGACCTGCTAATGCCTTCTGCAATTGGTATTAACCTGCTGGAGGATTTGAAAGCATGGATTATTGCTATTAATACACATATAGACACGCTTTCCCGTGACCGTACAACTCGTGGAATGTTATACCATGGTGCAGCACTAGTTCCTGTACTCACAGACTAGCTGTGAACCTGTAGGGAGTTCTGTCACAAAAGCCAGCTCTTTAATTGAGTCATTTTCCAATTGTTTGTTAAAATGTAGTCACTAATATTGTAGTTCAGCTTCTAATAAAGCAAATATTATAAATAGCTAAAAACAGCAAATGAAGTTTGTTGCATTCGATAGCAAAAAACACCACAGGTGGCGCAACTTTTTTTATTTTTCGAAAGATTCGGTTTCCCTTTGAACAGAGGCTATATACTGCGATGCCGATTTAAATATTTACCTTTATTTTGCGAGCTTCCCGTTAGAATAGGCACCGATGTCTCTTCAGTCAAAGACAACAACTTCTGCGACTGATAGAAATTCGTTGGTGCCGATATGTTCAATGGGACTGGTTGTGTCCACACTAAATGCGGACATGGAGGTAGTGCTTTAGCCTGTTTATTCCCCAAGTAGTTATCCAAAACCTTAGAATATCTGTACAGTTTGTTACCATCCATTCTCTCTGGTATATCAGTGTCCACTTTCAAGAGACCATCCTTCATTTTGTTGTTTTGGAATATTGTGGGTAGATGTGAGGTCGATGTGTATTCTAAGATGGCATCTAGCATCCAGTAGCATGCTTTATCCAGATGGCTCGTGTCTAAACAATTAGAATCGCCGTAAACAACGATACGGCCGCTTTGGTCAGTTGCTGTGCTTTGTAACAAGCCCAATATTGGGACCTCGTGCAGGATATTGTTATCAGTGTCCGCTTCTAATATCTAAAATCAAAATCATCAAAACTATTAACAACGTAAAATGCGAGTTTTATAATTTGCAATGCGACAAATTAACGAAAGCTGCTTCGGGGATGATTAAGCAGAAATTGTAGTGATATTATTTAGTGATTAAAAATCGTTTCAAAAAATTAAAAGGGCCGAGCTTTGCAATATTTTTTATTTAAAAAAGCTTTATAGGGAACAGCTACAACAATAGTTAGATAAGCTTGGAGAAAGTAAGTTACTTTACTTTTAATCAATTACTCAATCTTAAACTAACCTGTTGACCTTGGTCCTTCAATTTTCTAGATATTAAAAGTCCATCTTCGGGAAATTTCGAAACGCTCGTGCCAGAAGCGTAGTACATTTCGTGTTCGCCAATTTTGAACTCCCCTTCGAAAACTCTGTTGCCGAACTCTACACCCCAGGGAGCCAGTAGGTCGTTGAGGCCGGGTACGTTCGCACCGCCCGTGTCCGGCATCCACCACTGGCGCGTGTTTTCGTCGTAGAATTTCACCTTCTTCATCACCGTCACGTTATACCAATCGGCAAAAATTATGATGGACAAACCGTCATCCACGTCTCGTTTCAGTTTCGCTATCTCTTCGGGAAAATACTCTTCTTCGGGATCAACAATTATTAATGTACCGTATTGTGTGGCATCGAAACATGTAAACGGCAAACCTAAAATTCGAGCATGTAAATGCTTTTTTAATGGGTAAATCTACGTTAATATGCCTGTCGAGTGATTAAATTTTGACGAATTAAAATATAGAAGCAGGTAATATTAAAAAATACGTTGTCAATCTAACAACAAAGTCAAATTATATACTCGGACAACATTTGACAATATTGTTCGAATTTTATTATTGTTCCCGTAGGACATGTATTTCTATCAATACAAGTAACAAATTGTTCGTTATGTTTTCCTCTATACTTAAGTTTAAATGTAGTAGTTATATTTATAGTATGATAAAGTAAGATATTTTAAAGAGGTTTGGGCTAATTCAATTGCTACATTTATATCTTATACGAAGATAGTTTGACAAATAGTGAAAATGGAAAAGAAAAACGAATTTTTTAAATACAAAATAATTTAAATTTTTCAATATATTCTCCTAAAAGAGAAATACATTTATTCCAACGGTGCTCCAATGCCATTATGCCATCTCTAAAATGCGATTCCGGAAGGCTTGCAAAATACTCATTTACGAAGATGATAAGCTAGATCCGGCGAATAAGGCGCATGCGGTACTAATTGGAAATGCAACTCGTGGATTTTGGACATCGCAACTGTGCTGGTATGCGAGGGAGCGCTGTCTTGGTGAAACAGAATCTTTTTCTTTGCCATTCCTGGCCGTTTAGTACGAATCTCAACATTTAATTTTTTTAGAAGTTCTGCATAACAAGTGGTTTTCGCTTTCTTTGGAGGTGCAGAACCACGTTCTAACCATTGTTTCGACTGTTGTTTAGTTTCGTTTTTTTGTAGTGTATCCAAGTTTCACCGCAAGTAAAAATCGCCTACAAAAATCAACCGCATTCCGCTTATAAAGGTCCAAACACTCATTGGAAATGCGCAAACAAGTGAACTTTTGATCAGTCGTAAGCAATTGCGGCACCCATCTTGCCGAAAGCTTGGAAAGGCCCAATTCTTTCGTTAAAATGTGGTGTACGCGTTCTGTTGAAATGTTTACCATGTCTGCTATCTCTCTCACTTTGAGTCGTCGATCTTGCGTAAAAATATTATAGATTTTTATAATCATTTCCTTAGAAGTCACAATTTTTAGTGCTCCAGAGCGCGTTTCATCAACACAGCTTGTTCTACCACGTTTAAATTCATTTACCCATCTACTTATTGTGGCGGATGATGGAGCAGATTCACCTAATGTTTCCCGTAACTCATCTTTTATTTCGATAGCTTTCATACACTTAATTACGAAGTATTTAATCACCGCACAATTGCTTTTTCCATTTTAACAAAACGTGTTGCTTCTTTTTCAATCAGCTGTCGAAAATAAACTAATCAACCGATTCATCTAAATATCGGAATGTAAACATATAAATAGTCAACCTAAATTACAGTACATTTGTTTTACCAATTAGTACGCCACCTATGTGTCATTCTCACTACTTGTCAAACTATCCTCGTAAGATCTTTTAATGAGATTTCGGCTAATTCAATTGCTACATTTATATCTTATATGAGCAATTTATTTCCATACTATGTGCTTTTTGTCTGTACTACTTAAACTACTGAGTGGAAGCTCCAATTATACTCCAAATAAACCATATTGTCTATCTACGAGTAGTCAAAAATGAACACAAAATGTGGGGAGTGCATGCATGCAAAAAAATTTTCTTATAAACGCCATTATGATAATGATTATTCTTCATTTATGGTTCCTCTCTTAGCCACAAAACTTACCTAAAACTTCAACGTAATAGCCAGCATTTCTCAAATTCTGATACATATCCTTAAAATTCGTATGGATGTGGTCACCGTTCCAATCCAGAGGGTCGTTTTTGATTTTTAAATTGTCCCTCGGAAAATAACCCGGAGGATAACGTAAATTATGATATTGATCCCAAAGAAGTCGCTTATGCCTAGGCGGAGTCGGTATTATCCTTACCCTATCATTAAGAACAAGTCAACGTGTGAAGTTCATTTTACTCTAAATACCTTGTATCATTAACTTCAATACTCACCTTACCGGTAATATCACAGTGCTTTGCCTAGGTTCGGTCTCGCCGCTGGCCGGTGGTGACTCAATCGTTAAACTTATATGACCTTGAGACAGACCGTCGTAATTAGCACCATCCGAATTCACCGACAGAATTACCGCCAACCATCCTGACCAAGGCCACAGCATCTCTGAATATGAAAAAGCGACATCTATAAATTGACCGTGTTGGGGCACATAGGGGAACCACTGGGGCTTCCCGATGATGTGACCCGACACACCTAATCCGTTCAATATGGTTACGTTGACAATAACAGGCATAGCGCCGTAATAAAGGGGTTGAGTACAGTAAGGCCACATGTAGGGGCATTCGTTGAGGTCTATGTAACTAGGACTCAAACTTGCCTGCAAAATAATTAAGTCCTTACTTAATTCTGAAATGAAATGGTAAAGTTTGACGTTGAAATTACTACCTGAGGTTTGTAATTGTTCAATATTTGATATGCTTTAACCAAATTTAATTTTCCGTGGCCCTGTTCGAACATGTTAATGCCGGGAATTCTTCTCGCTGAAGCCATGAGTGCTTGTTTAACACTAGCTGGATTGATATCATCTCCACGATGCAGGACGCCGCTTGCAAGTAAAGTTACGGCACCAGCTACTACTGGAGAGGCCACACTTGTTCCTGACAATGTCCGACAACCCCCCTTGATGTTTGAACCGCGAACAGCGGAACCGTAGGTGACAATATCTGGTTTTATACGGCCATACCCTTTAAAATAACAAACGAGCGAAATACATTAATATTGTACATCGTGTACAAATTTTGTATACATCATTTATAGACCCATTCCAATTTCTTAAAGTCATAATTTGTGGCATTACGATTCTGTGCTAGCGCCCTCTCAATAGTAATACCTTAAATCTGATTGTAATAAGAATAAAGGAAAATAGTATCGAAGAAACGAACCATTATTTCTTTACCCTATTTACAATCTAACTTAAGTTATTGCTATCGAGAGGGCGCTAGTAATATTAAAAAAACAGAATCACTTAAGTCAAGTCATAATTACAACAATTAGTCACAAAATATTTGGGATAATTTCAGAAAAAGAAATCAATAATTGAAACATGGAAATGAAGAACCTACCACGGAAAAGAAATCTATATGGCTACCCTATTGTTTACAATATTACATCAAACATATTAGATGGTAGTAATGGTATCAACAGAAAGAAATGAACTTCAATAATATGCGAATTACGAAATAGCAGATACAAGTGAATCGATCGCAAATGTGACAGTTGTTTAATTAATTATTCCCAAAAAATTATACTAACAAATCTACAACCGAACAAACAATCGAATCGATATTATGAAAATATTAAAACAAGAGGACAAATGAGGACACCAGGAGGGAGATAGTATGAATAATGTAATTCTCAAACAGTATATGTAATATATTCCATGGAATTGTTATTGCACGGTCGAATTTTTCTCAACACATAAAGGTCACCGAAGATAACACTGATTTCATCCACTATTCTGAACTACACGTTGTTTAGATTATCGTTTACATCTCTCAATGGTAGTTAATCTTTCTAAACCTCCCCCCTAGCGGTTTTATTCCAAGTTTATACATATGTAATGTTTTTACAGAAACTAACGTATTGGTGTCGACATCTTCACGGTTTGTCACGTGGAAAACAAAAGACAGATAACAGATAAGTCAGTCATTTTAAAAATAGACTATTTTTATCTTCTTTGTTTCGATTATCAAAGTAAAAGTTTTTGTTTACAATTTTGAGACATGTAAGAAAAGTGGTACTGATAAAAGTGTTTCTATTTGTTGCTAATTTTATCCTATATCTACATATTATATACATAGAAATTTTGAAGAGAAAAAAGATTTAATTTAATATTTACCCTGTGGTAATTCCCAGGTAGTCATTCCTCTCGAAGAAAATTTTGCAATGTGGTCTTCGAAATCAATGCCGCCGACACCTATCACATCCATTTGATCTGCAGGATTGTTGAGGGTTCCATATAGAGGTCCATCGTTACCAATTGCAGATACCATTACAACACGATTAGCTGTCAGTTCCCACACTTTATCTACGAATGGATAATCTTTAAAATCAGGCCCTCCTATACTCAAATTAAGTACATTAATTTTCTTCAAGATTGCGTAATTAAAAGCATCTAGAAACCAACTTGTGTAAGATACTTGATTATTTGTGAACACTCTGAATATATGCAATTCTGAATCTGGTGCAAAACCCAAGCATTCTTTACTAGAAGCTATAACACCTGCCACAAATGTACCATGACCCAACCCATCATCCAAAGTTTTCTCATTCGTCCAGTTAGTGCGTTCTTTAATTTTACGAAAGTGTGGATGTGTCTTTGATAAGCCAGTATCGAAAACAGCCACCTTCACACCTTTCCCTGTTATACCCATATTCCAAAGTGCATCTGCTTGTAATACTGATGTTATTTGCCTCGGAATGGCCCTCAATAACCTTCTACTTGAATGTCTTCCTGTCGCTTGCCAAAATTGACCATTTTGTGATAGGCTATTCCTTCCTTTACGTATATATTCATGAGTATTAATGAATTTTAATGTTCGAAGGACCATTCTCTGTGATGTAACACGTTTAATAGAAGGATGATCTTTCAAAGCATCCAGACCAGCGAATTTATTTGTGTCTTGTAGAATCACCACATCAAAATCACTAGGATAATCACTTGCAGGGTTTTCACGTGACAAAATCTTCCAATTCTTTATTCCTGATGTATTTAGAGCAGCATTTATGTATGTTGCTCGAGCCTGAGTTTTATAATATCCGTCGAAGGTGACGATATATTCATTTTCAACTACTTTTGAAGAATATTCAACTTCGATCTTTTCTGTCGAGGTCAAGTTACAACACAAAGGGGATTCCACGTTATATTCTGATGTAGTGTCATATTCACTGTGTGAAACTGAACCAAGTATAAGTAATGTAAATAAGGTCAGAAAGCGGGCCATTGCAACTTATAAATCTCTTAATTTAACCTTTCGTTTACGACGCAACATTGTTATTGTACATTAAAAATCAACAAGAATTATAGCTACCGCTTCATATTCATGTCTTCTGTTAGTTTATTAATAGCTACTTTAAGAAATTTATCATAATATATCTGCCAAAAGGGTAATATTCTGTTTTTTTTAGTATTCTAAAGCATGTTTATTTTGTATAACTGTCAATAAAAAGTCAAATTAGTTTGTCATATATTTGTGACAAACAGGTTGACCAACATTGTTTTGTTTAACGCATTGAAATAATGTTTATTAATAGACGCAATTTATACGATTAGATTGATTTATTTGGGTTATTTTTACTGTGCATACGTGAATGATTCCGTCATAAGCAAAAGTGATTAGCACCATCACTAATTAAAGGCAGCCTATTCTGAATTACAATTCAGTAGCGTTGCTTCACTAACAAATGAACAAATAACTATACGATGTAAGGAAATATATTTAAAATACAAATAATATAAAAAGGACATACAAACTAAAGCGAAAACGCTTATACTATCAATTACAGCCAATACATGACCGGCAAAAATTATCGACACGCAAGACTTTCTATAGGTCAGACGCCAATGAAATCGGTGGGTCAAAATAATTGGAACACATTCCGTTTTCATTAATTATTATTAAAGCAGGGAAATTGAGTTGCTCGCCATAGGCGTGCACTTGACAGTAGGTATATAAAATAAAATAAAAAGTAAAAAGTAATTTATAAAACACGGTGAAACACCTACTTTACATTTTAAGCGTCTTCCGTGAATATTTGAAGCATAACACTATTTCCACAGTTGTTTCAACAAACGAGTGCGCTGTAGAGAAAAATATTCTAATATGCAAAAACCGACCCGTAGAGAAACCTTCACATATTTGTGTTAATAGGATAAAGTTCAGATCTTGGTCTAAAGCACTTTCAAGTTTTTCCACAGCGCAAAGATGTGTGTGAAAAGCGTTTACGATTTGCACTGATTCCACTAACAACAACGAAAGATTTTCTAATTTTTCTATTCCGAAACGTTTGTGAATAGTTTGTAAATGTTTTAATCTGCCTTGAATTTTTGTCTGGCTTTTCTTGATAGCTGCAGCTTCTTTCAGATTCAATTTGAAGCCATCTTATTTATATCTTCAAAATATTTATAATAGTGAAATGCTGTCCTAACCATGTTCCTTACGTGTAAGAATCGGTTGTGGTGGTTCAGGGTTATACGGACAGAGTCTGTGAAATTCTCGAGTACGTTTGGGAGACTTGTGATGGATATTATATGTAACATGTAATGTTAGCAGTTTTTTAAAGGGACTGGCTTACAAAACGTATGGTTGTTGCGGCGTCAATCGTAATCATTAGGAGAAAGTTCAATTTTTTCCGATATTTCCAACTTTGATATTACTTCGACAGTATATTGTTGTACTTCCATTGAACGTACCATGATATTAGCAACACAATATTTTGTACAATCTGTTTAGTCCACACATATCATAGTTTCTTATTTTTCAATTCTGATTTAACGCTATTTTCAATACTAAGAGCAGATTTTTAAATGTTTTCCGACTAGATAATATACAGTTCGCGTATTTATTCCAGAATGAGACAAATGGTTCGTAATTTAATAAAGTAAACGGTAGATTACATAAAATAAGTCTTGCACATTAATCGAAAAGAAATTGCTTATTGCTTACCACTGTCCAGGTGTCGTTTGCAGTTACTTTTCGACCAGCATATTGCATATTCGATGTTTGTTCATCGTAAATTACACATTTGATTTTGAGCCTTGAATAAACTTATTCATTGCATCTGACAATGGACGTTTTCTCGAATTACGTAAATGGGACATTGTTACATATAACGTACAGCAGTTCATAGAGAAGTCTACACATCCACGCCCGATACGTTCATTCCAGTTGGCGAGCAAATCATAACCGACAATCAAGAACGTTTGCGGAGCTGTTCATATCTATGCTCATGACGTGCAATGCAATATTCCCATCTTTAATTATTACAAATATTGTAATCTTAGTTTGTTTTCAATCTGTTCTTTTTTTTAAATTTCAGATAATGTCCTCAATCGCCACCTACCTTATAGTGTTAATCCAATTTTCTCCACAAATCTGGCCGGACTCGTCTTCGAATAATTCAACAGAGACAAGAAGATAAACGGATAATATTAATAACTTTTTTAATTTGCATATGTACGTTTATTCATCATATTTTAATATACATTTCATTAAATAAACAAAATAAATACTTAAAAATAAAATAATATTAGCATATAAGTTATGTACTTTACATATTATATATAAAAAATAATAAATTTACACAAATATGTACATTTATTTACAAACATTTTATAACGATTAGAGTTGTACGACAATGGGAAAGTATGTTAATGAATATATAAATGGAAATAAATAGGAACAAGTGGATAAGATCAAATGTACTAATTTTAATAAAGATGGGCGTGTTAATGTGTAAATTTTAGTAATTTCAATATGTAGATATTTTGATATTTAGAATTAATAATACTGATGTATACACATATATAAAAAATATGTTCATTTCATGAATCCTAGCAGTAAATGTCCAATTTTTTTTTATATACAATCTTATGTACAAATGTTTCAAGTTCTAATTTTTTGTGCTGGACTATTCACCCTGTTATAGGTTAAGTACTTATAGAAAATTTAAAGCAAAATTTACAGCGTGAAAGACTCTACAAATGATACGTCAAATTAAAATAATGCTGATTAGTATGTTACAGCCTAAATCAATTCACGATTCTAATAGAGAAAAATAAATAAAACTGCATTCCAAATTGTATAATGAGCGTTTGAATAAATTTAATAAAATTGTTAGTGAAGCCTATAGCTATTGCTAATACTTTACCCAATTTGTATTTAATACAAAATGAAAGCTTTCACAGAGAGAGAGATCACTATATCTTTTTATAGTACAACGATCAAAACATTTAATAATTGATTCAATTTATACCATATGTGTATATAACGAAGATAAAACATACATATATTGTATGTTGTCATATTTTGTATATTATTTTTATATTATTAAGAAAGTTATGTGTTATATTTTGATTGTTTCATTTAGATCTAAAAGCGTCCGAAAACTCCTAAGCACAAACATATTCTGTCATTACATGCTTTTCCCGATACATGCATCTCCATCTTTGGTTATATCAGACTAGACGTAAGGTAAATTCTCCACATCCTACGATGCGTGCTTTACCAAAATGGCTGACATCGAACAGTTCTCTTCGAGCTCTTCAGATATTGATCAGATCATCGTTTTCATCCAAATCGACGATGTAAGTGGGTATCTTCTCACTCCTACCCTTGACGAATATTCTACCCCTGTAGCTACACGAGTAACCGTGATTTTGAATTATTTTTGCCGTTTCTCTAGTAACTTGGATGCAATCCGTTATGCCAGTACTTTCCATTCTAGAGGCCATATTGACCGGGTCTCCCCAAATATCGTAAAGGGGTTTTTTCGAACCAACAACTCCTGCGGTAACGGCCCCGTGGGATATGCCAATTCTCAATTTGCACTCTTGAAATTCCCTATCGTCTTTTTTGATTTTTTTCTTGATTTCCACAGCGAATTTTAGTAGACTTATAACGACGTGTTGCTTAGTGGTTCGTCCTTCGGTGAAGGAAATTCTTTTACCCGGATCCAAGCCAGAGGCAGCCATATAAGTCCAATTGGCGACTTTAATTTTTTCAACCACATTATCATAATTTCTCAAAAGTATCTGTAAATGAAACCAAGATAATTAAATTTGAATTTAAAAAGAAAATATTAAAATTATAATCGTACCTGGTCAAAAGATGTTATAATACCTCCAAGAAATTCTAATAATATTTTATCTGGCATATCCTTGTCATAGTTATCTATGGAAGCAAACATTACTGCTACAGGTTGGTCATCTGTATATTCTTCATAGTACAGTCCAGATTGGCGATCTTCATCCATGTAGTATTCAGCTGCAACATACATGTGTTGAAATGAATTTTAAACGTAATAATGTCGTGGTCAAAATTTAAGAAAGTAAGGTATCTTAGTAAACAATCACAGCATTCTTTCTTTTTTTATATGTTGGGCACTGTTTACGCGATTGAAAGTTCAGCAGCAGGTAGACTGTTTTCTTTCGATGTTTATATTTATTTACAGAATCACATCTAAATTATTACTACTCACATACAATTTCAATCCTTACCCATCATCGTTCAATACCTTTCTACTATTCTATTGATAGTATCAGTGACTTTGCTGTTTGCCTGACAAATATTAACATATTTCTGGGCTGTATTTAAGAATTTGATTTAAAAAATATGAAAGCAGCTAATTTTGTTACTTCTGAAAATAAATTTCAAAAAGATAAATAGGTATATCTTTTATTTCAAACAGGGTCAAGTTTAGTTAACGTTTAATCTATCAGATGGCCATTGTGTTTGGTAGCATATTATTTAATTTATGCCTACCATTTTATACAAAATATAATGAACTTTAAAGTTTTGGAAAACATATCAAAGTCAATGGGAAGACATTCCAGAATAGTTTATGAGAATTTGAACTGCAGATCTCATGGAACGTTAATCAAAACACAGTAGGTTCAAAATGTATGCTTGCAAAGTAACTTAAGTACTTACAGATCTATACTAGTTTTAAAATAAAAATCCTATGCTTCTGACTTACCCACATGAAGCGGAAGTATATTATTAAGCAACTTGTTATTCACGTCATGTAGCACATGGGCTTCTCTTTGCTCCATGCTCAACTGTATCTTCCAATTATAATCCAGTCTGTTCATATAATCTGCTTGTCTATCAATGAAATGCAAGGTAAGTGTCAAATAGATTATACCAATTATATGTGCGAGAGGACCACCAACTGAATTGTTGTAATATTCGCTATTCTGCAAAAATACATACATAATTTACAATCACAATCTCATATAATATATTTCACCTCATAATATGTATTGCTGAAGGTGTACAAGAAATATGAGTACGCCACAGTGATCGTTGTGGCGATGAGTACCTTCAGCCAAATGTGTATTCGTAAAAAGGTAAAGTTTATTATTATGATGAGGGCGCAGGTCTCAGTCATATGCTGTAAAGAATAACTATTAGTTTTGCTTCCGAATATACGAGATCGTTTAGTGGTTTACCCAAGGGATCATACATTCTTGTCCAAGATCGGCACGATAGAGTAATTCTAATAAGACAGACGGAAAGGTTCTGTTAGCATTGTTGAAGTATTCACATTGGACCTAAAAGATTAAAAAAATATTAGTTTATTACACCTACATCTGACATTGTTGGCATTATTGTTGATTTAAAATACGTCTTTGAAATAAGGTGATATTATATATGGTTGTGGACAGGGATGAAATTTTAATTGTCCGTGGAATAACCTATTATGATGACAAAACGGGAAAATGAAAAATTTATACTTCCATCTATCGGATAGAAATGAAAATTATCTAAAAACTGAAAGTACGGGGAAGAACTGTATATTGTGCTATGCTCATGGAAAGTAATACGTTATAAGATTATTTATTAACTTACCAATTCGGAGAAAACTGTTCCAGCGCATAATATACAAATAAGTAAGTAAATAGCTATTCTACAAGCGACGTTTCTGGTAATCAGCTCCGAAAAATTGTAGAGTTTGCTTACGACGATATTTTTCGGATTGTCTTCGTTGTACCTGTAGCAGCGCCACACACCATGTATCCAAGAGAGGGGTAGTATGATGAACATAATAAAAACTATGGAAACGTAGCCCATGACTGTATTCCATCTAGAATGCAAACATTAAATATTGTTTTTGTACGCACAAAGCTTACAGTAAATAATATGAATATTACGTTTTGCTGTTTCTAATGTCAGTTTGTTTAGAACTCATAGTTAGGTAATTGATTTTTCAAGATCTTTTCCTAGGTTGTAAAGTCACTTATGCCGAAGCGGTAGTTGTTGGACAAGAAATCAGATTGAGCTAAATTAGTTCTACCAAAGGAAAAGAAAATCTTTAATATTGGCCTAGTTATTATTTTCTGAGCAACTTTGTAGTTCAAATTTTAAAATAATAGATAATAATAAGATGTCTCCTTGAAGAATACTACGGAAAACTCCGTATAGAGTCTACCTGAACCCCTTGGAGTGGATTTTTTGCCTATGTTTCAATACGAAAATAATATCTACTCAACGATTAAGGAAGGGTTCTGGGTCGGATAGCATCTCTATTTCGACTTTAGTTGCTGTAACAAATATCGTAAAACCATCCAAAAGCCCAGGGTTCCCCCAAAACTATCGACCGAACTCTCTTCTCTCATCTCTAAAATAGCAGAATCTATTCTCTTGCAAAGACTAGGTGACAACGTTGAAGAGCTGGAATATAGCTAAGCAGTTCGGCTCACTGACCTGCAAGCATTTCGACTGTCTGAGCCAGCAAACAGGTCTGGACAGAAAAGAGACTTTGGGGCAACTATTTTTGATATTACAACGGCCTTTGAATTTAGCACGATGGCTTTTGCCATGATTTTCAACCCATCACTAATCAGATTGATTAGACTTCACCTCCATGGACGATCGTTCTTTACCAGGTTCGGCGAAAGCAAGTCGGTTAAAAGGATAATTACTGGCGTCCTGCAGGACTCTTTTCTGGGCCTGGAGCTATTTATTAATTACATAATATTTATGCCAAAAACTCTGGGTGTCTAGCTGGAAATTTATGCTGACGATAAGGCTATTTACATCTCCTTCTGGAGTGAATTAGTCATCGGACGTGCTACGTGCTGATTGCACAAGAGAGCTAATGCTGCGGGTCGCGAACGACCGCTCGGGGGAGCTTAAGTTGTTCCGGACAGCAACCGAACGATGCCAGCCAGCTATCGCGGAGGTCGTGGTTCGCAAGTTCAGATTTTTTTTATATTTGATTTTAGCCTTGAGATTGCAAAAAAAGAAGGGCGCCAAGAGCGAAATTTACGGCGGATGTATTCGTTTGGTTTCTCACAGACTGTAGCTCTATTGGCCTGTGAGTTGCCTAGAATTCCCCACAGTTTCGACGGGTAATTAAAATTGACACACCCAGTACATTTGTACTCAACAATTCCACAACTTATTGATTATTCCCTCAACAGGTGAAAATTGGTTAAATACATAAATATAAGTATCAATGTCTAATTTTAAATAAAAGGAGGAAATAAATATTTCAGCAACACAAAAAAAAACATTAAAGTTTTCGGCGACCCCGATATATATATATATATATATATATATATATATATATATATATATATATATATATATATATATATAGTTTACGTTTCCCACATATAATTTCGTAAAGTAATTAAATCTACAAAAGTTGATTCCCTAAATTTATTACATTACCCACATATAATCTCGAAAACTAACTAAATCTAACTAAATTGGATCACTAAATTGGCAAACAATTACGACGCCTTATTCTTTTGCTCTAAGGTTCCCACTCAGTGAATTACGTTTTTTTTTTGCTAATGTCGAAGTATAATTAAGTAAAACTGGAAGCTACTTATCGCATTCCGTTCTGTGGTGCAATTCCCGTGCCGTGGTGCAATTTCCGTGCGGTCCAGAAATTCCGTCGGAGTTTGGTGGCACAGTAGCGTTGGCCGTCATGATGCTTCGTCGGAGTTTTTTTTTATATGAGCGGGCACCTAGACCGCGGCAATTGGGAAACCCTGTGGATTTTGCTAATTACGCTCAGATACACATGCGATTATGAGAAATCGAAGCGGGTCAATATTGTACGTCTAACCCTTTATGGAGCTAACTTTCAAATGCCAACGATATAGATAGATTGTCTCGGACCAGGGCAAGTAAGACGAACAGGGGGATGTTTTTTCATTTGCTAAAAGAACACCTGCTCATCACAAAAAGCGTTCATTGATATCAACAAAATCAAGGTCGATGTAAACGTACGCCGAAATATATTTATTTAAATACATTTTTAAAACTTTAAAACGAATATGATATCCTAAATATGTGTTTCCACATAACCTTCATCAACGACCATAGGCGTCCCTTATATATAATACGACGGGGTTCTTTTAACAAATAAATAAATATACAAGACTCCGAAATTGTTCTAAATGAAAAATAAACCGTAACAGACGTTCTTTAGTCTGCAGTGGATACATTCTGTGACTAAGCATGAAACTGGTGATTTAAGATCAACGAAGAAAATTGTCAGCTTCTTGGAATCACAAGAATTGTTATCGTGGTAGCTTCGTTCGTTGTCAGACTATTGATTTCTTTATGATTTATAGCTACATTGTGTAATTACAGATGTTGTAGATGCAGTTGCAAATAAGAAATGAGATTGAATTAAATTAGTACTACCAAAATTAAAACAAATTGATTGATTCTTACTATTGAAGATCAGTGTAATTGTAACAAAAATCAAAATCGAAATACTAATATCTTTTTATTATTTACATATATGAAAAATAAATATTTTTACATCTAAAATAAATTGTTGTACAATATATTTATCTAAATTTTAGACTCGTCCATATGCCCTCCTTTATTTTTAATCACTGCAGCACACAATCGAGGCACTCTTTCGATTAATTTTCGTAATGTCTCAAGTTTTATTTTATCCCATGCTACTTGCAGGTTCTTCCACAAATTAACGCAGATGTGGGGCCAGTTTTCTCACCTCTCGGTCAAGTTCTTCCCACAGCAACTCGATGGGATTTAAATCGGGTCTCTGTGGAGGCCACGCCATAACTCTTATGGTTTTCTCGTTCTCCAATTTCTGAAAATATTCCCGACATAGTTTGGAAGTGTGTTTCGAGTTATTATCTTGTTAGAAGATAAAATTCTGACGCGAAATTTTAATTCCAGAGGGGATTGCGTTTACCTCTAATATGCGCTTATACTGTTCTTTTTTTAGTATATCTTCGATTTTTACGAGATCGCCCATATTTGATCCAGAAAAGCAAGCCCATATCATGACTGAAACTCCATCGTGCTTAACAGTAAAGGCTATGTATTCTTCCCGAGCACGCTCACCCACAGACCTCCTCACGAAAACACGTCTTCGTGAACCGAAAATCTCGAATTTGTATTCATCTGCCCACACTACTTTATTCGTCTTCTATGGTCCAATTTTGGTGATCGCGTGCCCACTTTAAACGTTTTTGCTTGTCTTACTTGTGTAGAAGTGGCTTCCGCATTGTAATTCGTCCATGAAGACAGGCTTCTTTTAGTCGTCGTTTAACTGTGGAAATACTTATGGGTTTTCGACGAACAGCATTCATTCTTTGCTATGATTTCTGGAGCTGTTTTTCATCTATTTCTCTTGCTTGTTATCACCATTTCAAGATCTACGGCTGAGGTTGTTGCCCTTGGTCTGTCTTTTCGAGTTCTGCTCAACACACTTCCACATTCGCGGTGTTTTCTGATGATATAACCCACGGTGGACTGATTTAATTTAAGTTCTGTGGTAATTTCGCGGTTGCTTTTGCCAGTTTTATAGTATGCGATTATAAACGATCGTGTTTCTACACTCAATTCTTTCCGTTTAGGCATTTCTAACCGATTGAACTTCTTGAAAACACACGATGTTATCACTATGAGCACCTCACAAAAACTAACTGCAATTTTGCCAAAATACCCAAGTATAAATACTTAATAGTTTACAATAACACTACCTTAAAATAAAATCATAACAATCAACAATTTCGAATTGGGAGATCTAATCTCTTAAGTGCAATTATTCTACCTGGAGTTTTATTCGGGTATTATCATTCATTGTGAATAATAGGGTAATCGCATAATTATTTTTGGATAAGCTTTTATAAATTTTAATGTTTGCTATGAAACTATTTCTTACTACAGAAATAAATTTTATAATTACAATTGTTCTATAGAAACTGTAATGAAATAAGGGTGACCAAATAGTTATGAGCGATAGTGTACATCCGGTTTGATTCAAATTTACTTTCTTTACATTATAGGAAAATTGTTTTAGTAATTCTTAAAAGAGTTCTAAAAGGCATTGGACGTTTTATTATTGTTTTAGAACAGTTCCAAATATGCTTATTGCGTTACACTCAATGTATCAAATCAACATTTTTAAACTGAACTTTATGTAAATGTGCATATGTACATGGACGATACAGATGAAGAAACTTACTCAGTTTGTGCGATATTTTGTATGAGGACAACGCATATAAGAATTAACAAGTCGCTGAAAATGTAATATTTAAACAGCGGATCCGGCGTCTGAATAAAGTCCAATTCTGTCGCCAGGTTTCGGAAGATCAACAGCAAAGGATTCATTTCCTTGACTTTAAACCACTGGCTAAAATTACATGTCGTCATTTTAAGAAAAGATCTCGTGAATAAGTCGACTCACTCGTATTTGGACAAAGGCATGCTTTCGACGGCTTCCTTCAGATTCTCATCGGTAACTCTAAGACGCTCGTGGTATTTATTTAAGTTGTCCATGAAAGGCGTTCTACGACCGACTTCAATTGGTGTGTATCTTCTTCTGTTTTGCGCGCTGACTCGCCCGTTGGTCATGTTGGGTTTAACGCTACCTCTGCGTTGGGACGGAATGTATTTGGAATCTCTCCTGCCGTTGATGGCGCCATTACCCATATGTGTCGCCGCGAGTTGTCTTACGTTCAGTTGGACTTGTTCTAGTGAATTCCCGCTACTAGCTCTGGTCATTACGCCATTTTGGAGAATTTCTTCAACAGTCTAGTAAAAGAAAATGGAAACGTTTATTTTCTGAAAGAGTATAAAATGCCATTAACTTACCTCTGGTGATATCAAAAAACATTCAATCTCTCGCTTTTTTAGTTCGGGGTCTTTTGTGCCGGCGTCTGAAGGAACAATTGTGTAACGCTTTTTTAGTTGGTCCCTAGTTTGTTTCGTTATGTGTACTTTCCTGAAATACGTAAAGTGTTATCAAAAGGTATCGGAATTGGTTTATTTAAATTGCGCGGGCTAATTTAATCGAACTTAAATCTGTTCCTAGGTTGGCATCATTTTTTAGTGACATCTGTATAAAATTTTACAACATTCTTGGTAGTTTTGATCAATAAGGTTGATATATAACCCCTTTCCACAATTAACTATTTGTAAATTCTGTATACGCATTTCGACAACCAAGTTGTCATCATCAGCAGATAATTTCAAAGTGTCGCACCTGGTAAAACACGGCGAAAAAATTGCACGAAAAAACAAACTCCGTACGCGATCCTCACCGTTCAAAACCAAGATGTGCACTGGTTTTGAACGGTGAGGATCGCGTACGGAGTTTGTTTTTTCGTGCAATTTTTTCGCCGTGTTTTACCAGGTGCGACACTTTGAAATTATCTGCTGATGATGACAACTTGGTTGTCGAAATGCGTATACAGAATTTACAAATAGTTAATTGTGGAAAGGGGTTATATATCAACCTTATTGATCAAGTCAATCAACCACAGGCTCCATCAAATTCAACATTCTTGGTAGTGAAATAACTGTTTTCCAGTCACACAAAAGATGTTTTCTACGATTTCCCGAAGACTTTGAATAAATTTTGTATGCAGAATTTTTCCCAAAGATACGTTGAAAATACAGCAAATTTTGTTAATCCGAACTACTTTGGGAAAGGCAATGTTAGAATTAGTGACTATAATGGTTATTTTTTCACTTAAACTGCTTGAAATAAGTCTTTTAGAAGTACACTAATGGATTAAAAATACAGAACAACATTTTATTTCAATTAAAACTTTAGTATGAAACATTAAAATATGAATCAATGCCATTGCTTCAAGGATTTTATATGAGTAGCAGCCGTTGCATCTTTAACATGCTGTAGAAGTAACTGTTGATGGGGGCTTATTTATGGGGTACATATTTTTCAAACCTAGTATTTATATAGTCTACGAAAATTACGGATAGTTCTGATATACGTTGTTATCTTTCTTTGAAAATGAATTTGCCGTTCGATAGAATAACTAAAAAAAAACATTTCAGTGAAATTTCCACGTCTTTTAAGTTACGGATGTATGTAGCGTGCGGCAATCGAGTATATAAAAGCAATAAACCGAAAGACATCAAAACAAACGCTTTACAATAAGAAGTTTTTTGGATACGTACCCTGCTTGGCCGGTAGTTTCCATTCTATTCGCTATGTAAACGTCCTTAGACCAAATATCGAACTGCCATTTCGTTGTGCCTATAATTCCGCCCATGATGCTACCGCTATGTACACCAATCCTCATGTTTATGTCAAGTCCACAACTTTCTCTAAAATATTAAGAAAATAAGTACGAAAGAAATAGAGAAAAATTCAAACAAGTAGTACCTCACGTGCTGTATAATTTCGATCATTCTTAAACCGAGTTCGACGCAGGAATCTGCGTGATTAACTTCTTCTTCTGACAAACCAGCGACGCAGTAATAGCAGTCACCCAAGAATTTTATACGTTGGACGTCCAACTTCTGCACAATTAAGGGGAAAAAGGAATTTTTAATAGCGTTAGTTTATGAGATGCGATTCATTTTTTGACTCATTTGAAGTTTCAATAAAAAGCTTTGGTTTCAATTGGTTAAAAGGAATCCAAAGCTATTAGTAATCTCTCCTATGTAAAATTACATACTTATGTTACGAAAATAAATCAAAGTTTAATATAAAGGTGTAGTTTATATATTAGAAATGCTGGCAAAACACTCAAAATTTGGGCTTCTACTATTTTTGAGAAAAATTTTGAAACTTGTGAGTTAGAACAATGTAGAAGGAAGCACAATTGTGAAATATATAAATAACTCAAAGAACCACCTTTGTCAGGTTATACAAACCTTCAAAAATTATAATTTGTTAGTTGTGCGATATAAGTGAAAGTTTTGGTTTACATAGTACATAATGATGATAATTACTGAAGCTGATAAAGCGACAGCAACTGTGTCTATAGCCAACACAGGACGTCCTGTTTGCACTAAATGTCTTGATCTAAACAGCGTCACTAGTTCAATTATATTTTACGGTGTCTCGATCTGGTTTTAAATCCTTCGAATTAGAACAAATTGGTGGGCAAAGAAAAGCTTTCCCAGGAATAGTCTCTGTGTATTGTATTGTCTCGTAAAAGCACTTCAAGTCATAAATGGAGTCTCTCCCATCTACAAGTTATCTGAAGAGAAATACACTACATGAGACAGTCCGCTGTTATTTGCCAGATACAAGACAGAAGGAATAATGAATCACTGTTACTGTTTGGTATTCTCGGGGGTTTAAATTTAATATATAGCTATGAGAATTAATGCTACTGAGAAACTGCAGTTTAACCCAAACTAAGATGTAACATGTCGAGTCGCGCGATCGTAGGGAAATGCCGTAGTTAACTTTCCATGGGGGCATCAGGCTCGTTGGAATATTTTGGAAATGATACAGAGCAGAGCTCAAACCAAAAAATGGAAAAGAACATGCGAGAGGTGTTAAAATTGGAATACGAGAACTTTCCAGTAAAACAAGTCAGGCATGCAATACTGAACTGGATTCATCCACACAAATACGGTCAACATTCTAGAGGAAGTGGATCTGATGTCGAAAGTGAAGATACAATCAGCTAGGTAGCCTGGAATTTCTAAGGGTAAAATGCAAAAGATAATAAAACAGACTCAAAACTACATAGAGGCCATAAGTGTAATAATGAAGGCCAACTTCAATGGACATATGTAAAGAAGAGACTTTAAAGCATATGTGGGCAACCACCGGCCCGCTGTAAGATTTGATCCGCCCCGCGAGACATAGTCGTATTATTTCATGTCTGATATCTATCGCTAAAAATTATGAGCACTACTTTAAAACACTACTTTTAAACGCGATCCGCGAACGTATTTGCACATTAAAGTTTGGCCCGCAACATGTCAAAGGTTCAGGTCATACCTGCTATAGAGTAACATGAAGACGACAATAGTTTTGAAATGAATGGAATGAAATAGGTTTTAGAAATTTTAAAACTCAGAGCCTAGCAAGACTACTGGAGCCCGGAAACGTCGGTGGCAAGCTGTTTAAAAAGGTTCATACCAAATCTGGACATATAAAAGTACTGAAAGCAGAAGAAACTAGATTATTCCATTACCCAACAATAAAGAAGTCTCTGAAAGACCACAAAATGTATTGCGACAAAACCGAATCAGTAAAATATACCCGAGATGAACTACTCCAAAAACAATTATCAAATGAGAACAGGAAGGGTCAACATTGAGAAATATCGTGAGAAAATGGTATCGAAAAATGGGAATTGGAAGCATATTCAAAATCTCGTGGCGAACATACTTAAACAAAAACAACTAGTTAAACTAAAAGAACAAGCCATCGGTCTCTGATCCAGATTCGCAGGAATGATTCTAGAAATCGAGTCTGTGATAAAGAGGCGGGGTTTCAGTGGGTCGGAATATTATCGCGGCCGAATGTGTCCATGAAGATTTTATTAACTAAGAAGAAAGACATATGGAGAGTATAGGACAGGAAAGACTACTAATATAGAACAATAAATAACAGAATCCAAGGAATAAATCAATTCAGAGTTTCAGATGATGAGAGGATGTTGTGGACAAGGATGTGAGGAATTCTTGGGAATATGAATTGAAAAAGAATCGCGCGATATGGAGGAATGTAAAGGAAAATTTAGAAAGATTAAGGCCTAAGTTTTATTTGTAGAACTATAAATGACAGAGAGTGAAGAAATTAATCTCTTTAACTTAAAAATTAACTAATGCATTCAATTCAATACAAACCTTAGAAGCATCGTCGAATCGCCCAAACAAATCATGTAGGGTTTCAACTAATCTCAAGGACCTTAGAGTACTTGTCATCTGAGTATAGTTCACTATGTCTGCATATAAAATCGTTACGTTATTGTACTGTTTAATGTGCGGATTTCTGAAATAAAAAAAAGTATGTAAATCTACTCCTAAACACCTATTAATTAAAATATGTATGTACGAGGATAGTTTGACAAGTAGTGAGAATGACACATAGGTGGCGCTCTAATTGGTAAAACAAATGCACTGTAATTTAAGTTGCCTATTTATATGCTTACATCCCGATATTTAGATAAATTGGTTGATTAGTTTATTTTTGACGGCTGATTGAAAAAGAAGCAACAAGTCGTTTTGTTAAAATGGAAAAAGCAGAGTATAGTGCGGTGATTAAATACTTCGTAATTAAGGGTATGAAAGCTCCCGAAATGAAAGGTGAGTTACGGGAAACATTAGGTGAATCTGCTCCATCACAATCCACAATAAGTAGATGGGTAAATGAATTTAAACGTGGTAGAACAAGCTGTGTTGATGAAGCGCACTTTGGAGCACCCAAAATCGTGACTTCTAAGGAAATGATTATAAAAATCATTATAAAAATCCATAATATTATTACGCAAGATCGACGACTCAAAGTGAGAGAGATAGCAGACATGGAAACATTTCAACAGAATGCGTACACCACATTTTAAAGAAAGAATTGGGCCTTTCCAAGCTTACGCCAAGACGGGTGCGCGATTGCTTGCGACTGATCAAAAGTTCACTCGTTTGCGCATTTCCAATGAGTGTTTGGACCTTTATAAGCGGAATCCGGTTGATTTTTGTAGGCGATTTTTTACTTGCGATGAAACTTGGATACACTACAAAAAAACGAAACTAAACAACAGTCGAAACAATGGTTAGAACGTGGTTCTGCAACTCCAAAGAAAGCGAAAACCACTTTATCGGCAAACAAGGTGATGGCATCAATTTTTTGGGAATCAAAGGGCATTTTGCTCATTGATTACCTTCAGAAAGGTGCTACAATAAACGGACAATGTTATGCAGAACTTCTAAAAAAATTAAATGTTGAGATTCGTGCTAAACGGCCAGGAATGGCAAAGAAAAAGATTCTGTTTCACCAAGACAGCGCTCCCTCGCATACCAGCACAGTTGCGATGTCCAAAATCAACGAGTTGCATTACCAATTAGTACCGCATGCGCCTTATTCGCCGGATCTAACCCCTTCCGACTTCCACCTTTTTCCAAAATTGAAAACGGCACTAGGTGGGAAGAAATTTTCGTCTAACGACAAGCTTATCATCTTCGTAAATGAGTATTTTGCAAGCCTTTTAGGAAAATATATTGAAAAATAAAAATTATTTTGTTTTTCTTTTCCATTCTCACTACTTATCAAACTACCCTCGTATGTGTTAAAAGCTCACTTGAAAGAATATTGAATTGATGTTTTACCACTTTTTACATAGTCGTATATTTGATCAATGACTTCTTCCATTATTTGTTTCGGTATTATGCTCAGCATTAGTTTTTCCTTAAAATAATCAAATTTTATTGATCAAGTTTGATGAAGTGTAATGTGAGGGCTTACCCCTTGATCTTTTTCTACTTTAAGTTTTACAGTTGATTCAACACAGGCCCTTCTATCGAGAAAACTTCGCATTTTTATTATGTCCGTAATGAGCCTGAAGTATAATCCAAAACCATTTAGGCAAATTAAATATATTAAATCAGATCCAAGCTGTAAGAGTAAATTCATATAAAACATAATATGTAAAACGTTTATATGTATATACATATACGATCTCTACTCTACTACCAAGTTATTTATTTTTTTCAACATTTGTTAAAAAACATTTGCTTTGTTTAATATTGTAAAAATTACAATACAAAACAAAATGCCAATCTTGTGAAGCTAGATATATAGGACAAACAACACAATTCTACACAAGTCTAACTAGCAACAGCTTTATCTAAAACGTGTTTTAGAGAAAAAACATAAAATATGTTTAATAACACCGAATTCCCCGAAATAGAAAACAATTACAATAAACATACAGTTAAGGAAATGATATACCAGGTTTTTCAATAGTGGCATAACAATTTTGTCTTAACACGAACCCGCCCTTGAACATTTCATGATCTGTCAACGTCAAAACGTCAGTCAAAGTTAACATTTTTATTATGATGAAGTTCACGAACGAGTAACGTTTGGAAATTATTAAAAATTGCTACTTTAAGAGATACTCGATACTTGATAGGCTGTACGTGTTGTAGTGGATAAATTCGAGTCAAAATATTTACTATTGGATATTTCGTGTCAGTGAGACAACACAGCGGTCGAGGTACTGAAAATATCGCAGCCGTAAGTGCTTCAATTCAAAATGAGCCAAATCAGTCGAACCCACGCCGTTCGCAGGAATTGGAAATGTCTCAAACCACATTGTAGCGAATTTTGCGTAAAGATCTTGGCTTATACACTTACAAGATCAAATTAACTCAAGAATTGAAGTCTCTCGATCATGCGAAGCGCCGAAACTTCTCCGACTGGGTTCTGTTAATGTTTGAAAAAAATTCCGAATTTCATCGAAAAAATCATCTTCAGCGATGAAGCTCATTTTTTGCTTAATGACTTTGTCAATAAGCAAAATATGAGTTATTGGACAGCAACAAACCAACATGTTTTTCAACAGACACCATTACAAGAACAAAAAGTATGGTGTGGATTCCATGCCAGAGGTGTGATTGGACCATGTTTTTTTGTCAATGAAAATAATCGTCATGTTGCGGTCAATGGGGTTCACTATCGTGGCACGTGGGAAGACTATTTTTGGCCAGAATTGGATGGACTTGATATGAGTGATATGTGGTCCCAACAAGATGGTTCCACATGCCACACAGCTAGTCAAACAATTGATTTATTGAAGGTGAAGTTCGGTAATTGCGAAATCTCGAGAAATGGTCCGGTCGAGTAACCACCACGCTCACGTGATTTAAAGCCATTGGATTTCTTTTTATGGGGTTACGTTAAATCGTTGCTTTATGCCAACAAGCCAACAACGTTAGAGGAGGTCAGGAACAATATTGAACGCGAAATTACTAACGTTCTGGCCAACATGTCCTGAAGAGTGGTGGAAAATTGGCTGCAAAGAATCGATCGCTGCAAACGTGCTCGCGGTGGTCATATTAACGCGATCAGATTCCATGGTTAAATGTAACATGTGTATTGTAGTTGGAATAAATTTCAGCCCAATATCTCAATTATTCTATGTTTTATTTAAATACAAAGTTGTTATGTCTTTATCGAAGAATCTGATCAAAAAAAGGCCCAAAACACAATAAATAATAGAAGAGACTTCATCAATCTCAATGATATTTCTAACAATTTAATAGAATAAATTGTCTGCATCTCCCTGTATACATAAGCATTAAACAATGGGAATTTACAAATGCACATGCAGACATACCTGATATGAGATAAACAGATGTTGCTTTTAGAAAGCGTCAACTAAAAACATTTAGAATGAATCAGTCTTTTGGCACGTACATAACTAAAAAAATTGTTAATTTAAGAATGCTTGTGTGTTTGTAAATTTTACAATATTAAACAAGAAAATATAATTTTAACAAATGTTGAAGAGAATAAATAACTTGAAAAAGGGGCAACCCCTTCCCTGAGATGTTGTTAATATAAATTAAATGTTTTATTATCGCGATGGTCGAAACTCACAATAAAAAAGAGTAAAGATTATAGTTAGTTAGAACAAAACTACCAACATATTAAAGAAGAAAAGTATATATATATATATATATATATATATATATATATATATATACATAGAAGAATATCTGGTTTAATAGATTTCGAATGTGAATGACTTGAGGGGAATAACTTAACACGTAATAAGAGTTAGTGAGAGACGTACGTGCGTATTATGACAGTTGACTTTGCAGAAATTTTGCCAATACACTAATATCTACGAATTTTAATCTATTTAATGGAAGATAATATATTTATTAACTTTTTCATTTTAATTAACACTATTATAAGTAAAACAATTAGTCAACTTACCCTTTCTAATTCTATGGAACTCGAGTAAGTTATAAAAACTAAAATGAGAAGGTGAACTATGGTCACGAACAGTCCCAAGAAGAAAGCGACCAAGTTAGACGTCACGTGGAAGAAAACGTAACACGAGATGATGAGCAGTGTCGTGAAGATGGGCCTTAGGTTTTCACTTCTCAGGAAGTGATGATAAATTGGTACCAGGACGTTCGTGAGGAACAGCAGCGCGAAAGCCATCGCCGACAGGATGACCAACAATTTTGGATGGTCTTTTACATACTTCTCGGATACGAAGAGTCCAAATATGGGTAGAATCGACAGTACTCCATATAATACGAGATCTAATGTGACTATGTTCAAAGACTCCTGAAACAAAACGTAATAAAATTAAGTGAATTAAGATCAAAGGTTGAAGGTACCTAAGAATTTATGTAGACTGAATGAAATATGTTCGAAATAATTTTTATACCGCTGTACAAACAGATCTGTTTAGATTTTCATTCATTCTTGGTTCAAAAAAATATGGATTCGACATGTTTTGATTATAAAAATTACATTGTGACATGTATCATTTACTACATATGTCATATTGTCATCATACAACTTTTGACAATATTGTATATTTATATTTAACATAAAGGATGAACTGGTTGTTCCAAAATAACTTTTATATCAATTAAAATTCAAGAAAATAATGATTTATGTCCCTTCTCGTTATGGCGAAGTATGTGGTCTTTAGTTACTCAAATTTTGTGTCCAATAACTATACTGTTTGCCCAAAGTGAATATCAAGTTTCTGGGCCTGCTGATTGCGAGCAACCTGTCTTGGGAGTGCCACATTGATAACTTGTGTCGCAATTTGGTATCAGCAATATACTCAATACGAAGAGTGAAACTGGTGGCTACACCCGAGGCGGCTAGGACTGTGTACTATGCAAATTTTCATGGCAGGGTTTTGTATGGCCTATTGATGTGGGGAGCGTCTGGCGCGACTGAGGCGGTTTTCAGGATGCAAAAGAGTGCAGTCAGAGCCCTTAGTGGTGTATCCAGTACCACAAGTTGTGTAAACTTATTCAGACAACACAAAATACTGACCCTCCCATCCTTGTATATACTTGCTTGCCTGGAATTTGTTCATAAGTCGCCGGATAAGTTCTGCAAAAATGGTGATTTTCACAAATATGAAACACGAAACCAGAGCGGTTTGGTGATACCGTATCATCGCATTGGGAAAAGTCAGCTAAGTTCGAATTACGTGGCCGTGAAGATATACAATGCTTTGCCTTATAGGTTTAGGAACCTACCATGGATTAATCTCAAAATATTAATAAAAAAGGTGCTGATGGAGAACGTTTTTTATTCAGTGGATGACTTCCTGAAGCATAAATTTTGACATTGCCCTTTTTGTGTTTTTATATTTTAATTGGTACTCTGGTGTTTTGTTTTGTATAGGTCTTGCGGATTTTAACGTGTTGTGAGCGCATTAATTGTGTTTTTATTTATCTATGATTATTCCATGACGTGTATATGTACATATATATCAATAAATTATTATTATTATTATTATTATTATACATATAAGTAACTATTATTTCAGTCCTCTTTGGCGTGTATTCAACAAGAATATCTCCTTCTTGATTTCAAGAGATGGTGGGAGACATAGGCCAGATCTTACGAACCTAAACTTAAGCGCCAATCCAATGAAAGTCGTCATTCGGGGTCACCACGTTAAAAAAAGTTCGCCCTACCCCCATAAATTTAAGAGCTTTAATGATCCTTATATAGGACTGTAATGGAGTCATCCTAGTGGATACCGTACCGCAACGACGGGCTGCTAAAGTGCAATATTTCCTTCGGTTTCTGGAACGTAGTCTTAGCCCAGCGTTGCGAAGAAAACAACCACATTTTTTGCAAAACCCTTCCGTAATTTTGTAGAAAGTTAGGGCATACGCAGCATACCCTGCACTTGATGTATACGAGGATAGTTTGACAAGTAGTGAGAACGACACATAGGTGGCGCTCTAATTGGTAAAACAAATGCACTGTAATTTAGATTGCCTATTTATATGTTTACATTCCGATATTTAGATAAATCGGTTGATTAGTTTATTTTTGACAGCTGATTGAAAAAGAAGCAACACGTCGTTTTGTTAAAATGGAAAAAGCAGAGTATCGTACGGTGATTAGATACTTCGTAATTAAGGGTATGAAAGCTACCGAAATAAAAGATGAGTTACGGGAAACATTAAGTGAATCTGTTCCATCATCCGCCACCATAAGTAGATGGGTAAATGAATTTAAACGTGGTAGAGCAATCTGTATTGATGAAGCGCGCTCTGGAGCACACAAAATCGTGACTTCTAAGGAAATGATTATAAAAATCCCTAATATTATTACGCAAGATCGACGACTCAAAATGAGAGAGATAGCAGACATGGTAAACATTTCAACAGAACGCGTACACCACATTTTAACGAAAGAGTTGGGCCTTCCCAAGCTTTCGGCTGATTAAAAGCTGATTAAAAGTTCACTCGTTTGCGCATTTCCAATGAGTGTTTGGACCTTTATAAGCGGAATCCGGTTGATTTTTGTAGGCGATTTGTTACTTGCGATGAAACTTGGATACACTACAGTACACCAGAAACTAAACAACAGTCGAAACAATGGTTAGACCGTGGGTTGGCACCTCCAAAGAGAGCGAAAACCACTTTATCGGCAAACCAGGTGATGGCATCAATTTTTTGGGATTCAAAGGGCATTTTGCTTATTTATTACCTTCAGAAAGGTGTCACAATACACGGACAAAATTATGCAGAACTTCTACAAAAATTAAATGTTATGATTCGTGCTAAACGGCCAGGAATGGCAAAGAAAAAGATTCTGTTTCACCAAGACAACGCTCCCTCGCATACCAGCACAATTGCGATGTCCAAAATCCACGAGTTGCATTTCCAATTAGTACCGCATGCGCCTTATTTGCCGGATCTAGCCCCTTCCGACTTCCACCTTTTTCCAAAATTGAAAACGGCACTAGGTGGAAAGAAATTTTCGTCTAACGACGAGCTTATCATCTTCGTAAATGAGTATTTTGCAAGCCTTCCGGAATCGCATTTTAGAGATGGCATAAGGGCATTGGAGCACCGTTGGAATAAATGTATTGCTCTTTTAGGAGAATATATTGAAAAATAAAAATTATTTTGTATTTAAAAAATTCGTTTTTCTTTTCCATTCTCACTACTTGTCAAACTACCCTCGTATAATCACTGGGAAGTACTTTTTCATCCAACAAATTCACTGGATGTAAGCCCACGTGACTTTGCCTTAATCCCAAACATGAAGGAACCACTTCGTGACGTTCGCTTCCGAACTGTTCCCGAGATTATGCAAGCAATGGTTCGCACCATCAGCACCATCAACAGAACAGATGCTGCTAAAGACATACTACGACTTCCACATCGCTGAAAACGAGTTGTTGACAATACCGGTGCATATAGTGAGACCAGTAATTTTACACATGTATCATTTTTATATTATTAATAAATATTTGCCACTATTAAAGTTCAAATGCTCGTATATTTAATTAAATTAATTACAATAACATTATCATCAGTCATTGTACCTGCATGCCTTTTAAAAAAAAAGATAAACGCCATCTAATCTAGAAAATTTTCCAAACAATTTCAATATTGAAAAAAAGAAGATATGAGGTTCCTTATCATGCTCATTGTGATTTTATAACGACACTTGTAACCGTGAATGGGTGATTCAAGAATATAATATGCGATAATCAATTATTGTACTGTCGATGATGATATTAACTTTGTTTTTGTTATAGCTTCCGATTGCTGAAATTACATTTTATTCATTTATTTTTAGTGTACATAACAGTACTTGCAGGCAATAGTGTGTTCTCGATTCATGAAATGCAAGACAAATTTGATTTTGGGGGCTTCATTTGCAGTACAATACTGTTTATTGTTCTTCATAAAATAATATTAGATGAAATTTTATTAGAAACAATGTAAAACTAGATACATGGGGTTTATGAATAATTGAACGAATTTCACGAAAAAAATATAAAATATAAAAGCACTTACTTAAATTAGTACATTATTCAATTAATATTTAATACATAAACAATACATTAGATTGAATAAATAGGAATTATATCAGATTGTTACAAATGTAATTACCGTTTTTTCCTTCAGTCTGAACTGAATCGCACCTGTGTGAGGACGTGTATGTTTTTGGTGAAAATTATTATTGTATTTGTAGAAAAGGGTATTTATTTTGAAGTGTGTACCTGTTCCATTTCTTGGAAAGATTAATACACCTGTCCTTGTCTCGCCTATGGAAATGCTGTCGGCAAGAGATATTCGGGCAATTTACCTCTTTCAATTTAAAAAGGGATTAAATGCCGCTGCAGCAACACGAGAAATTAATCAGACGTTCGGTGAAACCACGTGTAATGAACGCACATTACGGCGATGGTTTAAAAAATTCAGCGAGGGAAATTTTGATTTGGAGAATGAGCTTCGCGGATATGCGCGTAGCACCGTTAATGACGACGAGCTGCGTGTAGAAGTTGAAAGTAATCCGTCGACAACAGTGCGTAGCCTTGCAGAAACATTTCAAGTGTCCATTGCCACCATTAGTCGTCACCTTTCTTCGATTGGCAAAGTGAAGAAACTCGATCGATGGATGCCGCACCAATTAGCGGAAGCCAATAAGCTCCGTCGATTGGAGGTGGCTATCTCTTTGGCTAATCGACAGAAAGTTGAACTGTTTCTTTATCGAGTGGTAACGTGTGACGAAAAGTGGATATGATAATCGGAGACGGTCAGGACAATGGTTAGATCGAGGTGAAGCACCAAGACAGCATGCACGAGCATCACTTCACCCGCGAAAGATTATGGTGACTGTATGGTGAACCAGTAAGGGTATTATTCACTATTAATTTTTGCAACCTGGTGAAACCATCACGGCAGCGTCCTATTGTGCCGAACTGGAAACTATGCATGGAAAATTGAGCCGCTTGCAGCCCTCACTAGTCAATAGACATGGACCCATACTTCTTCATGATAATGCGAGACGTGCAAGTATGTTGCACGACAGACAATCCAAAAACTTTCGGAATTTGGTTACGAAATTCTTCCTCACCCACCTTATTCACCTGACCTTTCGCCATTTTTTCCGAAGTTTAGACAATTACTTAAAAAATAGGGACTTCCCTGACCGGGAGTCTGTAATAGCAGTGTTTGAGCAATATGTGAGCCGTCAAAACCTAGATTTCTTTTCAAAGGGAATTTTTCAGCTTCCAGGTCGTTGGCAACAAACTATTGATGTAAATGGAGACTATTTTGCAGAATAAATATTTATATTTTTTTAAATTTAGACTTTCTTTTTCCTTACAAAATCGTACATTTCATATGTAACAACCTGATAATATGAATTGAAAATTGCAATTAGATAATATAATACACAGTCTGTGACAGAGAAAAAAGAATTTTTTTAAAATAGTAATTCTTAGTGACGCCATCTATTAAAAAAATATGGGTCGGTAAGGTAGATTTTTCACCAATGTTATGTCAAAATATCATGACATTTGCATCATTAAAAACAGAGAAAATGCACATAAAGTAACAGTGTGTATTTGACATTGGTCGAAAAACGAATTTTGAACAAAGAGCAAAATCAAGTTCCGTTTTAATCTCGGTAAATCGTTTACTGAAACGTTAATTTGATGAAACAAGTATATGGTGATGCGCGTTTATCACGTGCGAGTGTGTATGGGTGCTATAAACGATTTAAAGACGGTCGTACGAACATAAATGACGACGAACATCCTGGTGCAATAAAATTAGTGGTTACGGAAAGTAACATTGAACTTGTGCGTGAATTTATCAGAAATGAGTCGGAATCCTCATTGCGATACTTGGGAATGGAATTAAATATTTCTAAAGATTCAATTCATCGCATCGACGTCGATGCCATTAAAAAGGCGCCGACAGCGATCTTGAAGGACAACTCTAAAGATGAACTTAAAAATTCATTCGACATGTTAATTGACTGTGCACAATGTTTTATTGAAGTCCAAGACGCCTACTTTAATTAAAATAAATGAATTTTACCAAAATAGTAAGCTTTTGTTTTTATTTTAAAAAAGTTCGGTTTTCTCTGCGACAGACAAAAAAGAAGCGCAGATCTTAATTAAACATTACGAATCTAAAGATACAGACTCGGGGAGAACTTGAAGAGAAATAACTGTCTGTTGCAAGTAAGTTTCGTATACGTTTCTTTTACGTTGTTTTCATAGTTCAATGCCTAAAATACGGAAGTTAACGGATGCGCAGCGCCCTCAAACATTTCTGTTGTATTCACAAAGAAAATAATTACGTGCTGTAGCGAAGAAACTCTATGTGTGGTTCGCACTATTATTAAACAATACTTAGAAACACGATCGTTTTCTAACATACAGAAAAGTGATCGAAAACAAAAGATAAAGGTAAGAGAAGATAGACTTTTGGAACGAATTTCTTTACACGATGGGGAAAAGTCTTTAAAATGATGTCTTCTACTCTTGTAAATGAAAATAATCTGGATAGTATATCACATACTTTTAAAGGAACAAAAACTACATTATCGAATGTTTTCTCTTATGTAATAGGTTTTCGAACAGTCTGGTGTTCAATATGTTCGTAAGAAATAGGAGGATGAATACATACTGGACCGTCTCAAACGTACAATAAAATATGGCGAGCGTAGTATTAGTGTATGTCTGCGTCTGGCGTTGGAGAGCTTTATTTGTGCTTTTGTGGTATGAACAGTGACTGCTATTTACCACAATCATGTTAAAACTATTTATAAAAATATAAAATGTTGACCCTTTATGGGTTCCTTGAAAACGGGTTTCGGTGTTATGAAAATCCTTCCATTCCCATATTCATGTTGTTAACACGAAGGAGTCTTATGAGCTTATGAAGCTACTACTGGATAAAAAAGAATTCCAGAAATTTCAATAGCAGATTTGTGTGGCTTCAAAGGTTGTAGTACTAGTACCGAAGGATTCTTATGAAGGCATGAAGCTACTACTGGATAGAAAAGAATTCCAGAAATTTCAATAGCAGATTTGTGTAAATTTAAAGGTTGTACTACTTCTACCGAATTTGCAGGTGGGATTCACGAAGTTTCTATATTCTGTATAGGCAGGGATAGAAGAAAACTTTATCCACTTGCTCTGGAAAGACGTGTCACCCACGTCGAGATGGTTTTGTTGCAAAATCGCCAATGACATATCATATATGTGCGTCAGTAGGCAGTTGTCGCATAAGTAAAAATGATGTTCGCAACACGTCGATTAAGATCGTTTGTCGAAGGACAGATTTTGATTGCATCCCGCCGTGTAGAATTATGATATAGTATCTCATATAGAGGTATGTATTTCAAAATTCTTATAGTCTTCAATACATTTTTTTTATGTACGAGTCAAATCAAATAATAAATTAATTTTGTTATTATTATTATCGCAAAAAACGTGAAGGATATCTGGTGGTAATACACGGCGTCGTTTAAAGCAAAACAATGTGGACATTTTCCGAGGAATATTCTACCCACAAACGTAAAAGAAATACACAAAGAAGGTTATAGAGTATCTGCAAAACAGAAAAAACGCAGTTACTTAGGATTCCAAGAAATGTTTTTTGGCACTATATATTCCAAACTAGTTTGAAATATATCATACTGTATAAGATTATTAATAAAATTAATAAAAATCTGAGTAAAAACTTTTATGTAAGACTATCGAATTTTCTCCTTTCCAGTGACGCCTCATGGTGAGTTACAGTGGAACGTTTTGGGACGAGCATCTGTGAATTAGTTACCAGTGGAAATAATTGAGAAGCAATGGACAAGAAGAATAAATCTTACTCTTGCTTTTAAAGGTATCATTTGTGAGCCCCTTGTTTATTCAGAAATTTTGCTGCCACCTCTTCACATCAAATTGGGCTTGGTGAAAAACTTCGTGAAGACGATATGAATAAACATGGTAGAGGTTTTTTTTATTTAAACATTACAGATTTCCTAGAATAAGCGAAGCAAAAATAAAAGAGAAAAGTAAATGTATATGCAATTACATATATATACGCACACGTGTATATGCACAATTCACGTGCATTCTACGATGTGAATAGACGAAAACTCGACGAGATTTGTTTCCATAATAAATTCATGGTGTAATTTATTAACCAAACCCTACAGCCCTTGGTGCAGTTCGATGAGCATACACCTGGCAAGCGGACGACTAGGTTCGATTCCTCATCAAATGGGCAGGATTTTTTCAATTTTTTCATCGATTATAACGACGTATTAAGCCGAAAATTAATTTTCAAAAGAACGAATATTTGTGGGGCTTCAAATCAAGGAACTAAAGAAAGTTGCCAGTTTCGTCAATATACAATATTTGGTGAAACAGAGGTATTTGCTTGGCGGTCCTTTAAAACTGTGCTAACGAACTTCCTAATAATAAAAAAGCTAAAATTATAAACAGACGATTGGTAAACTTTGCAAAATTACAAAGACTTTGGAGGGGTAAATATGCACCTGACGATTAATTTTTTTCATTCACATTTGGATTTTATTCCAGGTGATCTTGGTGATATGACCTATGAACATAGTGAGCCAAATTGAACCGCACTACGAAGGGAAATGCAACGAAAACTTGGGGACTACTGCTAGGGCTTTAAAAGAGATGAACCAGCAATAAAGTACACGCAAAAGTCGAATGGAAATATGTTTCCTAAATAAACGACGATATATTAGTTTCACTGTTTCTTAAAAAATTAAAATTTCCGGCATTTAGTAAGCGTTTTACTCAAAAGTCTTACGTGCTGGGATAATATGGAGCACACATTTGAAATTAGCACGAAAAATTGCATAAGAATCACTTCTTTTAGTTCATGTAACCTTAAAGTTTAACTTTGTATATTAATCTAATCTACACTTACCATATTTGAACCAAGTACAAGGAAAAAATGCGCCGTCATCAGAAAAACCAGCAGTATTAAAAACGTAGAAATATATCCATGATTGATTTTGTGCGTATACCAATCAAACAAGCTGTCGAGTTCTTGCACAGCAAACTGGTCCTATAAATAAAAAGAGAGAGATTATGAAAACATCCTACGATCTATCGAGTAAAAATAAATAATTGAATGCATACACCAAGCCGTTACCTATTGCACGGAAATATGGTGTATTTTAAGACATAATTGATGATGAATTTCTAAAGTAATAGATCGCTCAACGGACATGGAAGGAAACACAATAGATTATTGATATTGAAACTTTATTTTCGTACGATCTATTGTTCTTTTAGAAAAGACCGTATTCAGTGGTAAAAGGTACACAACGAGTTATTCACTGATGGATTATCGACACGTTGATGTTGGTTTAATTTTGTGATGGACGGTAATTCAGTGTTTGTGAAAATTGTTTTATCGGCACTGTTATCAATAGCAATAATAACTGTGATAATAGTAATACTCTTAGTACTGTATTTATTTATAAAACTACGACCGAATTAATAATTTAAATATTAATTATTTAAGAAGCAACATACGTACATCCTCTTGTTAAAGAGAAACTTGATCGAAAATAAATCAGATCAATTATATGAATTTTTTAATAAGACAAGTACTGCCATTTATTAATCAAGAATATATTCGCTTTGTAATGCAATAATTCCTTGTCAAATTAAAAAAATCGCCACCAGAATATTTCCAAATGCTGTATGGTGTATGGTGATAATTAGAGTCCGGATTTCTAGGCATTAAGCTTATAAATATTACAAGCAGATACATTTAGTATTAAAATGTGTACGAAATATGTAAAAATAAGTCATTTGGCACTAATGTTCAGATGCTTTTTTTGCTTTTTTAGTAATATTTGTCCTTAATTTAATATTTTGTGCTTATTTACAGCTTTCTTTTTTAATATTTTTACGTATAAGTTTACATAAACAAATCAGAAATATACTTAGTGTAGAAAAAGATGTATGGAAAACATAAAAAATTAAAAAATAACAACGTATCAAACATGAGAATCTAAATATGCATTATGTCGACTATTTCCCCGCATCTCCATACACACGTAGGTACTTCCCCGTTGATCGCGTCGCATCAGCAAACAGTGCCGCTAGAAATATCACATCACAAACACGTGATACACCTCCGTTCCTGGAATTCCCCGGTGTCTTTGGCATTTGTAAACAAACATTTCATGAACTATTACATTCTATAAGTGTGTTTACACGTTGTTAAACTGAATTAGTTTAGTTTTGTGTAAAATTATTTTAAAATGCCAAAGCAGAGGCCCACGGTAGACGAATGGATTAAAGAATATAAAGAGTTGCATTTTGAAAATGGTAGATTATTTTGCCGAGCCTGTATAAAAACAGTAAGTTGTTTCTTATAGATTAAATCCTTGGTACATCATTGTTGTTCCTAATTTTAGATTCAGTGCGACAAAAAATACAATATTAAACAACATGTGCAAACAGTTTTGCATCAACAAAGTCTACAAAGGTTTACAAATAAATCTAAGCAACAAACAATTGGTGAATCCTTACAGTCATGTTCTGGCTATAACGAACAACAGCGATTTAATTTTGATCTATGCAAAGCTATGGTGCAGTCTGATATACCATTAAACAAATTAGAAAATGATAGCTTTAAAAGATTTTTGGAACAATATTGCAAGATACATGTACCGGATGAAAGTACCCTTCGAAAATGTTATGTTAGCTCTGTATATAAAGAAACTATCCAGAAAATAAAAACGCTAGTGGGTAATAATTACATTTGGTTTACCGTAGACGAAACTACAGACGTTTGCGGGAGGTATGTTGCAAACTTAATTATAGGTGTGCTTAATGAGGAAATATTAACGGAAGGATACTTGATATGCTCAAAAGAGCTGGAAGCAACAAATAACAATACAGTTACAAGATTTGTAAATGAGACATTAACAAATTTTTATCTACCCGAGGCTGTGCTCTATGACAAAATATTATTAATGCTTTCTGATGCTGCACCGTATATGGTTAAAACTGCATCAAATCTTAAGATTTTTTATCGAAATTTAGTTCATTGCACTTGTTTAGCACACGGTCTTAATCGAGTTGCCGAAATTATACGGCTTCAATTCCCTCTTGTTAATGAACTAATAAAAAATGGCAAACAAACGTTCATTAAAGCCCCTTTAAGAGTGCAACTCTTCAGAAAAAGATTGCCTTACATTCCATTACCACCTGAGCCAGTGTTAACTCGGTGGGGAACTTGGTTAGACGCTGCTTTATACTACGCTGAACATTTCGAAGATTTTAAAAATCTTGTGTTCGAGCTTTCAGATACTGCTGTTAAGTCGATAAGAGACTGCCAAGCCGTTTTAGAAAAAGCAGAATTGAAAAATAGTCTCTCTTTTATTAAATGTCATTTTAATCTTGTAAGTAAAACCATAAAATCCTTAGAGCAGCAGCAATTGTCATTAGTTGAATCTGTTAAAAAAATTAATGATTTTAAAAGTGCCATAGACGGTATACCTGGGCGCATTGGTCAAACAGTGCAAACAAAACTCAACGATGTTTTGTCAAAGAACGAGGGATTTCAAACCTTAAGTAAAATATCCTCGGTCTTAAGTGGAGAGGTAGTTCAAGAATTAAATATGGATCCAGCTGTCGTGCCAAAATTTAAATATGCCCCTATAACTAGTGTTGATGTCGAAAGAAGTTTTTTAAATTATAAAAACATTTTAAGTGATAGACGACAGAACTTTACAATGGAACATTTAAATGAACATTTAATAATTTCGTGTTTCAAACGGAAATAATTTTTTTTTATGTTGTTTTTATTAAAAACTGTTAATAAAAAGAATTTAAGGTTTTTCATTTTAAAACACATGTTTCAATTATAATTATTAAATATTACTCTGTATCTATGAATTAAAAATGTTTTAAAAATTTCTTTTATTTAAAATATTTGAGTTTTATGACTGAACATGTTTTCTGAATTTATTACATGTTTTTGTTGAAGTACTTAAATGTTAATGTTATAAAAATAAATTATTATAAATCTCAAAATCAATGTTTATTTAATCAATAATGTATATATAATTTATACAATTTTGTATAATGTACGTGCTTTTTTTGCATATGGTAATGCTTTTTTTTCGAAAATCGATAGGCTTTTTAAGCGCTTTTTTCAATATTTTTAATGCTTTTTAATCCGGACTCTAGTGATAATGTTATGTGACGTGCGCGAGTTTTTGAATGGCACAAATGGTTTTCTGAAGGCCGGGAAGGGATCGAAGATGACGAACGTCCTGGTCGACCTGTGACTGCCAGAACTGAAGGGAACGTTCAGAAAATTAATAAAATTGTGCGAAAAGACCGACGTCTGAGCATTCGGATGATTACCGATATGGTAAACATGAACAATGAAACAGTAGGACATATCTTGCATGATGGATTAAACATGACAAAAGTTTGTGCAAAAATTGTACCGAAAAGCTCACTTAGGAATGAAAAGACAATCGAATGAACATTTGCACTGACATCATGGAGCGACTCACAGAAGGACCAGACTTGCTCACAAAAATCATCACATGTGATGAAATTTGGATTTTCCAGTATGACCCGGAAGCAAAGTGCACTGGAAGACCGCCGGATCTCCAAGACAGAAAAAAGCACGAATGAGCAAGTCGAAATTGAGAGCAATCCTGATCGTTTTTTTCGATATCAAGGGCGTTATCATGACTGACTGGGTGCCTGAGTGTCAAACCGTTAATAAGAAATACTACAAAGAAGTCCTTATGGAGCTCGGGGAAAGAGTAAGGAAGAAAAGACCGAATTTGTGGAAGAATGACAAGTGGTTTCTGCACCAGGACAACGCACCAGCTCACAACACCTTATCTCTGAAGCAGTTTTTAGCGAACAAGCGCTTTGTTGTGCTTGATAATCCTCCGTATTCATTAGATCTGGCACAATCTGACTTCTACCTGTTCCCAAAAGTGAAAAGTGCATTAAAAGGAACAAATTTTCAGTCTGTTGAACATGTAAAAGCAAAAACGGCAGTTATTGAAGAGGCTGACAACTGACCAACTAGTAGAGCTTTGTTTTGAACAATGGAAGACACGTCTACAACGGTGTATTGGTAGATGAGGAGAGTAAGTTGAAGGGGATAAAAGTTAAATACAAATTTAATACAAATTGAACTTCTGGATTTGAATTGCACGCCATTTGCTTCGTGAGAATGTTAGAAGTTTACCTATTGACGATTAATATGGAGGCACATAGCAAATGAACCAAGGCGTCTTACAGTGTGCAACAAAGCATACAATTTAGTTCCACCTTTATTATGAAGATCATTTTTTGAACGCAATAATGTCTACAATTCGTGGTCTAGTGTAAAAGTTTGAAGTAGGTAGTGTGGTTATTGATAAACCAAGGAATCAGCGTCGGCGTAAAGGCTATATCGAGGAAAATATTGCTTGGGTAAACGAAAGTGTACATAAGGAAATAACCGCGTCAATTTATCGTCGTGCATAGCAATGGACTCTTATATACGGTACTACTCAACTAATTTTAAGAAAAGATCTACATTTAAATGTGCACAAAATCCAACTGACACAAACACTTAAAGAAATGGACCACCAGAAACATGCGTTTGTGAATTGGCTTTCAGAAAATATAAAAGTTGATGCTGGTTTTTGCAAAAAAAAACTGATATCGAAAGATGAAGCTTAGTTCCACACAAATAGCTTTGCCAATCGCTAAAATTGTTGTACCTGGGGTAGTGGAATTCCACATGTTATTCAAGAGAAACCAACGCGTCCCCAAAAATGCACAGTCTGGTGTGTACTCAAGCCTATAGGTCTGGGGAATCTTGGGGCTTGAACTTCTTTGAGGATGGAAATGGCAACGCTATGACTGTCAATGGTCTCATGCTATCGAAAAATGCTACATGACTTCTCTTCAATGAAGTCAATAATTTAATAATGACATATGGTTTTAACAAGATGGAGCCACATATCATGTAGCACATGAAACAATCACTTTATTTCACTCCAAATTTCCGTGCTGTTTTCTTTCAGAGGAAAGTAATCTAAAACCACTACACTTTTTCTTGTGGGACTATTTGAAGGAAAGGTTTTAAGACAATGTATTTGATATGCTTCCAGACCTAAAGGAGAACAGGTGTGTAATTTCTGAAATAGAGCTAATTATGTGAACGAATTATGAAAAATTTCAGTAAAAAAATGGTATCATATCAGCGGAGTCGTGGAGCGTCGTATTTTGCATCATTTTCCATGTCTACGTGTTTAGTTTCTACTTTATATTGATAGCAATAAAATTACAATACATCTAATGTTTTCTTTTTTATTTCAGAACATAAACTCTAAACTTCCATTTGGCCCAACCTTTATATATTTTTATGTACTTTATATACTAACTTAATTTAAATTAATATAAAATCCATCAAACGGTACTTGAAATTCTTTTTCAAACAACAACAATCTTTTTCTGCAAAGTTTGCTATATATTGTATATATTTAGATATCAACTGTAGATTCTTCATTTTAGATAACTTTTATTTGCCGTCTTTAATCAATTTCGTATTCTTAATTTGGTATGATAATAATTTTTAGATAAAAGATATTTTCAGCACAATATTTTCATATCACGCCATTATATTTCAAGAAAGTTTTTAATTCCATCTTTTAGGTTATTTTCGGATTTACGTGTACCTTCGTAATCCGACAATATCCCTTATAAAATTTTATTTATAAATTTTGTACGAGTTTGTGCCAGTGTCGTAAACTTTTGGCAATATAAAACTCTTAAGAAATATTGAAGAAACGATAATTCTATCTTAAGACGGGTTTAATCCGATTGTATTTTGTACGGTCATAAAAAAACATTGATTTTGCAATAAACATTCAAATGACCGATTTATGATTCATGCAAGTTCTAAACAAAAGTGTGATAAATTGCTTTTAGACATGGAATTTTCTTAAAAAAGATATTTTGATTTATTTTTAGATAGTAATAATAATCTTTCATTGCCTAAGAGATATATCTTTTGCAGGACAAAAATAACAATAATATATTGCATATAATTATGCGCTTTTACAATGTCAAACTGAAAAATTCTAATTTTAACCGCTCTATACATCGTATATGTAATGCAGAAATATTTGAAAAAGTTCCTGTTCTACGCGGGAGACTAGAACCCGCGATCTCATTCAACCCGGGAATGCACTCTGATCATTAGACCATGGAAACAGTTAATTCTTCTTATACATTTTCTATTCAGTCTACTAATCGTGCTTGTAACTTAAGTCTTCCTATGGTTGGAACAAATATCTTTTTTTCCTTTCTATGTGTTGATGTTATGTAAGCTTTTTTCCAAGTTTGTGGTATTTCTTCTCCGTTGACACATCTACGAGGGTAGTTTGACAAGTAGTGAGAATGGAAAAAAAAACGAATTTTTTAAATACAAAATAATCTTTATTTTTCAATATATTCTCCTAAAAGAGCAATACATTTATTCCAACGGTGCTCCAATGCCATTATGCCATCTCTAAAATGCGATTCCGGAAGGCCCTGGAAGGGGCTAGATCCGGCGAATAAGGCGCACGTGGTACTAATTGGAAATAAAACTCGTGGATTTTGGACATCGCAACTGTGCTGGTATGCGAGGGAGCATTGTCTTGGTGAAACAGAATCTTTTTCTTTGCCATTCCTGGCCGTTTAGCACGAATCACAACATTTAATTTTTGTAGAAGTTCTGCATAATATTGTCCGTTTATTGTGGCACCTTTCTGAAGGTAATCAATGAGCAAAATGCCCTTTGAATCCCAAAAAAATTGATGCCATCACCTTGTTTGCCGATAAAAGGGTTTTCGCTTTCTTTGGAGGTGCAGAACCACGTTCTAACCATTGTTTCGACTGTTGTTTAGTTTCGGGGTACGGTCGTAAGCAATCGCTGCACCCATCTTGTCGAAAGCTTGGAAAGGCCCAATTCTTTCATTAAAATGTGGTGTACGCGTTCTGTTGAATGTTTATCATGTCTGCTATCTCTCTTACTTTGAGTCGTTGATCTTGTGTAATAATATTATGGATTTTTATAATCATTTCCTTAGAAGTCACGATTTTGGGTGCTCCAGAGCGCGTTTTATCAACACAGCTTGTTCTACCAGGTTTAAATTCAGTTACCCGTCTACTTATTGTGGCGGATGATGGAGCAGATTCACCTAATATTTCCCGTAACTCATCTTTTATTTCGGTAGCTTTCGTACCCTTAATTACGAAGTATTTAATCACCGCACGATACTCTGCTTTTTCCATTTTAACAAAACGACGTGTTGCTTCTTTTTCAATCAGCTGTCAAAAATAAACTAGTCAACCGATTTATCTAAATATCGGAATGCAAACATATATTTAGGCAACCTAAATTACAGTGCATTTGTTTTATCAATTAGAGCGCCACCTATGTGTCATTCTCACTACTTGTTAAACCATCCTCGTATTGAACATTGTTGTAAGTAAACTAAATATTTTTTCGTTCCGTTCTTGATGAGTTCTGCATATAATTCTTCTGGTTCACGAGATCTTCCATTTTTCTTATATTTTTTTCTTACTGTTTTCTCATATATGTACGTGTATCTTGTACATTTATTGATATTGTGGTCTTCGTTCTTGTAATAATCCTTCATAAAGTATCCATTGTTCTTGGCCCAGTACATTAATACCTGCATTCTCTTTTCCAGTTGATGCCAAATTTTTATGAATTTGCAAACTTCTGTACATTTTCTTTCATCAATGCATGATTCTCTGTACTGTTGCATATACATATATACCATATGTAGGGAAAAGTCATTACCATTTTTTCTAACAGATGTCGCTAGACTTAACTACGCAATGTCATGATTTGATACATATGTCATTTTATTCTACTGACATCAAGCTTCAAAGCCATAGATGTTATATTTTCCAAAAGTAACACTGTCATAGATTTATACATCTTTGAAAATGTCGAGTTTGGTGTCTGAAAAAGTACGTTTGCGGAACGCGTTACTTTTCTTATTTAATCAAAAGAAAAAAAGCCCCTGAAAGTCATCATTTGCCTGTAGAAACTTACGGTGAGCATGCTTCAACCAGAAAAACATATGTGGTTTCGGCAATTCAAAAGTGGTGCTTTCGACGTGCAAGACAAAGAACGTTCTGGTAGACCGAAAAAGTTTGAAGATGCGAAACTGCAAGAGTTATTGGATGAAGACCCAACCCAAACTCAAAAACGATTGGCAGACGCATTAAATGTAGACCAAGAAACGATTAGCAATCGACTACGAGCAATAGAAGAAATCCAAAAGATGAAAAAATGGGTGCCACATCAATTGAATGACAGGCAAATGGAAGATCAAAAAATCGTCTGTGAAATGATGCTTCAAAGGTATGATCGGAAGTCATTTCTGCATCGAATAGTGACGGGTGATGACAAATGGATTTATTTCGAAAACCCTATACGCAAAAAATCATGGTTATCACCTGGCGAAGGCGACCCATCGATTCTAAGGCAAAATCATTTTGGTCGTAAGACAATGCTTTGTGTTTGGTGGGATCAAAATGGCGTGGTGTAATATGAACTGTTGAAACCAAGTGAAACAATTAATACTGATCGCTAAGACAGCAAATTATCAATTTGAACCATGCATTGATAGAAAAACGTCCAGAAGACACGCTAAAGTGATTTTACAGCACGACATATAGCAAAACCGGTCATGGAAGCGTCGAAAGCACTAAGATGGGACATAATACCGCACCCGCCGTACTCTCCAGACCTTCGCCCGTCCGACTATCACCTTTTCGCATCAATGAGACACGCGCTTGCAAAACAACACTTCGATAATTTCGAAGAAGTTAGAAAATGGCTCGATGGATAATTTTGCTCAAAGAACAAACAGTTTTTTTGGGTTGGCATCCATAAATTGCCCGAAAGATGGGCAAGAGGTGTAGAATCAAATGGCCAATGCTTTGAATAAATACATTTTTCCATTTTCTTGAAAATTATGCAGTTTCTTTTACGCAAATACTGGTAATGCCTTTCCAGAACACTTGGTAGAACTGTTATGGGATGAGCTAGATAGATAAGTGTGAAAATCAGCTCCAATTTCCATAAAAACCCCTTGAATTCAACTACAGGATGTATGGTCAAAAATAGAACTGGAAAACTCTGGCGAAACTATTAGAGAGAATACCAACGTGCCAGGCGGTAATAAAAGTTAAAGGTAGTCACATTAACGAATCAAAAATTTAGACAAATTTAACAGAATATTTGCTAAAATTGTTTGAAATAATACTTTTTTGAGACTCTAAAACATTTTTTACAATTACATAATAAAATTTCAACTTTGTAGTAAGTATTTCACTTGTTTTTCTATTTTCTAGGTGGGCAAATACTTATAGCTAGTAGTGTACCTTACGTTCCTAAATTCTGCAATTCATAATTATTTTTAAGTCTTTTTAAAAACTAAATCTGGATTGCGAAAGTCTCGACGGCACTTTTAATACTTGACAAAAGGCATTGCTTTTTACAAATGAGGACTTCTATGTCTGTATTAAATCATGGTTGGAAGGAGAAGAATTGCTTTAAAACGTAAACAAAATCTAGGAAATACGTATTTCATCTTTAACGTATACTTGGAAATAATAAATTTTGTTACATTACGAGTATTATTAAAGATTCAAAACTGTCATTCATATTTTCGCAAAAGTGTCTGAACGGTAATTCACAATTCATATAATAGAACTGTAGGATCTTTATCTAAATGAGAAAATCTGCTAAATTAATTTTTATCACTAAACCATATGAGTGCAATCAATTGGACAAATATACCGGCAATAAATAATAAATAATAATTTATCTGGTGTTTACATAATAATAATTTTGCCATTTACTGATTAACTTTCAATAAGGTGTTCTTGTAGATTGTCATCATAAATTTTAAGTAATCCGTAAAATGCAGTCAAGGTAACAAACGCTGGATTTTATAAAAAATTGAATTACAGAGTCTGAAAAAGACGTTCGTTAAATTAATAGAAAGGCTACCAGGAAAGTCACTACGTATTTTTCTGTTTTGTATACATTATTTATTAATAAACAAAGAAAGATTAATAAATTATAAACGAGGATAGTTTGATAAGTAATGACAATGACACATAGGTGGCGCTCTGATTGGTGAAATAAATACACTGTGATTTAGGTTGCCTATTTATATGTTTACATTCCGATATTTAGGTAAATCGGTTTATTAGTTTATTTTTGACAGCTGATTGAAAAAGAAGCAATACGTCGTTTTGTTAAAATGGAAAAAGCAGAGTATCGTGCGGTGATTAAATACTTCGTAAATAAGGGTATGAAAGCTACCAAAATAAAAGATGAGTTACGGGAAACATTAGGTGAATCTGCTCCATTATCCGCCACAATAAGTAGATGGGTAAGTGAATTTAAACGTGGTAGAACAAGCTGTGTTGATGAAGCGCGCTCTGGAGCACCCAAAATCGTGACTTCTAAGGAAATGATTATAAAAATCCATAATATTATTACGCAAGATCGTCGACTAAAAGTGAGAAATATAGCAGACATGGTAAACATGGTTTCAACAGAACACGTACACCACATTTTAACGAAAGAATTGGGCCTTTCCAAGCTTTCGGCATGATGGGTGCCGCGATTGGTTCTGCACCTCCAAAGAAACCGAAAATGATTTCATCAGCAAACAAGGTGATGGGATCAATTTTTTGGGATTCAAAAGACATTTTGCTCATTGATTACCTTCAGAGAGGTGCTACAATAAACACATACAATATTATGCAGAACTTCTACAAAAATTAAATGTTGAGATTCGTGCTAAACGGCCAGGAATAGCAAAGAAAAGGATTCTGTTTCACCAAGACAACGCTCCCTCGCATAGCAGCGCAGTTGCGATGTCCAAAATCCACGAGTTGCATTTCCAATTAGTACCGCATGCGCCTTATTCGCCCGATCTAGCCCCTTCCGAGTTCCACCTTTTTCCAAAATTGAAAACGGCAGTAGGTGGAAAGAAATTTTCGTCTAACGACGACCTTATCATCTTCGTAAATGAGTATTTTGCAAGCCTTCCGGAATCGCATTTTAGAGATGGCATAAGGCCATTGGAGCACCGTTGGAATAACTGTATTGCTCTTTTAAGAGAATATATTGAAAAATAAAAATTATTTTGTATTTAAAAAATTAGTTTTTCTTTTCCATTCTCACTACTTGTCAAACTACCCTCGTATTGCCTGTTTTCTTCGATAAACTTTTTGTCATCTTTCGGTGAATTTCAAAAAATGAATTCGAATTGTTATGTAGAATGGCATGCTTTGGCAATGGGTGGTATAGAGGTTAGTGATGATGATATGCTAGACATTAGAATGGAAGATCTTTTTATCATTACTGAATAGGATATGGAAGAAGGAAGACATATTGAAAATGAAGAAATTCGTGCGATAGCAAACTATTGTAGGAAACATAAAAGACACGGTTTCTCAAATAATATAATAATAATAATAGTAATCTTGAATGCCCAACAGTTACACAGACCATTTACAGGACATAATGCACTTAAAAAGTAAAATTAAAAACAAAAATAGGTGCAGTTAATGTAATACAAAGAAAAATAAGAATCCAATTAACAAAAAATATACACACTTATAATAATGTAATCCAAGTCATTTAAAAAAAAATTGAACGAACAATAATAGATGCAAATTAACGAAAAGGATGCTCGTATAATACATTGGCTTTTCTGGACATATGTACCAGTGGAGCCTTGTAGAGAACATTGGTTCTTGCCCTAACCGTTGAGAAGGTTGCCGATGATCTAGTGTCAAAGCTGGGCAACAGGAAATCAACCTGGGACAACTGCACAGAAGAATCTCTCTCCCTGCGTATACCAAGAGAATCAAAATTGTGCATAGCAAGTAGACCCTCATATGTCGAACCAAAGGCAGGATAATGTCCATCAATCCTGTAGAATAAATATTTAAGGAACCTCTTTTGAACACGCTCCAGGAGTAACTGCTAGTAATGGTAAAGCGGGTACCACACAACTGAAGCATATTCCAATCTGGACCGGACAAGAGAACCGTAAAGAACCTTCAAAGTGCGGAAGCTACTAAAACTCCTAAAAGAACGAATAAGGAACCCAAGACCTCTGGAAAATGATGAAGCTATGCTACTTATATGCTTAGAAAAACTCCAAGATCCTTGAAGTTGTGTATTTCTAGGTATAATGGATTGCCGAACATTGTAGTTGTAGTAAAGCGGAGTGACACTTCTACTAAAACAGAGAACAGCACATTTGTCGATGTTGAGCTTTATCTAATTGTAGGTACACCAATCGTCAATAATGCACAGATTTGATTAAAGATTAGTACTGTCGTCAAGTGAACTAATACCGCTGAAGATCTTTAGATCGTCGGCGTAAGCTAACACACTGCAGTCAAGACGTTCCAAGAGATCGTTAATATCGATATTAAACAAAAGGTGTCCCAAGTGGGAACCAGTGGGAACCCTGTGGGACACCAGAGGAAATATCGAAGAACTTAGACGAGTACCCATTATAATGCACATAACCGGAACGATTTTGCAGATAGGAAAAAAATAAATTGGTAATATTGGGAGCAAAGCCAAAAGATGTCAACTTAGAAATCAAAATGCTCTGATTAATGGTATCGAAAGCTTTGCTGAAGTCCATATATATATATGACGTCTACTTGCTGACGTTTATCAAGCAGTTCCCCGATAAATTGAGTGATCTCGACCAGGTTGGTAACAGTAGATCTGCCTGGAATAAATCCGTGTTGCCTAATGGATAGTGGATGGGTTTAGCACAGTTAAATAACTTGTAATATGTTATCATTGCAATCGCAGACGGAGAAAATCCAAAAGAATTTTGTTTGAAAAGTAACATCAGATAACATCAAAAGCATGTTATAGGTTAGTGTATAAGAAAGACATCAACTTATTCCTCTTTGTCCAATACTTTACTCAAATACTAGAGAATTGTCATTGTAGAACGATGGCGAATAAAACCATGTCAATTCGGCGAAAGGAATGATAGAATGTTGGAATATATGATGGTATGCTTATAAGCTTTTGCGAAGTTTGACAATATAGGTCGATAGTTCACTAGCAATATCTTGTCACCTTTTTTGTGGACAGGACAAATCAAAGCGCTCTTCCAAACGTCAGGAAAGATAGCTGCTCGTAAGGAGAGATTGATAATAGTCGTTAATGGATTCGCGAAAACATCGACAATCATAGATAAAGAAACTTTTGGTAGTAGAAATAGTAATAATAATGACACTCGCACTAAAGAGGGGCAGTTGCTATGGTGTTCAGAACAAGTTGCCTGTTTAGTTTCTAAACAGACATAAGAGAATGTATCAGCGAAGGCATCCCCTATACCCACAGGATTAGAAAACTCTCCAGTGCCAGATTAATAAGTTATAAATTGCCCGTTGTCTTCGATAAACCTTTTGCCATCTTTTGGTGAATTTTAAAAAATGAATTAGAATTGTTATACAGAATGGTATGCTTTGGAAATGGATGGTATAAGGGTTAGTGATGATGATGATATGCTGGACATTAGTATGGAAGATCTATTTAGAATTACTGAAGATATGGACGAAGGAAGATACTGAAAATGGAGACGAAATTATTGAAAAAGAAAATAGGGAAGATATAATGTAGTAGGGAGGAAAATATATTAATTTAGAAGCGGGAAATATCATATAATAATTTGGAATAATTGTATCGAAAATGTATACATTTATTAAATCTATAAAGTAATATATATATTCTATTTTTAGGTTAAAATAAATAGTCCTGTTAACCTTTTTAGTCCATTGAACATAAATGACACACAAAATTAATCAGGGCCATAGGGAGAGTTAAAAGCTTCGAACTAGCTTCCGCGTGAATTTCCTGGCTGTCCGGATATGTATTTCAGTTACTTTACCTTTTATATCATGAAATCATCGTAAAGTAGGACTTTTATTTTAGTTAATCTCGCGAATATTTCGTGAATTATTGCAATTGTTTCATTCACACATTCTCTTTGCAACAGATGACCTACAACGATGAATCCCGGCTTAAAATAATCAGGGAGATTGTTCATTTCGTTAAACGAAGACTCTAGGAACGTTATAGTGATGAAGCTGTATAAAAAATTTAAACACCCACCCTGAACCATTAATTCATGCATAACCACAAATTGCACCGGACCTCTGTATTCTGTGGGGAACAACATGAATCCAGTGTTGTATAAAAAGATTGTTGAAACTGTATTTTTACCTTTCCTAAATTCAGTAAATGAAGAGGACGGAACACCGTGCCATACAGCGAGATTGATTTTTAAAAAATATGTTTCAAGAGCATAACGTACCTGTTTTACCCTGGCCCGGAAACTCACCCGATCTAAATCCGATTGAAAATGTATGGTACATACTATCTGCTTCTGGGCTTCCGGGCTGGAACCGCGTCACTGGTATAACTGCCGACGTTTCGTACCCACTCATATGGGACATCTTCAAGGCTCAACTACTGCTACTGTCTATCGCACTGAAACTGAGTTTCAGTGCAACAGACGCATATGGGACATCTTCAAGGCTCAACTACTGCTACTGTCTATCGCACTGAAACTGAGTTTCAGTGCAACAGACGCATATGAGTAGGTACGAAACGTCGGCAGTTATACCAGTGACGCGGTTCCAGTCCGGAAACCCAGAAGCAGATAGTACGGACCACGACCGCGGAAGTCTACGTATCAGATGTATGGTACATTTTGAAAAAGTTTACGTATTTATTTCCAAATTCAACAATAGTCGGTTTAAAAGTGTTCGCAGACATTGGCAATTGAATGCTGCAAGAAGTGGCAAAAAATTGTAGTTCCAGTATGCCAGATAGAATTAGTACAACTATTAAAGCGATTATTAACAAAATATTAATGTAATATCTTCCATAAAGCTTAATAAACATTTTGTATTAGTAATATGTTTTTGTTTTAATTCTAATAAATTTCGAAAAATACCAAATTTAATTACCAAGTACTATATACGCTCGTCTCTGAAGGAATTTAATTTTTTTTCAAATACACAACACAACATTCTATTTTTTAAGTAAATCGGGTAAACCCGACATTTCTACTCGACTGGAACAGCAAGAGAGATGAAAAGTTTTGGGCTAGTTTTTGTGTCCATTTCCTAACTGCCCGGATATATATTTCTGTTACTGTACCTTAGGTCTTGCGAAATCGTGAAGTGTTTTAATTCAATTTTATTTCAACCTGCAGCAATTCTTTTGAATGTAATTTAACAGTGATTAAAAGTATTTTAGTAGGAAGCAGCGGCGCAATAGTTTAACAGTTCAATGTAATTTTTAACTCGCATAAGTGTCCGGTTGGAGTATTAAAAACTATTTTTATCTCCGGATAATTATAGACATAGTTAAGCAAGAAAGTAAGCAACAAGTGGCACAGTATATATGCTATTTCAAACGACACTGGTTAATGATTATTAATCTAATTGTACCTAAACGAATATTGTTTAAAATTATTTACTTAATAATCTATTCAGTTCCTAATTTTTTCTATTTTAATTAAAAGAGAAAATAGAAGCTTACTTGTGCGTTCTATAATATGTGTATCCTCCCACTATTTTGTTTTAGCGATTAAAAAACAGTTTAATTTTCACCTAACATTTTAATCTCTTGTTGATTTTAATTACTCAACAATTCTCCTTCATAGACACACAATTCCGACTAAATTCAACGAGTTCCCGACAACAATAGCTGTATGAATATCAAAACAAACAATTCGCAATAATAGACGAATGATAACTCCGCACGGATTATGGTTTGGTAGCGACTGTTGCACGTGTTAAATGCTGTATGTCTTCGTAGACTAACCGACTGCACCGTATGGAGGTCCGGGAACGCTAACCCCATACCCCCCTTGCGAAACACGCGAATAGGTTATTGATTTTGAATTGTCGCCGCGTCGAGCTTTTCGAGCTTGAATTGCACGTATGGGGGTCGGAGCAAGAGAGAGAGCCGGCGTTCGGTTAGTGGCGGTAGCCGTGGTGGTGTTAAATCGGTGGTGGTGCTGTTTGCAAATCTCCGCGTGCGTCTCCCAAAATAGAACTGGCTTGCTCTGCATCTCTGTCTGGCTTCCTGATATTGTTGCTGCCGTTCGAGCGAGTCCCGAGTTCCCTGCTTTTTTTTCTTGTTTGTAAACAATTCCGGCGTGTGAGTGTGTGTATATATAGGTGCACTTCGTATTCTTCCGCGTGTGCTGGATTGTTTTGCAAATGTTTTAATGGGTTTTCCGTTTTATTTTTGTAAATATAGAAAGCGAATGGCTATTGGCGAAGACAAAAGAGGGAAACACCTTTTAGTTCTTTAAAATTACTTTGGTTTGCAGCAAATTTAATTACATTGGGAAGTAATAATTTAAGAAAAGATGCTTGAATGCTGCAATGCTGTAACATCTTCATAAAACGCTCATATCAGAGCAGTTTTCAATTTAGGTAAAAGAAAACAGTCGCACAGTTATAGATCAGGATGGTGGATTTTGATTTTTTGTTAAAAAATTCGCTAAATTTAAGGCCTTTTGAGATGATGTATTCTCATGCAATAAAAAAAATAACATTGATTTGCAGCAAATTTAGTGGAAATATATTGGAAAATAATAATTTAGGGAAAAATTGCTTGAATTGCTGGAACATCTACACAAAACTCTCCTGTCATAGCAGTTTTCAATTTGGGTAAAAGAAAATAGTCCCACGGTTATAGTCCCAGGTTGGTGGATTTTGATTTTTTGCTCAAAAATTCGCAAACTTTTAAGGTCTCGTGAGGTGGTGTATTATCATGCAATAAAAGCAGCTGAATTCCCGCTGCATATTCGGGTATAATTCGAAGAATTCTCGTCTGCCAACGATGTCATCATCTGGAACAAATTCCTCGTGGACAATACCCTGTGAATCATGAAAAGTAAGACTTCTGAAAACGCGCTTTCTTTTATTTTGGCTCGCCTTTCCACTTCCATTCTGCATGCTTAATTACAGAATCATATTTAAAGCACCAGGTTTCATCACCAGTTATGATTGAATCAAGAAAATCTGAGGTATTGTCGGCAGTTTTAATGATGTCCTTATAATGCTCTAAATGAACGACTTCTTGGTCTTTATTTAACTAATGTGGTACAAAACATGCACAGTTCTTTTTTAACCCAAATCTTCAGCTAAAATTATTCAAATGGCAAAAGCTGAATTAAATTATCCAATAAACTCTATCTACAAAGTCCTATTTCCATCGATAGCAGTGACTTCGTCGACACTTTCAACTAATTCAGCACGATTCGCAGTTTCTGGACGTCCAGGTCTTGGATCGTCATTTATATCTTCACGACTATTTTTAAATCATGTGAATCACGTATAAACTTGTGTATGAGACACGTAACCTCATACAAGCTTAAAGCTAAATTTAATACTTGCTCTTTGTTCCATTTTGTTTTTACGACATAAGCTTTGGATGGAGCTTTTCTTGTATTTTGGCTGGTAGTGAATTTTTTGTCTTCCATTCTGCACTTTTAAGATCATATTGGAAAACCACGTTCTATCACTTGTAACATTTGATTCAAAGTTTGGTTAATGTTGGGTGGCTGAAATGAAATCTCTGCAATACGAATTCTCAATGATCTTTATTAATTGGCTAAAGTATATGAAGGAAATTAAGCACAGGCTTTTGTTTTTCGTAAATCTTCATGCGGGATTGTTTCTTCATTGATATTTAAATACTCTTACACCATTCTTAGTGACGCACAGCGATTGTTTGCCAAGAAATCACGCACTTTTCTTAATAATAGTAGGTGTCCAAGATGAGTGTGGTTTTTCTGTATGCTTATCATCCTCCAGCGTATATTTTCTGTCCAAAAACAAACCCACATGTGTTTCAAGAGACTCCATCACAACCACAAGAAGTGACCGTGTGATGTGGATTTCATCCCGGAGGTGTGGTTAGATCGCAATGTTACGGTCAATGGACTTTGCTATCGTGCCGTGTTGGAAGACTATTTTTGATCAGGACTGGATGGACTTGACATAAGTGATATGTGGTTCCAACAAGATGGTGCCATATGCCACACAGCTGGTGAAACAATTGTCTTATTGAAGGGGTAGTTCAGTAAACCTCCTCATGCGATTTAGTGCCATTGGATTTATTTTTATCGAGTTACGTTAAGTCGTTGGTTCATGCCAACAAGCCAACAATGTTAGAGGAGCTCAGGTATAACATCGAACGCGAAATTACCAACGTTCCGGCCGATATGTGCGAAAGAGTGGTCTAAAATCGACTCCAAAGAATCGATGGCTGCAAACGTGCTCGCGATGATCATATGAACGAGATCGAATTCCGTAGTCAAATGCAACATGTGTACTGCACCTGGAATAAATTTCAGCCCAATATCTCAATTACTTTGTGTTTTATTTAAATACAAAGCTGTTGTGTCATTGAAAAACCTGATCTACGTGTATATTTGCTTTACAGTATTTCTTTCATATAAGTGCATACCGTATGAGTTTATTTTTGCGTCAGCGTCATTAAATGGTTGCATTTTAATAAAGTAGTCTTTCGATTAATGTTCGCTATCTTCTTGTTTCCTTCAAGTGTTCCTATAAGAAACTGATAACGATTGATAATTCTAAAAATGTATTTCAAAAAGGTTTGGTTTTTAAATGTCCTCGTTATGCACAAATGTCCTCTTATCATTGTTCGATATACTGCATGGTAAGCCCTGATAAGTTTTAAAATCTCGTCTCTTCCGACGTACACATCATGTGGATATAAAAATCAATTGTGACAAAAAGTGATGTATTATAGGAAGATGCATGGCATTTAAACATTGCTTATTTCAAATTGACGTATTTTGATGTATATATGTATTTTACAACTTTGATAGATAAAACGGTACTTAAAAAATAGGAAAACGCTTATTTGAAGTAATTGATTCCTGAAAGGCATATGCTTTGTTCAATTTATATCGCAGAAACAAAATTAACAAATCAATTACATTTAAAAGTTGGAGAGGTAAAATTACATCTCCAATGAATGACCATTTCGTTTGAGTTACTTTAACAAATGCGCTGAATTTTTGCTGATGGTAGAAATTTACCACCCATGCGCAATTATACTGATGTTACAGTTACTACTATGATACATAAAGATTAACGATGTACACGAACAAATATCCGCCGAGTTCATTTAGGATGGTCTTTACACCATGTAATCAAACCATTGGCAGCAGGAGTATTAATCATTTAAGGTTAACCCCTAATAATAATTTTCGTATTCTGTATACGATTTCGACAACTAAGTTGTCATCATCAGCAGATAATTAATCACAGTGTTCCAAAAGCCTGGAAAGAAAGCACAAAGTTGCAAGACATCTAAAAACCTGAATCGATAGTATGTTGCAACGAATTCAAGTTATCATGCAAGCCTTAGGGAGGTTTAACCAAATATTACACAAATGTATCCCACAGATGTAAATATTTACTTAAATCTATACTATACAGCGTGTGCAATACGCGTTTTAAATTTCATGTGTTTGGATTGCATTTCGTTAATAAATTTGTAGAGTTTGAAACTTTTCGTTATCAGGTCGAAAATTTAAACAAACTCTTGTGATTTGGTACGTAGACTTCCGCGGTCGTGGTCCATGCTATCTGCTTCTGGGTTTCCGGGCTGGAACCGCGTCAATAGTCACTGAACTACTGCACTGGAGTGCAGTAGTTCAGCCCTGAAGATGTCCCATACAAATGGGTACGAAACGTCGGCAGATATACTAGTGACGCGGTTCCAGCCCGGAAACCCAGAAGCAAACTCTTGTGATATTTGAATTACACCCACAACGGACACAAATGTGCTTTCTTTTTTAAATGAAACGTGACAGAGCTCTTTTTTAGTTTAATATCGTTTCGGTTCGACTTAAAAATACAGAGCAAAAATTGTCATTTAGATCGTCAACCTTTTTTTGGTAGTATTCGTACAAACTTATATCATTTTAAGTATTTCTTCTTAGACTTCTAGATTTGGGTGCCTTTCATTTAGGTGATTACTGTATTAGTTTATATAGTGTTAGTCGTTTGTTTATATCTGTGCCAACTTCATTAAATATTTGCATTTCAATAACACAGTCTTAATGTTCACTATTTTCTTCTTTCCCTTCTGTGTTACGCGGCCACCAAAAAAAGGGTTCTTTAAAGTCTTTTTGTCTTGAATTACGTTATTCAGAAAACAATATTTTATTATTACAATTATAATTCGATCCCAGTGAGCTCGTGTTCTAAATATGATTCATTTTAGTTATTTTTCAATAAGAAACAAGATAACAATTGATAATTCTAAAAATGTATATCCAGAAGTTTGTTTTTTAAAAGTCCTGATTATGTACAAATGTCCTGTTATCATTGTTCGATATAATGCATGGTAAGCCCTGATAAATTTGAAAATCTCCTCTCTTCCGGCGTACATATCATGTGGTTAAAAAAAATAATTGCGACAAAAAATGATGCATGTATTTAAACACTGCTTATTTCGAATTGTCGTATTTTAATGGTTACAAAGGGTACTAGGGAAGTTTTGCAATACAGCTTTATTTATTTAATTTTTTCAAAGTAATTTCCTCTACACTCAATACACCTCTCCATCCTCCGTAACCAATCTTTAAACCAGTTCTGCTAAGTTTCATTAGGGAGTAAAGCACACTCGTTTTCCCAAGTCCGCAGAAGGTCCTCATCGCTAGAAAACCGCCTCCCTTTTGGTTTCATTTTCACATGCGGGAACAGTGCAAAGTCACAGGGAGCAAGATCTGGACTGTAGGGAGGGTGCTCGAGAAGTTTTAATCCTGTCGTGGTCAAATATTCGGTGCAGGCTTTGGCGCGGTGAACTGGAGCATTATCGTGATGGAGGAACCAGGTGCTCATTCTTGACTTTGGTTTCTTCATAGATCCAATGATTTTAGGCAGGCACTGTTTAGTATACCACTTAGCCGTGACTGTCTTCTGTGTGTCCAAAACGACGCGTTCCACGATTTCACTCGATTCGAAAAATACAGCTGTCATTTTCTTCTTCACAGATAGGGATTTTCTGACAACTACGGGCGTGTCCTCATCATAAAAAACCCAAACTTTCTTTTGAGCTTTGGCCGGCACATCGTAATAGTACAACCAAGTCTCGTCACCTGTCTCAATGTTGTTCACATACCGAGATTGTCCCTTATTTATCTGTTTCAGCATCTCCTGGCACCAAGCCATACGTCGTGTCATCTGCTCTTCAGTCAGTTGATGGGGCACCCAGAGAGAACAAAGTTTCTTCGCGTGCAAATGATCATGCACAATCGAACGAATTGCTGGTGCATTTAGGCCTGAAGTACCCTCTATCTGTTGGTAGGTCACTCGCCTGTCCTCGCCAAGCATTTTCCTCACAGTAGTAATGTTTTCCTCCGTAACTAACGTTCGTGGCCTTCCCGGCCTCTCAGCATCCTCCACAGTTAAATTTCCCCTTTGGAATTCTCTATACCACCTGAATATCGTTGTGCGATGTGGACAAACATCACCAAGTGCTAGGGTTATTTCTTCGAAGCACTGGTCTATGTTTAAACCACACACGAAATTATAACGCAAAACAGACCTTATCTCATTTCCTGACTACGATGCCATCGCCAGCACTTTACACTCTCACTGCTAATGAATAAGTGAACCCATCGACATGGCGCGCCGGTTACTATGCACGTACGAACATGTCTCAACATGCAGCAACAAGCAGCTTCCTACGATTCATTGTTGCGTCATATTGCAAAACTTTCCTAGTACCCTTTGTATATGCATTTTACAGCTATAATATAGAAAACGGTACTTAAAAAATAGGGAAGCGCTTGTCTAGAGTTATTAATTCCTAAAAGGCGTATCCTTTGTTCAATTGAATTCGCAGAAACAAAATTAACAAATCAATTACCCTTAAGATAAGATTGACTAGATTAGAAAAAAAATTAAAAACAACTCAAAATGAAATCATCTATAATTTAGCTTAACTAGAAGTGCTTTGCAAAGCGCCAACTCATATGTTTACTATTTATTTAACAAAAAAAAATAAATCAGCCAGTAAAGGTATATATAGTGTGTTTCAAAAAGAATATACGTATTTCGATCTTTATTTAGATCTTTGAAAGATTGATTCTTTGAATGAAAAAATTAATAAAATTTTATCTGTTATTGTTAGAAAGAGATGGTAGGATTAGATGCCGTTTCATTTCCCGACAAATTCACTTCTTATTAAGAAAGGAAATATTGAAATTGGAAAGAATAATCTTCAGAGATAAATACAGGCTGTTTCAAAAAGAATATACGTATTTCGAATGCATATATTTATTAGACTTTAAGACGTACGAATATGAAACTTTACACACATATTTACGAACCTTTCAAGTTCAGATTACAGATTCAGTTCAATATGTACTCCATCAGCGACACGAACAATATCACATCGATACTCAAATTCCTCCCATATTCGGGCAAACACGTCCTTCGTCACTGATGTTATAGCAGTACGGATCCGGTTCTTCAACTCTTCCAGGTTCTTTGGGAGTGAAGGTGCATAAACGTTGTCTTTAACGAAACCCCACAGGAAGAAGTCGCAGGGTGTCAAATCCGGTGACCGTGGAGCCCAGCCGAGACATGCTAAGTCGCCAGTTCCTTGACGACCAATCCAACGGTTCGGTAGAGTTTCATTCAGATATTCACGCACTTGACGACTCCAGTGAGGGGGTGCCCCGTCTTGTTGAAAAATGGAGTTGTTTTCGTGCAGCCTCGGAAACAACCAGTTTTGTAACGTAGCGAGATACTGTTGATCTTTAACCGTGTTTCCATCAAAGAAGAATGGGCCGTAAACAGATGATCGAGATATCGCACAAAACACATTGATTTTAGGCGATTCTCGTCCATGTTCAATGGCTGCATGTGGGTCCTGTAGACCCCAAATTCGAACATTGTGTTTGTTTACCAGACTGCTAACATGGAAAGTCGCTTCATCACTGAATACGACGCGTTATGCGAAAGTGTTATCATTGTCAATAGCATCATGAATCTCGTTACAAAACGCCACACGTTTCCGTTTGTCATCAGGACGCAGAGCTTGTAACAGCTGTAACTTGTACGGCTTCATAACCAACTGACGTCTCAATACACGCCAAATTGTTGTTGTAACCAATTGTAACTCCCGACTGGCATGACGAGTTGATTTTGAAGGATTGCGTTGGAAAGCAGTTTGAATTCGTGCAACATTTTCTTCAGAAACACGAGGGTAGCCAGGACTTTTTCTTTTACATACATATCCTGTATCTACAAACTGTCGATACCATCTGCGAATGTTCCACCCACTCGGAGGATAAATTTGGTAGCTCAACCTGAAACGTCTTTGCACTGTAATCACGGAATTGCACTTCGCAAACTCGAGAACACAAAACGATTTCTGCTGCGGAGTAGCCATTTTAAACATATGGCGGTTACCAAGAAAAACAGAAGACAACTGACATCTAGCGGCTATTAAATAAACTGGACTATGTATTCGTTTCTCGAATAGCTGAGCCGAGGCGCAGCGATCGATAGTTTGGACAAAATAATTCTTCGTAATACGTATATTCTTTTTGAAACACCCTGTATTATACAAATAGTGTATTAAAATCACAGACTACTACAAATAAGAACTGAAATGGCGGCACGGTATGTATATTTCTTCGAAATTAAATAAATAAAAACACATATGTACGACGCGACCTTCAGAAAGACCACCGGGTTTTCCCACAATAAGCACGTGAAGTGGTAAAAAATTACACTTTTATTAAACGTTATTTGCTCGAAGATTAATTGATTCCATATTCAGCTAAAGTAAACAAAAGAAGGGACTAAACTGATTTGTGTATGTTGTTTGTATGTGTGCGCGTATGTTTGTATGCGCGAGCGTGTGTGTGTGTCTGCTATTGCAAAACAAACAAAAACCGTACGATAATCTTTGGAGCGCGTGTATGTCAACTATTAATCATGTGTGATAAATACAAGCCGATGGTTTTCGAGAAATATCGAAATATCATCACCGGCAACCCTGCCGGTTTATGTTCCATTCTCGGATCATTAATTTAACTCGGCCGAATCAGCGAGCCATGAGATGCGATAATACCTGAAATTATGCACATCCGGCTCGCCGAATTTCGCACACGCGTATAGAGCCGGACTATCGGATGCGAAAAGCGAAAATTATTTGCGTTCACTTAGCGAATTGATTAATTACACAATTAGAAAATAGAGGGAGTGAGAGGGATAGGAGAAGATATAGAGAGAGAGGGAATATTATTCATTATTTTAGATTATTTCGTATAGATAATGTTTAAATCGTGTACTCTACGATTATTCTATTACTTCGATGATTACGGAGGAGAGCATGGGTATATTTTGCAACTGCGATAATTTTTTTAAGTTCATTTGATTATCTATTGATATTACACGAAATCACCTAAAAAATTTCGTAGAAACCTTGATATCCAGATTTCAATAGAACCTCTACGGAATCTCCGTTGAGTGCAAGGTTTTGCTGTCGTTTAACTTTAGAATATTACCAGTGGCGGCT